>OX459095.1:47618575-48136075 GCA_949775045.1 Metridium senile
AAGTGAACATACTGAATAATAAAGTGAAGACACTGAAACGTTGTAATTCGAGTCTTTATTCACTAATATACAAGCATATTCAATGATGTAATTCAGAGCTTGGGCTGCCTGTGAGTTAATCAGTTACTAAAAGTTGATAACACAGATAGTAAGTAAAAACAAATTAAAGATTTGACCCAATTCAACCATTAATACTTTGAAAAAATCTAAGCCCATGAAATATAGGTTATGTACGAGTTTATTTCCTTGTTGTCATCTTATGCATTTATCTATTTTTGATAAATTACCAATATGTAAATATGACATGAATTTTCTTTTGTTTCAACAGATAAGCTCCTCTGTTTATATTGGTGATTCTGTTTTTATGTTCATCAATGTAAGTTGTGATAATATTGGAAAGACAAGATATTGAAAATGTGAAATATAGAGTTCCAAAAATTAAAGGAAATATAACAAGATAGGAGTAGAATAGAGTAAAAGTCAAATAGGAAGATGTGATCATAAGAATATGTTCTTATGTAATACGAAGCAAAATAATATCAAAAGAAATATGTGAATAATTACATAAATTTGAAAAGGAAAGGAAAAAGTGAATTGAAGTTGCATGAATATTGATGTTTCTTTTTTTTAGATGTACTGTGTCTTGTGTGTGTATTCATACTTCAAGCAACTCAAACGAGAGGACATTGACAAGGTGCTGCAATATGGGAATAATAAAACTCCTAAAATTTCATATACACAGTAGCTTAGATTTTGATGGTATTTTTACAAGGTTTTTTGACAAGTCGTTTTTCTTCCTCAAGCTGATTTGATTATGGCTTTTTGAAAATCCACTTTTTTGAAGATCAGAAAAATATATCTATGTTGTATTGGATACAAAATCATTGTCACAATCAAAACTACAGTCTATACTCTGTAGCTTTGATTGAGACAACCATTTTTAAAATACTGTAGGTGTCTAAATATTTCCAATCAGCTCACCATCTCATTCACTAATACCATAATACTGGCCTTTATAAAACAACTATTAGAAATCATGCATTTTGAGTGGTTGTCGTGCATGCTTTATGAGAGCACACAGAACATTTGTTGATCAATTTGTATTTTATAAAAGAAATAGAAAACTTACACCTACTTACAAGAATGTGTCATTCGAAAAAAGAACATTTGTATTTAGTGGGTTAGGAATAAATTATAAGTACAAAAGATGATCACTGAAACTGAACTCTTTCTTATGTACTTTTAATTTATTTCTAACACACTAAATACAAATGTTTTTTTTTTTCGAATGACAACGTTCTTGCAAGTAGGTATATATATATATATGCAATTATAAAGCACTTGGGGATTGTCAGAACACTCAAGAAGTGTTGAATAGCATTCTGCTTCGCGTCATGCTTCTCTTAAAACTTCTCTGACAACTCGGTGTGCTTCATAACTGCAACCAGTTTTCCATTATTTTATTTAACAATTATTCCCCATGAAGGCAAATGTATATCTGTGAATAATAACTGAGACAGAGTCAAGTATATTATTCACCAATATGTACCCAGCCTGAGATGGATACAGTGCGAATCAAAAAACCGTGGGCATCCAGAAATATTTTAGAAATTGTTGAACAACTCACAAACTCTAACTACCAAAAGTTTATCATATTACACATCTGTCAAACGTCTTGCGGTGATATAATTGTTTCTGAGTTGTTCAACAAATAATAAACAATTTCTAAAATATTTCTAGGTGCCCACGGTTTTTTGATTCGCACTGTAATTGTTTTAGTTAAAATACAAAAGTGATTATTTCAAAAAGTAAAACTAACCAACCTTTTTTGAAGAAAAACTGTTAATTTCTTATTTATAAAAGTGTGCGAAACGCTGTAGGTGATTATATAAAAAAAACTTGAATGAAAAATATTAATCATGTTTTATTTTTTACAGAGGCCTATCTACAATCTAAGAGATGATTCTGATGAAAGTGAGGATGAGTTGATTACTCCACCTCCAAGTCGAATTGTCTGAAATGGCCAATATTTTTCTCTCAAAAAATTACTAAAGATGCATAATATATACAGTGTAGATCTGTCGATAAACTTAATAATAACAACTTTTAAAAAAGATTAGATTTATATATTTTGAGCTGATCACAAAAACTTACTGCTTGCATTGAAAATTATTGTTAATTGTGGAAAAAAGCGACTGTAAACATACTTGAACTTTAATACTTATCTAAAGAAAACACATTGAAGATCTCTTACACTTTAATTATAAGCTTTTTCAATTTTACTATCATTTATTAAATAAAGATTATCTACTGAGAGATTTATATTCTTATATATGTATTAAAACAAGGAGATTTTGTGATGAGTATTTTCAACTTCCAATAGCATAATAGCATCGAGAAGTACATATTTGTATGAACAAAGACAAATATGTTGTAATTGTTATTCTTTCTTTTTGTCTGAGTCTTCTTTGATAGCAACAACTACATACATAAAGATTATAATGTGAATAATGATGACAGTGATGATGGCTGCTCCTATAGCACCATTAGCATATCCAAGAAGTCCTGTAATACATACAAATAAAAATGTTAGATTACCTTATTTTTGTATTGTGTAATTTTAATTAGTTTGACACTGCACATTTGCACAAGAGAGTACTAGTGCCTTTCAGTGCTGCAGCCGTGCAGTTTTGAGTAACAGCATGTGTATGAATTTTTCCTCATTTGCATGTAACATCATAGCCACCATGTTAGAGGAATTTAACAGAATGTTTTTCAATGAATTCGTTTGTTATACACTTTAACTTGGCTGCCATGTCTATTGTTATTTTATTCTCTTGGGGATGACTACAAACTATCAAGATGTGAGTTGAGTCGATGTGCTGTTCCCTTTGATGCCATGAGGGTTTTACCCCATGGTAAACCATTTTTTTTTTGTTCACCACAAACAAACTCACATTTAATCTATGCCTGAGCCAGGAATCAAGGGGGGGGGGGGGGGGGATAAAATGTCAAAGGAATAATTTTCTGATACATGGATCAAAACAAAAATTGAACTGGAGATGTGAAAACCCCCAAAAATATGGGTTTCTTTTTAAGACCTAAAAAATACGTGGTAGGTCTCTTGACCCCCCCAAAAAATACCCAGAACGAAAAACTGTCAACCCTAAAAAATATGTTGGATCCCCCCCATCACTTTACCCCCAAGTACATCGCCTGGGACCTGGACCACAGGGGTGCATCGCCTGGGACCTGGACCACAGGGGTGAGTGGGACTGTTAAACCACCACCTGTAATGTCTTTAGTGGCCTATAGAGTATATCTGTATAAGTTATAACTTTAATACAACAATAGCTTTTGTCTTACCTTCAAACATTATCCACTTAGCGAAAAAGAAAGAACTAATAGGAACTACAACCATTCCAATTGTGAACTTCAAAAGCGTCATAAGAACCTGGCGTTCTCTTGGTCTGTGAATATATAAAGTATAAGCTTATCAAATGGTTTCGAATAACTGAAATCTCAATTCAAAGATTGATCAAAATACACAGAGATTTTTGACTTAATTAACGAATAAAGCCTACCCGATTGCATCTGATACTATCTTTTGATTTTGCATGTTTGTATCATACAGTTGATAAACTTGATTATAAAGAATTTTAGATGTATTTTGAAGAGAGAATTTAAAAAAATCCCAAACGCTACCGGGCTGCCATTTTGTTTTTGTACTTATCCGCTGACCAAAAAGACTATACTCCTATCACCAGTCTCTCTCGAGCTCGGGTCATCATTTTTAGCGAAAACATGTTTTGCACATTTGGTGTAAAGTTTAGTCGTTTTATTTCCAAAAGAAACATTTTTAACCAACAAAGAGGTGTTTTACTTCTTTTTAGATTTGCAAACACTCGTCCAAATGCACTGACACGGTTGCGTATTGAAAATACAAAGAAATGGAGCTTTGTTTTGGCCGGGGCTAGTGGCTGTGTGTGCGCGGGGATTGCGCTATGCATGTCTTCAAGTAAGTTTAACAAATAATTTATTTTAATATTTATATTTGTAGATATTAAATCGATATCTAATATTCATTCGATCATTCGTCATATATCTGTTATTATATTGCTCTATTTTCCCCCGACGTACGAAAACTAAGTTATATAAGCTTATAAGTTGATGTAATGATCAGCTGGTCTTGCGACGTGATATGATGGCAATAAACAGGCTGATTATTATCAAGGTGTACCATGAATGTCTGACCATGAATATCTACTTGATAGATGTAATGCAAAGGATATTTAAAGCAGTGAAAGAAAATGATACAGCAGAATTAAGCAGGTACAGTGGTCTGTCATTAACTATAATTAATATAATAATTTATACAATAGTCCTTTTCACAGTACTGTTAAGTGACCACGAATGATAGTTCAAGTCGAGGTTCGAATTGATGTGCATAGCAAAACTATAATTTATCATGCGCAACAATGCAAATCTCGACCTGGAACTTTTATTTGTGGTCATGTACTAAGGTGGAACGGTGAAAAGGACTATATTTGCACAGCCATGCAGTAGAAAAGTTGAATGGATGGGTGCATGAATGGATGAATAAATTGCTAAATCAATAGATGAATAAAAAGTTAATAATTTCTGAATGCATGTATGAAAGAATAAATAGGTAAATCAACAACTGAATGAATAAAGAAGTAGGTAAATGTATATTGATTAAGGATACGGTCCACATCACAGGGTGCTCTCAGTCAAAGATTGTTTAGCGCAATTGTCTATTGTTGTAAAATGACGCGGTAAACAATTTTTTTTAACTGAGAGCATGTGAAAGCAACCCGCAAACGTGGACCGTATCCTTAAAGTAGATGAGTGAGTGAAATGAAATATGACAAAATGGATGAACAGACGAAGAAAATATGAAAATAAATGCCTGAATTAGTAGATTGATGATCAGATGATAGTTAGATGAAAGATGTCAAGTACATGCAACGAAAAAAACATTCCAGGTAAAGTATGGTATTTATATTATTTATATGATATTTCAAGAAGTAATCATTCATTGTTTGATGATTCATAGACTTATTGACCAAAGTGATGATGTCAATCAAAGACATCCACTGGGCTGGACACCAATTCACATTGCCGCTATCAATGGACATGAAAGGTACATACACCAATGTATGACTAGGCTGTGGTGGTTTCATGCACCCACTATCCTCTGCCACTCATGATGATTGTAGGTGCATAAAGCCATAATTGCTGGGACTGAGTCTAATGTATGACTTGGCTTCCTTGCATATTGATTTGTAATAAATTATTAGTCTTCATTGTGGTTGTCATCACTTAACCATCATCGCTGTCATCATGATCATTACACATTGATTCTTATTGCTGTAATTTCCATCATCATCATGGCTATTAATTTCGTCATCACTTTTGATGCTAATAATAATGGCAATCAAAATGATGATGAAAATGATGTTGGTGGTTAGGAGTATGATGATGCAGATGAAAAAAATTATCTCTGTCATCATGATCATTACATATTGATTCTTTTTGCTGTAATTTCCATCATCATCATGGCTATTAATTTCATCATCACTTTTGATGCTAATAATAATGGCAATCAAAGTGATGTTGAAAATGGTGTTGGTGGTTAGGAGTATGATGATGCTGATGAAAAACATGATGATGATTGATGATGATGTTGACTATATGCTGTCTTTGTTTTAGTGCTTTACAGATTCTACTTGAGGCAGGTGCTGATCCAAATGCCATTGAGGAGTTTAGTACAGTTTATAAAGCAGCAAGGAAAAACCACATGACATCATTTGAAGGTACATTTACATTTATCATTTGTTGCCTTCATGGTAATAATAGTTAGATGGTCTCCATTAAGCAGGAATAACATGATCTGAGAAAAAACATTTCAGTTTTTACATGAGAAATCTGGAGGATTTACTGCAGTTTACCACTTTCTGCAAACTCAGACATTCCCACAGCTTAATGTGAAACACGTTTTTAGCTGCTGTCAATCAAAACTAATTAGTTTTGAAATCCTTGATTGACGGCAGCTAAAAACATATAATTTTCACAACGAGCCGTTGAAATGTCTGAGTTTGCAGAAAGTCGAAAACCCAGGTAACGGACTGCTATATATAGATTAAGGCGCAGTAAACTACATTCAACCCTCTGAATTAAATTCAATAGTAGTTAAATCAAAAAATCAAAATCAATTTATTACAAGTTTCTTTCCAAAATGTTTTACTCAACACCTAACACTGCAACAGCTTGCCATAAAAATATTATAGTCATGAATACGTACATGTACACCTAACTAATCATTTGAAGAACATGTAAACAAGATTCAAAATCTAATACTAAATATTTAATCATTTAGTCTCTGATGATGCCGTTGACGGCGAAAGCTCAGACCCTCAATAAATACAATTATATAGTAGCAAGGCCTCACTCGATCACTCACTTAATTCTAAGATTCAAAATATGCCAACATCTTATCAAGCCTTAAGACTGTAGCGGTGGCAATGAAACTGATGCATAACTTATGTCATTTGTTTGTTAGTTGTCATGGAGAGAGATAATAACTTCAATAACAGACTGAGTAAAGGAGCCAACTTTTCAGGATTCACACCTCTTCACTATGCAGCACTTACTGACAGTCTTGAATGTGTTGTACTTCTCCTCAAGTCAGGTATATGTCTTCTTAATCCTATAACAGTGCAACTTTGAATTATGAGCCTGTAATAAAAGAGAAGAGATATGAATAAAGGGTTAAGATGGAAAGGGGTAAGAATAAAGGGAAAAGAAGGGAGAATGAAAGGGATGGGATAGGAAATAGATGGAAGGAATAAGGAGGGAAGGGATAAGGAGGGTTCAAGGATTAAGGAGGGAAGGGATAAGGAGGGAAGGAACAAGGATGGAAGGGATGAGGAAGGAAGGGATAGGGATGGAAGGAATAAGGAGGGAAGGGATAAGGATGGAAAATATAAGGAGGATTCAAGGATTAAGGGGGAAAGGAATAAGGAGGATTCAAGGATTAAGGAGGGAAGGGATAAGGAGGGAAGGAATAAGGAGGGAAAGGATAAGGAGGGAAGGAATAAGGAGGAGAGGAATAAGGAGGGAAGGAATAAGGAGGGAAGGAATAAGGGTGAAAGGAATAAGGAGGAAATGGATAAGAAGGAAAGGAATAAGGAGGGTTCAAGGATTAAGGATGGAAGGAACAAGGATGGAAGGAATAAGGAGGGAAGGAATAAGGAGGGTTCAAGGATTAAGGAGGGAAGGAACAAGGAGGGAAGGGATGAGGAAGGAAGGGATAGGGATGGAAGGAATAAGGATGGAAGGAATAAGGAGGGAAGGGATAAGGAGGGAAGGGATAAGGAGGGAAGGAATTAGGAGGGAAGGGATAAGGAGGAAAGGGAGAAGGGGGAAGGAATAAGGATGGAAGAGATAAGGAGGGAAGGAATAAGGAGGGAAGGGATAAGGAGTGAAGGAATAAGGAGGGAAGGGATAAGGAGGGTTCAAGGATTAAGGAGGGAAGGGATAAGGAGGGATGGGAAAAGGAGGGAAGGGAGAAGAAGGAAAGGGAAATAGAATGAAGAGATAAGGAGGGAAGGGATAAGGATAAAGGGAGAAGAAGGAAGAAGGGAATGGAAGGGAAAGGAAATAGAGGAAAGGGATAAGGAGGGAAGAGATAAGAATGGCAGGGAAGAAAAAGAAGAGGAGCCCCCCTCCCCTGGCCTCTACCTCTCTCTATTTTCCTTAGACAGCCAGCTATACAGACTAGGGCTCTAATCTAGTTACACTGCATAGATGAATCTATATTTATATGAGTACTTCTATAATTTTTAACCTTGACAAATGTTTTTGATGTATTTTAGGTGCTGATCCAACTATAAAAGATGATTCAGGTCACATGGCTACAAGTTACACTAGAAATCAAAATATAGTAAATGCTATCAAAGAGTATAGTGTCAAAGTGAGTAATTACTCTATATATTGTACAAGCTCAGCATACTAAACTATATTACTGATTGATATGTTTTGCTATGTGTTTAGTTTGAGGAAGAGAAGAAGAAAAAAGAGGCTGAGGAGAGAAGGAAATATCCACTTGAGAAGAGAATAAAAGAACATATAGTAGGACAACAGGGGGCTATACTGACTGTTGCTGGAGGTAACTTTATTGATGAGGATGACAATGTTATGTTGATGGAAATAATGGTTGTGATGGTGATAATGGTTGTCATATGGGTAATGATGATGGTCAAGATGATGATGTTGAAGGTCATATGGTTGTGACGATGACATTGATGATGATGATGGAGGCAGTGGTGCTAATAATGGTGGTGGTGTTGATAATGATTGTGATTATGATAATGATGATGACAGTGATGATGAAGATGATGATGGTTGTGATTATGATAATGGTGATGGTTGTGATGATGATAATGGTATTGATGATGGTGGTTGTGATGATGATGATGATGATGATGATGACAGTGATTATGAAGATGATGATGGTTGTGATGATGATAATGGTGATGGTTGTGATGATGATAATGGTATTGATGATGGTGGTTGTGATGATGATAATGATTGTAATTATCATCATAGCAGCCATCATCTTCATCATCACTGTCATCATCATTATCATAATGGTGATGGTTGTGATGATGATAATGGTATTGATGATGGTGTTGTGATGATGATGATGATGATGATAATGATGATGACAGTGATGATGATGATGATTGTGATGATGATAATGATGATGATGGTTGTGATGATGATAATGATTGTGATTATGATAATGATGATGACAGTCATGACGATGATGATAATGATGATGATAATGATTGTGATGATGATAATGATGATGACAGTGATGATGATGATGATGATGATGATGGTTGTGATGATCATAATGTTGATGGTAATGGTGATGATGGTTGTGATGATGATAATGATGATGGTGATGGTGATGATGGTTGTGATGATGATAATGATGATGATGATGGTGATGATGATGATGATGATGATGATGATGATGATGATGATGATGATGATGATGATGATGATGATGATGATGATGATGGTAGTGATGATACTGGTGATTATTGGTTTACTTAATATAATGCTGGTGGGAGTGTTCTGCTTTGCCTAGTAGAAGTAAGGTTCATTACAGATTTGTTCAGCTCTAGTTGGAGTAGTAAAATATCATTGTTATTAACTTACAGCTATCAGAAGAAAGGAAAATGGTTGGCAAGATAAAGATCATCCATTGGTGTTTCTGTTCCTTGGGTCTTCTGGAATTGGTATGTATATATTTCCAGTTTATTTATTTCTAAATATTAAAACATTATGCTTTCTTTTATTAGGAAATAATAAATATCAAAACATTATGCTTCTTTTACCAGTGAATAATAAATATCAAAAAATTATGCTTTCTTTTATCAGTAAATAATGAATTTAAAACATTATGCTTTCTTTTACCATAAAATAAATGAATATCAAACCATTATGCTTCTTTTACCAGGAAATAATAAATATTAAAACATTATGCTTTCTTTTATCAGTAAATAATGAATATTAAAACATTATGCTTTCTTTTACCAGGAAATAATAAATATTAAAACATTATGCTTCTTTTACCAGGATATAATAAATATTAAAACATTATGCTTTCTTTTATCAGTAAATAATGAATATTAAAACATTATGCTTTCTTTTACCAGGAAATAATAAATGTTAAAACATTATGCTTCTTTTACCAGTGAATAATAAATATCAAAAGATTATGCTTTCTTTTACCAGGAAATAATAAATATCAAAACATTATGCTTCTTTTACCAGTGAATAATCAATATCAAAACATTATGGTTTCTTTTATCAGTAAATAATGAATATCAAAACATTATGCTTCTTTTACCAGTGAATAATAAATATCAAAACATTATGCTTTCTTTTACCAGTAAATAATAAATATCAAAACATCATGCTTTCTTTTACCATGAAATAATTAATATTAAAACAATGTTTTATTTTACTAGGAAAGACAGAGCTTGGAAAGCAGATAGCTAATTATATTCACAAAGGCAACAAAAAGGTAGAAGTAATAAATCAATTTAATCAACAATCACCAAATCAATAGATATCTAGTTTCTCCTCTATGGTACAAATAGGCAGTATGTAGCTTGATAGTTAATTTAGAAGAGCATGGCATTGGTAATGCAAAGATCATTTGTTGGAATACCGTTGTTTCGGCCTTTACTAATGCAAAGGCTTGAACTGCTTCACATATCACATAGATCATTGTCATTTCATAATTGAATCACTGTGGTACAAAATATGTATCAATAAATAAAATGATTACAATTAATTTTGTTTTACTTTTTAAATCCTATAGAGCCCATACTTATGTTAAGCTATTATAAATCTATTAGGGTTTTATTCGCCTTGATATGTCTGAATACCAAGAGAAACATGAAGTGGCAAAACTGATAGGTGCACCCCCTGGATACATAGGTCATGACCAAGGGGGGCAACTAACAAAACATTTAAAAGATTGTCCAAATGCTGTTGTCCTTTTTGATGAGGTAATAACAATGAAAAGTGTGTTTGCTTGCTGAAATGTTTGTCTGTCTCTCTGTTTGTCTTTTTAATTATGTTTTTCTTGTTTGACTGTGTTTCTCTGTTTGTTAGGTTTTGTTTTTTTACTCTGTGTTTGTTTTTCTGTCTGTCTGTTTTGTTTGTTGTTTGTTTCAGTATGTGTTTGATTGTCTGCCTGTCTGTTTTGTTTGTTAGTTTGTTTCACTATCTTTTTGTTTGTTTGGTTGTGTGTTTGTCTCAGAAAAACAAACAGTCAGACAAACAAATCAACAGATTTACAGTTTTTTTCTGTTTGTTTGTTTGTTTGTTTGTTTGTTTGTTTGTTTGTTTGTATTTTTGTTTCTGTTTGTTTGTTTCTTAGTTTGTATCACTATCTGTTTTTTTTTTGGTTGTGTATCTGTCAGTTTGTTTGTTTGTATTTTTGATTCTGTTTGTTTGTTTCTTAGTTTGTTTCACTATCTGTTTGTTTTTGTTTGTTTGTTTGTCAGTTTGTTTGTTTGTATTTTTGTTTCTGTTTGTTTGTTTCTTAGTTTGTTTCACTATCTGTTTGTTTTTTTTGGTTGTGTATCTGCCAGTTTGTTTGTTTGTATGTTTGTTTGTTTATTTGTTTGTTTAATTGTGAAATCTAACAATATCTTTACAAATACTGTTCTTATAGGTTGACAAGGCTCATCCTGATGTGCTGACTGTAATGCTTCAATTATTTGACGAGGTATATAATGGTTTGACTGCTGGGATGATGATGGTATCAATGTTGTTGACACTGGTGATATTCATGGTGATGAGGATGGTTAGCCCTTAACAATGATGGTGGTGATGGCACTGGTGATGATAGTGATGAGATAACGATGATGATTAAGTGCTAATTAATAAACGAGCAGCAGTGTTTTATCTGGCAATCATTCTAGGATCAATCAGATATCAAAGAGACCTTCAATCAGATAGTTTTAGGGATGTTTTGAAAAATATTGTAAATTGATTAATCCTACTGGGCTGTTTTGACATTTGATCTCATGGTAGTGCAGTTTCAAAAATTATATTTTCAAAAAACAAGAAAAGTACTGTAACTTTCTTACCGTTTTAAAATTTCAACCCTGACCAGCAAGGAATTCAAGGCTATTCATCACGTGTCCTTTGAAGCTCCTGGAGCCTGGAGACTAATACAAAACGAACGCGTACCAAATGCAAAGACGCATGTATACGCGTGTTTTTTGTATGCGTATCTTTGTACCGTACATATATGGTTCCAAATGGGACATGATTGTGATCGCTTTTAATTTCGAGCGCGTACACTTGTTCTTCAACCACATGCTTATACGCGGTCGCTAAATTTATCGAAATGTGCCCAAAAATATCGCGCATACACGCAAAAAGATGTATATATACGCGTTTTTAAGATTGTACGTGGGGAGAAAAAACGTGTACAGCAGGCCCCAATTTTGAAACGAATGGACAACCATAGAAATCTAATTTAAGGTGGCTCTACTGAGTATTTTTGAAGGGCCACCGTTGCTGTTTGATCGCAAAGTACGTCGCGCGTAGAAAAATAATTTCAGATTAATTTCCATAGCGAGTTCAGGCATAGACTGAAGTTTGTTCTGATGTTTCAAATATTGCAATCGGAACTAGCAATAATTTTTTGTGATAGAAAAGTAGTTTTGACAAATACGACAATTTTAGGCTAAATAGAGTTTTCTATAAAACCGCATTGGTTGTTTCACAAACTTCAGATCAAGGCCTTCGTTGTTGCTGAAAATAAAAGATTTATAAGGAGGCATTTTTGAATAAAACGCTTTTAAACATTTACACAACAAATAAATTAAATTAATCAAGCATTCATTTCACTTGATCAAAAACATCACTACAAAAGCTCAGAAAAAGTTGCTTTTGGTCTCATTTGGTCAACAAATGTCTTAGTTATCCGTCTGGCGAACATGAACGAAATCACTTCAGGCTATTAGGACATACATGATTTTTCGTTTGGTGAGATATAACTGCGCTTTTTCTTCTTTTGTCTAATATTGCACACATTTTTACAAAATATTTCAAAACTTAAAATTTCCTTGATGAGTTTTTTTCTTACCGCAGCATTGGCTTTTTGAAATAGTTACTCATCGAGCCCTGCAGTTTTATGACCATTGATAGATTGGAAGATATCGAAAATAATTTTCAAAATAGGTAAACTTTTCGACCGCTTACTCAAGGCTCGCATTGTTTTGGTTGTCCGAGACCGCTATTGTCTATATTTTTTACTCAAGTTGTGAATTCCGATGCTGCGGTAAGAAAAAAATTCATCAAGGAAATTTTAAGTTTTGAAATATTTTGTAAAAATGTGTGCAATATTAGACAAAAGAAGAAAAAGCGCAGTTATATCTCACCAAACGAAAAATCATGTATGTCCTAATAGCCTGAAGTGATTTCGTTCATGTTCGCCAGACGGATAACTAAGACATTTGTTGACCAAATGAGACCAAAAGCAACTTTTTCTGAGCTTTTGTAGTGATGTTTTTGATCAAGTGAAATGGATGCTTGATTAATTTAATTTATTTGTTGTGTAAATGTTTAAAACCGTTTTATTCAAAAATGCCTCCTTATAAATCTTTTATTTTCAGCAACAACGAAGGCCTTGATCTGAAGTTTGTGAAACAACCAATGCGGTTTTATAGAAAACTCTATTTCGCCTAAAATTGTCGTATTTGTCAAAACTACTTTTCTATCATAAAAAATTATTGCTAGTTCCGATTGCAATATTTGAAACATCAGAACAAACTTCAGTCTATGCCTGAACTCGCTATGGAAATTAATCTGAAATTATTTTTCTACGCGCGACGTACTTTGCGATCAAACAGCGACGGTGGCCCTTCAAAAATACTCAGTCGAGCCACCTTAATACGCATGCAAATTCAAAGGTCATGCATTCATTGTCACGCAACACATTGCGTTACTCGTAGATACACCACAAACTATAGTTTAGCTTTATAGTTTATTTATTTGCCAAAAATATTGCCAATTAAAACATTCAAAAACTATATATAGATGTGACAGGAGAAAGAAACAGAACTTACGTCCCAATTGTCGAAATATAAAATGCATAAAAATACTAACAAATGCAGCAAAAATATTAAGCTAATCAAGAAATACTGTAAAAAAAAATATTGAAAAAAATATTGAAAACACCAAGCCTGCTAAAATGTCTAAAATAGAACACAACTCTAGGTCTGTCGTCTCCTTTGATAATAACATTTTTCATCATGAATTTCAATCCCTCAGAATCCCTTCTGTTCAGTAGCCCGAGTAAACGCTGTTAGAGCGTCTAGTCTGCATATAAACGATCCCTAGGATTTCTTGACTCCATATTTGGCGTTACCATGGAAAGTGCTGCTGTTTTGTAATCTCAGGGGCTCAAGTTCTTAGGCCATGACTTAGATCGTTTCAAAGCATCGTTGGATATTTACACTGGCTCAAAGTTGGCTTAAATTGTAATTTCGTTAATTTTAGGGTCATATTTTGCCTTTAGTCACTACTGGAAGAGCATCATTAAGCTTCAAGGTAGCAAAGAGCTCACTTTCTGGAAGAAAGCAGCGAGGAATTTTACTTTGTCAGCAAAAAATGATCGATGTTTGGTTCATTCGTTTTTTTGCGGCTTAGGACAAAGTCAGGTTTGGAGTTCGGACTAAAGGCAAATTCTCGACCTGCCGTGGCTATTTATCAAGTTGTGATGATAGAGGAACACAACAAGCGCGAAATTTTGGCAGAAAACCGAGGTGACCCTAGACTTATAATAAATTTATAAAGACACTAAAGGGGAATTGTATGCCGAGCGCTGTCATCGTTACCCATAATGCTTTGCAGTCGTAAATACTTGAAAACACGTGCATATCAAAATGGCCCTAATCGAACAACCGCAGCTCGGTTCGTGAAGTGAAATAAAGGGAAAGAACTATAGCACAAGGACTGAATTTTGTTGTGCAAACGCCTTTTTCATCTAAAAACGGTTTTTTCTATAAAAAATCCAAGGTCAAAAAAATGTCATTTCCACTATTGAAAAATAGGGCAAAAACGGTCATTTTTGACTTTCCTCAAGTTCATATGGAATTTTTGACCCCAATTTCTGACCCCAATTTCTGGCCCCAATTTCTGGCCAAAATTGGCATTTTTCTCTGACCCCGCGTACAGCCAAAATGTTCAATTTTGGACTGAATTGAAATTGTTGAATTTGTGAGCTATTTTGATTGGTAATCATTGTAGGATTGATCAGATAACATGTAGGCATCACTAGGATAGTTTTGGGGAAGTTTTGAAAAAAGTTGAAAATTGGCCAAAATTGGCATTTTTCTCTGACCCCGCGTACAGCCAAAATGTTCAATTTTGGACTGAATTGAAATTGTTGAATTTGTGAGCTATTTTGATTGGTAATCATTGTAGGATTGATCAGATAACATGTAGGCATCACTAGGATAGTTTTGGGGAAGTTTTGAAAAAAGTTGAAAATTGGCCAAAATTGGCATTTTTCTCTGACCCCGCGTACAGCCAAAATGTTCAATTTTGGACTGAATTGAAATTGTTGAATTTGTGAGCTATTTTGATTGGTAATCATTGTAGGATTGATCAGATAACATGTAGGCATCACTAGGATAGTTTTGGGGAAGTTTTGAAAAAAGTTGAAAATTGGCCAAAATTGGCATTTTTCTCTGACCCCGCGTACAGCCAAAATGTTCAATTTTGGACTGAATTGAAATTGTTGAATTTGTGAGCTATTTTGATTGGTAATCATTGTAGGATTGATCAGATAACATGTAGGCATCACTAGGATAGTTTTGGGGAAGTTTTGAAAAAAGTTGAAAATTGGCCAAAATTGGCATTTTTCTCTGACCCCGCGTACAGCCAAAATGTTCAATTTTGGACTGAATTGAAATTGTTGAATTTGTGAGCTATTTTGATTGGTAATCATTGTAGGATTGATCAGATAACATGTAGGCATCACTAGGATAGTTTTGGGGAAGTTTTGAAAAAAGTTGAAAATTGGCCAAAATTGGCATTTTTCTCTGACCCCGCGTACAGCCAAAATGTTCAATTTTGGACTGAATTGAAATTGTTGAATTTGTGAGCTATTTTGATTGGTAATCATTGTAGGATTGATCAGATAACATGTAGGCATCACTAGGATAGTTTTGGGGAAGTTTTGAAAAAAGTTGAAAATTGGCCAAAATTGGCATTTTTCTCTGACCCCGCGTACAGCCAAAATGTTCAATTTTGGACTGAATTGAAATTGTTGAATTTGTGAGCTATTTTGATTGGTAATCATTGTAGGATTGATCAGATAACATGTAGGCATCACTAGGATAGTTTTGGGGAAGTTTTGAAAAAAGTTGAAAATTGGCCAAAATTGGCATTTTTCTCTGACCCCGCGTACAGCCAAAATGTTCAATTTTGGACTGAATTGAAATTGTTGAATTTGTGAGCTATTTTGATTGGTAATCATTGTAGGATTGATCAGATAACATGTAGGCATCACTAGGATAGTTTTGGGGAAGTTTTGAAAAAAGTTGAAAATTGGCCAAAATTGGCATTTTTCTCTGACCCCGCGTACAGCCAAAATGTTCAATTTTGGACTGAATTGAAATTGTTGAATTTGTGAGCTATTTTGATTGGTAATCATTGTAGGATTGATCAGATAACATGTAGGCATCACTAGGATAGTTTTGGGGAAGTTTTGAAAAAAGTTGAAAATTGGCCAAAATTGGCATTTTTCTCTGACCCCGCGTACAGCCAAAATGTTCAATTTTGGACTGAATTGAAATTGTTGAATTTGTGAGCTATTTTGATTGGTAATCATTGTAGGATTGATCAGATAACATGTAGGCATCACTAGGATAGTTTTGGGGAAGTTTTGAAAAAAGTTGAAAATTGGCCAAAATTGGCATTTTTCTCTGACCCCGCGTACAGCCAAAATGTTCAATTTTGGACTGAATTGAAATTGTTGAATTTGTGAGCTATTTTGATTGGTAATCATTGTAGGATTGATCAGATAACATGTAGGCATCACTAGGATAGTTTTGGGGAAGTTTTGAAAAAAGTTGAAAATTGGCCAAAATTGGCATTTTTCTCTGACCCCGCGTACAGCCAAAATGTTCAATTTTGGACTGAATTGAAATTGTTGAATTTGTGAGCTATTTTGATTGGTAATCATTGTAGGATTGATCAGATAACATGTAGGCATCACTAGGATAGTTTTGGGGAAGTTTTGAAAAAAGTTGAAAATTGGCCAAAATTGGCATTTTTCTCTGACCCCGCGTACAGCCAAAATGTTCAATTTTGGACTGAATTGAAATTGTTGAATTTGTGAGCTATTTTGATTGGTAATCATTGTAGGATTGATCAGATAACATGTAGGCATCACTAGGATAGTTTTGGGGAAGTTTTGAAAAAAGTTGAAAATTGGCCAAAATTGGCATTTTTCTCTGACCCCGCGTACAGCCAAAATGTTCAATTTTGGACTGAATTGAAATTGTTGAATTTGTGAGCTATTTTGATTGGTAATCATTGTAGGATTGATCAGATAACATGTAGGCATCACTAGGATAGTTTTGGGGAAGTTTTGAAAAAAGTTGAAAATTGGCCAAAATTGGCATTTTTCTCTGACCCCGCGTACAGCCAAAATGTTCAATTTTGGACTGAATTGAAATTGTTGAATTTGTGAGCTATTTTGATTGGTAATCATTGTAGGATTGATCAGATAACATGTAGGCATCACTAGGATAGTTTTGGGGAAGTTTTGAAAAAAGTTGAAAATTGGCCAAAATTGGCATTTTTCTCTGACCCCGCGTACAGCCAAAATGTTCAATTTTGGACTGAATTGAAATTGTTGAATTTGTGAGCTATTTTGATTGGTAATCATTGTAGGATTGATCAGATAACATGTAGGCATCACTAGGATAGTTTTGGGGAAGTTTTGAAAAAAGTTGAAAATTGGCCAAAATTGGCATTTTTCTCTGACCCCGCGTACAGCCAAAATGTTCAATTTTGGACTGAATTGAAATTGTTGAATTTGTGAGCTATTTTGATTGGTAATCATTGTAGGATTGATCAGATAACATGTAGGCATCACTAGGATAGTTTTGGGGAAGTTTTGAAAAAAGTTGAAAATTGGCCAAAATTGGCATTTTTCTCTGACCCCGCGTACAGCCAAAATGTTCAATTTTGGACTGAATTGAAATTGTTGAATTTGTGAGCTATTTTGATTGGTAATCATTGTAGGATTGATCAGATAACATGTAGGCATCACTAGGATAGTTTTGGGGAAGTTTTGAAAAAAGTTGAAAATTGGCCAAAATTGGCATTTTTCTCTGACCCCGCGTACAGCCAAAATGTTCAATTTTGGACTGAATTGAAATTGTTGAATTTGTGAGCTATTTTGATTGGTAATCATTGTAGGATTGATCAGATAACATGTAGGCATCACTAGGATAGTTTTGGGGAAGTTTTGAAAAAAGTTGAAAATTGGCCAAAATTGGCATTTTTCTCTGACCCCGCGTACAGCCAAAATGTTCAATTTTGGACTGAATTGAAATTGTTGAATTTGTGAGCTATTTTGATTGGTAATCATTGTAGGATTGATCAGATAACATGTAGGCATCACTAGGATAGTTTTGGGGAAGTTTTGAAAAAAGTTGAAAATTGGCCAAAATTGGCATTTTTCTCTGACCCCGCGTACAGCCAAAATGTTCAATTTTGGACTGAATTGAAATTGTTGAATTTGTGAGCTATTTTGATTGGTAATCATTGTAGGATTGATCAGATAACATGTAGGCATCACTAGGATAGTTTTGGGGAAGTTTTGAAAAAAGTTGAAAATTGGCCAAAATTGGCATTTTTCTCTGACCCCGCGTACAGCCAAAATGTTCAATTTTGGACTGAATTGAAATTGTTGAATTTGTGAGCTATTTTGATTGGTAATCATTGTAGGATTGATCAGATAACATGTAGGCATCACTAGGATAGTTTTGGGGAAGTTTTGAAAAAAGTTGAAAATTGGCCAAAATTGGCATTTTTCTCTGACCCCGCGTACAGCCAAAATGTTCAATTTTGGACTGAATTGAAATTGTTGAATTTGTGAGCTATTTTGATTGGTAATCATTGTAGGATTGATCAGATAACATGTAGGCATCACTAGGATAGTTTTGGGGAAGTTTTGAAAAAAGTTGAAAATTGGCCAAAATTGGCATTTTTCTCTGACCCCGCGTACAGCCAAAATGTTCAATTTTGGACTGAATTGAAATTGTTGAATTTGTGAGCTATTTTGATTGGTAATCATTGTAGGATTGATCAGATAACATGTAGGCATCACTAGGATAGTTTTGGGGAAGTTTTGAAAAAAGTTGAAAATTGGCCAAAATTGGCATTTTTCTCTGACCCCGCGTACAGCCAAAATGTTCAATTTTGGACTGAATTGAAATTGTTGAATTTGTGAGCTATTTTGATTGGTAATCATTGTAGGATTGATCAGATAACATGTAGGCATCACTAGGATAGTTTTGGGGAAGTTTTGAAAAAAGTTGAAAATTGGCCAAAATTGGCATTTTTCTCTGACCCCGCGTACAGCCAAAATGTTCAATTTTGGACTGAATTGAAATTGTTGAATTTGTGAGCTATTTTGATTGGTAATCATTGTAGGATTGATCAGATAACATGTAGGCATCACTAGGATAGTTTTGGGGAAGTTTTGAAAAAAGTTGAAAATTGGCCAAAATTGGCATTTTTCTCTGACCCCGCGTACAGCCAAAATGTTCAATTTTGGACTGAATTGAAATTGTTGAATTTGTGAGCTATTTTGATTGGTAATCATTGTAGGATTGATCAGATAACATGTAGGCATCACTAGGATAGTTTTGGGGAAGTTTTGAAAAAAGTTGAAAATTGGCCAAAATTGGCATTTTTCTCTGACCCCGCGTACAGCCAAAATGTTCAATTTTGGACTGAATTGAAATTGTTGAATTTGTGAGCTATTTTGATTGGTAATCATTGTAGGATTGATCAGATAACATGTAGGCATCACTAGGATAGTTTTGGGGAAGTTTTGAAAAAAGTTGAAAATTGGCCAAAATTGGCATTTTTCTCTGACCCCGCGTACAGCCAAAATGTTCAATTTTGGACTGAATTGAAATTGTTGAATTTGTGAGCTATTTTGATTGGTAATCATTGTAGGATTGATCAGATAACATGTAGGCATCACTAGGATAGTTTTGGGGAAGTTTTGAAAAAAGTTGAAAATTGGCCAAAATTGGCATTTTTCTCTGACCCCGCGTACAGCCAAAATGTTCAATTTTGGACTGAATTGAAATTGTTGAATTTGTGAGCTATTTTGATTGGTAATCATTGTAGGATTGATCAGATAACATGTAGGCATCACTAGGATAGTTTTGGGGAAGTTTTGAAAAAAGTTGAAAATTGGCCAAAATTGGCATTTTTCTCTGACCCCGCGTACAGCCAAAATGTTCAATTTTGGACTGAATTGAAATTGTTGAATTTGTGAGCTATTTTGATTGGTAATCATTGTAGGATTGATCAGATAACATGTAGGCATCACTAGGATAGTTTTGGGGAAGTTTTGAAAAAAGTTGAAAATTGGCCAAAATTGGCATTTTTCTCTGACCCCGCGTACAGCCAAAATGTTCAATTTTGGACTGAATTGAAATTGTTGAATTTGTGAGCTATTTTGATTGGTAATCATTGTAGGATTGATCAGATAACATGTAGGCATCACTAGGATAGTTTTGGGGAAGTTTTGAAAAAAGTTGAAAATTGGCCAAAATTGGCATTTTTCTCTGACCCCGCGTACAGCCAAAATGTTCAATTTTGGACTGAATTGAAATTGTTGAATTTGTGAGCTATTTTGATTGGTAATCATTGTAGGATTGATCAGATAACATGTAGGCATCACTAGGATAGTTTTGGGGAAGTTTTGAAAAAAGTTGAAAATTGGCCAAAATTGGCATTTTTCTCTGACCCCGCGTACAGCCAAAATGTTCAATTTTGGACTGAATTGAAATTGTTGAATTTGTGAGCTATTTTGATTGGTAATCATTGTAGGATTGATCAGATAACATGTAGGCATCACTAGGATAGTTTTGGGGAAGTTTTGAAAAAAGTTGAAAATTGGCCAAAATTGGCATTTTTCTCTGACCCCGCGTACAGCCAAAATGTTCAATTTTGGACTGAATTGAAATTGTTGAATTTGTGAGCTATTTTGATTGGTAATCATTGTAGGATTGATCAGATAACATGTAGGCATCACTAGGATAGTTTTGGGGAAGTTTTGAAAAAAGTTGAAAATTGGCCAAAATTGGCATTTTTCTCTGACCCCGCGTACAGCCAAAATGTTCAATTTTGGACTGAATTGAAATTGTTGAATTTGTGAGCTATTTTGATTGGTAATCATTGTAGGATTGATCAGATAACATGTAGGCATCACTAGGATAGTTTTGGGGAAGTTTTGAAAAAAGTTGAAAATTGGCCAAAATTGGCATTTTTCTCTGACCCCGCGTACAGCCAAAATGTTCAATTTTGGACTGAATTGAAATTGTTGAATTTGTGAGCTATTTTGATTGGTAATCATTGTAGGATTGATCAGATAACATGTAGGCATCACTAGGATAGTTTTGGGGAAGTTTTGAAAAAAGTTGAAAATTGGCCAAAATTGGCATTTTTCTCTGACCCCGCGTACAGCCAAAATGTTCAATTTTGGACTGAATTGAAATTGTTGAATTTGTGAGCTATTTTGATTGGTAATCATTGTAGGATTGATCAGATAACATGTAGGCATCACTAGGATAGTTTTGGGGAAGTTTTGAAAAAAGTTGAAAATTGGCCAAAATTGGCATTTTTCTCTGACCCCGCGTACAGCCAAAATGTTCAATTTTGGACTGAATTGAAATTGTTGAATTTGTGAGCTATTTTGATTGGTAATCATTGTAGGATTGATCAGATAACATGTAGGCATCACTAGGATAGTTTTGGGGAAGTTTTGAAAAAAGTTGAAAATTGGCCAAAATTGGCATTTTTCTCTGACCCCGCGTACAGCCAAAATGTTCAATTTTGGACTGAATTGAAATTGTTGAATTTGTGAGCTATTTTGATTGGTAATCATTGTAGGATTGATCAGATAACATGTAGGCATCACTAGGATAGTTTTGGGGAAGTTTTGAAAAAAGTTGAAAATTGGCCAAAATTGGCATTTTTCTCTGACCCCGCGTACAGCCAAAATGTTCAATTTTGGACTGAATTGAAATTGTTGAATTTGTGAGCTATTTTGATTGGTAATCATTGTAGGATTGATCAGATAACATGTAGGCATCACTAGGATAGTTTTGGGGAAGTTTTGAAAAAAGTTGAAAATTGGCCAAAATTGGCATTTTTCTCTGACCCCGCGTACAGCCAAAATGTTCAATTTTGGACTGAATTGAAATTGTTGAATTTGTGAGCTATTTTGATTGGTAATCATTGTAGGATTGATCAGATAACATGTAGGCATCACTAGGATAGTTTTGGGGAAGTTTTGAAAAAAGTTGAAAATTGGCCAAAATTGGCATTTTTCTCTGACCCCGCGTACAGCCAAAATGTTCAATTTTGGACTGAATTGAAATTGTTGAATTTGTGAGCTATTTTGATTGGTAATCATTGTAGGATTGATCAGATAACATGTAGGCATCACTAGGATAGTTTTGGGGAAGTTTTGAAAAAAGTTGAAAATTGGCCAAAATTGGCATTTTTCTCTGACCCCGCGTACAGCCAAAATGTTCAATTTTGGACTGAATTGAAATTGTTGAATTTGTGAGCTATTTTGATTGGTAATCATTGTAGGATTGATCAGATAACATGTAGGCATCACTAGGATAGTTTTGGGGAAGTTTTGAAAAAAGTTGAAAATTGGCCAAAATTGGCATTTTTCTCTGACCCCGCGTACAGCCAAAATGTTCAATTTTGGACTGAATTGAAATTGTTGAATTTGTGAGCTATTTTGATTGGTAATCATTGTAGGATTGATCAGATAACATGTAGGCATCACTAGGATAGTTTTGGGGAAGTTTTGAAAAAAGTTGAAAATTGGCCAAAATTGGCATTTTTCTCTGACCCCGCGTACAGCCAAAATGTTCAATTTTGGACTGAATTGAAATTGTTGAATTTGTGAGCTATTTTGATTGGTAATCATTGTAGGATTGATCAGATAACATGTAGGCATCACTAGGATAGTTTTGGGGAAGTTTTGAAAAAAGTTGAAAATTGGCCAAAATTGGCATTTTTCTCTGACCCCGCGTACAGCCAAAATGTTCAATTTTGGACTGAATTGAAATTGTTGAATTTGTGAGCTATTTTGATTGGTAATCATTGTAGGATTGATCAGATAACATGTAGGCATCACTAGGATAGTTTTGGGGAAGTTTTGAAAAAAGTTGAAAATTGGCCAAAATTGGCATTTTTCTCTGACCCCGCGTACAGCCAAAATGTTCAATTTTGGACTGAATTGAAATTGTTGAATTTGTGAGCTATTTTGATTGGTAATCATTGTAGGATTGATCAGATAACATGTAGGCATCACTAGGATAGTTTTGGGGAAGTTTTGAAAAAAGTTGAAAATTGGCCAAAATTGGCATTTTTCTCTGACCCCGCGTACAGCCAAAATGTTCAATTTTGGACTGAATTGAAATTGTTGAATTTGTGAGCTATTTTGATTGGTAATCATTGTAGGATTGATCAGATAACATGTAGGCATCACTAGGATAGTTTTGGGGAAGTTTTGAAAAAAGTTGAAAATTGGCCAAAATTGGCATTTTTCTCTGACCCCGCGTACAGCCAAAATGTTCAATTTTGGACTGAATTGAAATTGTTGAATTTGTGAGCTATTTTGATTGGTAATCATTGTAGGATTGATCAGATAACATGTAGGCATCACTAGGATAGTTTTGGGGAAGTTTTGAAAAAAGTTGAAAATTGGCCAAAATTGGCATTTTTCTCTGACCCCGCGTACAGCCAAAATGTTCAATTTTGGACTGAATTGAAATTGTTGAATTTGTGAGCTATTTTGATTGGTAATCATTGTAGGATTGATCAGATAACATGTAGGCATCACTAGGATAGTTTTGGGGAAGTTTTGAAAAAAGTTGAAAATTGGCCAAAATTGGCATTTTTCTCTGACCCCGCGTACAGCCAAAATGTTCAATTTTGGACTGAATTGAAATTGTTGAATTTGTGAGCTATTTTGATTGGTAATCATTGTAGGATTGATCAGATAACATGTAGGCATCACTAGGATAGTTTTGGGGAAGTTTTGAAAAAAGTTGAAAATTGGCCAAAATTGGCATTTTTCTCTGACCCCGCGTACAGCCAAAATGTTCAATTTTGGACTGAATTGAAATTGTTGAATTTGTGAGCTATTTTGATTGGTAATCATTGTAGGATTGATCAGATAACATGTAGGCATCACTAGGATAGTTTTGGGGAAGTTTTGAAAAAAGTTGAAAATTGGCCAAAATTGGCATTTTTCTCTGACCCCGCGTACAGCCAAAATGTTCAATTTTGGACTGAATTGAAATTGTTGAATTTGTGAGCTATTTTGATTGGTAATCATTGTAGGATTGATCAGATAACATGTAGGCATCACTAGGATAGTTTTGGGGAAGTTTTGAAAAAAGTTGAAAATTGGCCAAAATTGGCATTTTTCTCTGACCCCGCGTACAGCCAAAATGTTCAATTTTGGACTGAATTGAAATTGTTGAATTTGTGAGCTATTTTGATTGGTAATCATTGTAGGATTGATCAGATAACATGTAGGCATCACTAGGATAGTTTTGGGGAAGTTTTGAAAAAAGTTGAGTTATGAAAAATATCTGAATTATGGAAGTCAATGACTAACACCTACCCACAGACTGACAACAACATTATCGATTGAACTAGACATATAAATACCACCATTGACTTTTTGTTTTCTTTGCTCTGAAGATGAATTCGGCTCAGGTTGTCGAAACGAAACACCATCAGTCTTTCTCAAGACTACACCACCCCGGACGATCATGCCTCAGCTACATTTGTAATGCTTCATGTTCATTTGCATTCCATTGTACATGATCCGCCGCGTTTCAAACATAGATTATGTGGTATACAATGCTTTCCTCCTGACCAAAGTGGAGCATCGGTTTGGACAAAATGGTTATGAATTAGTAGTCTTTTGATGATGAGATAATGATGATGATTTATGATTAGATAACTCACAATCGATAAATTATGAGATGGTGATTAATGATGAGATGATGAGATGATGATGATGTGATACTGATGGAGGTGATGACAATACAACACAAAGAGGTTATTTGTACCAATAGTAGTAATTAGAAATTTAAATATAAATAAATATAGATATACACATAAGAAAAAAGTATGGGCTATCTGAATAGCTAGGTTAAACGAGCAGGAGGCCCTTATGGTGGTAATTGCAATGACATTACGGACGATGGTGCATGTGTAGGTATCACAATGACTGTATAAATAAATGTAACTATAATAAATAAACACCACTCCCCCCCCCCCCCACCCCCCCCCCCCCCCCACCCTAGCGTCAGAAATACCCCTATTTTTTAAGAGACCTTCATTTGTAATTGGGACACCCAGCCCTGACAGATTTCTGGATCTGCTACTGATGTTCATAGTCATTTGTTCTGCTATCCCTAGGGGAGACTCACTGATGGCAAAGGAAAGACTATTGAATGTAAAGATGCTATCTTCGTCATGACATCCAACCTAGCAAGTAATGAGATAGCTAACCATGCCCTGGAGCTGAGACAGGAAGCACAAGATGCAGCATTCACAAGAAAAGATGGTAAAACAGGACTGTTGTACATAGCAACAACAGTAACAATTCTTTATTGGCACACAGTATTTTACAATAGTTTGTTGTATTTATATTATTGTTGGTAGTACTGACATTTACAAATGGTCTTTCAGAAAGTGAAATCACAGAACAAATTACAATATCAAGAAAATTCAAGGAAAAAGTTGTTCAACCAATCTTAAAGGTAAAGGAGTAATGTTGTGTGTATATAGCTAATAGCACCTGTGCTTTACAATGAATCATATGTACGGTCCGATTATTTGGCTTTGCAGTCATGCAGCTTGCAATCATCTAGTAATTCGTATTCGCCTTTTTCTTATCGAGCAAGGGACTGAGTGTGAAAAACTAATTTGATTATGGTTCCAGAAAAAATAACCCCGTCTCATGGGAGAGTAACTAAATATAAGCTTATTGAACAAGTTTCAGAACGTTTGGCTAAATAGAAAAAATTTAATGAGCATCCAAACTCTGCCAAAATTACAGAGAAATGGTGTCCTTTCCAAAACGTCCTTCCAAACCATACATTCTTTGTATTTTGGAGAAAAAAAATAAAATGCCATACTTTCGTTGCAATTTTAAAACACTTGTTCAAATTTTCAATTCTTACTAATTTGTATTTGTTCTTTCATGTGAAGGGGTTTAGTTTTGAATTCAATTAATTTTGAGAAACTTGGTTCCAGTCCCTTGCTCGATATGGAAAAGGTTAATTTATTTACATTTGTTTATTTATGAGTAGCGTAGTGGTTTACTGCAGTCAGCACCAAATCGAAACATCGTTTGGTCTTTCCAAATAATTTCCCTAAACCTAACCAAACAATAGCGGTACTGTATTAGGGAGCAAACGAAAACGCAGCTTTCGACTGGTGCTGTATTACTGTACTGCACACCTTTCACTGCTGTGGTCCTGGGTCGAGTTCCAGCTTTGGAATGGATTATAATTATGGGAGTTGAGATGTTGTTTGATGTGTTTTTCTCTCCAAAGTCACGAGGAATTTTTTCTGGCTACCTTGTTTTCCTTCCTTCACAAAAATCAAAATGAGTTGTGTGCAAATATAAGGGTGATGAGTGTGAGTTTCCCCAATTTGTAGGACACTTGTGTCTGGCTAGAAGACTGAGACGTTAAAAAAGTGATCTATATACACCTATTTCAAAAATCGTTGTCGCAAACAAAGCCACTGTCCATAAAGTCTGCAAAGGATGTCGGTATTTCGTCTCTTGTTATCGATTTATTCATAGCATATTTTGATTGTACGTGTTTGTGTTATATGACCATAAAAAGTTGTTGTAGTGGTAGATACAAATACAAATATTTATTAAAAAAACGTGCAATAAATCACAAATTAAGTCCATATAACCGACATCCTTTGCAGGCTTCAGATTGTGGACTCTAGCTTCGGTTGCGACAACGATTTTTGAAATTGGTGTATATATCATTTATCTTATGTTTATTGTCTTTGTGGTTTCGTGTGTTTCATAACTGCTTCATTGCTTTCACACGATTATCTATTTTTCCCACTACACGTAGTTTGTGAATCTCAAAGAGGTTGACTGTTCATAACTGCTCCATTTACATTACACGAATTTCTATTTTTCCCACTACATGTAGTTTGTGAAAGACATTAACTAGTATTCTTAATGTACTTTACCTTTTTTCAGCATCATTTTAAGCGAGATGAGTTTCTTGGTCGAATCAATGAAATGGTGTACTTCCTGCCTTTCTCTCGTTCTGAACTTCTTCAGCTTGTATCAAGAGAACTTAATCACTGGTCTCAGACGGTAAGTTACATTAAAACTAACACAGTTTTCTTGATGAATATAACGTCTCGTTTTCCGTTCTTCTTTTTCCTTTTTATAGAATTAATTTGTCGCAGGTCTTGATTAATTTGATTAATTGATTTATCTGTCATGCAAAAATATGCAACGAAGGAAATGATGATGATGATATCAATATTAATGTGAATCTAAAATAGTGATGATTATGGTAATGATGATTGTTGTGATAATGATGATGATGATGATGATGATGATGATTATAATGATCATAATGATCATAATATTAATGTGAATCTAAAATAGTGATGATGATGGCAATGATGATTGTAGTCATGATGATTATAATGATGACGATGATAATATTAATGCGAATCTAAAAGTCATGATGATGGTAATGATGATTGTAGCGGTAATGATGATGATGTTTACAATAATAATGATAAGAAGAAGAATCTAGTGTTGGCGATGATGATGATGATTGTGGCGGTGGTGATGATGATGATGAGAATAATGATCAGGAGAATAATCTAGTGTTGGTGATGATGGTAATAATGATGATGGTTATATGTTAATGATGATGATGATGACGATATTGATATTGAAAATCTAACAACGGTGATAATGATGATGATGATGTACAGTTGTTCTACAGTTTCATCTCTTTAAGTATTTCTTATATTTTAGGCTGTAGATCGCCATGATATGCATATCACATGGGATAGAGAAATCATGGATGTCTTAGCTGATGGATATGATGTATACTATGGGGCAAGGTCTATCAAACACGAGGTAAATTTATTGTTTCTAATTAGTTATGCGACAGCGGGTTCGATTCCCGCCAGGAGAACTGAAAAAATGTATATTAACTTGAAGAAAAACAGCTAATGCATCTTATCGTCATGTGGCCGGTAACCGGAAGGGCATGGGGTCGATTCCACCCTCGAGAACTAACCCAAATAGATAATGCATTTTTAGTCAGTTGTTTTATTCGTACTTTATTGGCCGTCAACAAGAATGACGTAGGTTCCATTCCCTCCTAGAGAACTAGAATAGAATAACTAATGTATTTCTTATTAGTAAGCTATTTGTTATTTGGCCGTCAACCAGATGTGTGTGGGTTTGACAATACTATAAAAAAAAACCGTCCAGATAGATGATTTGTCCGTCTTCTAAAATTAAATGAAAACGGCCAATCGTGATAGCTATGGCTTGTGTTACAATAATTTCAATTCTTTATTTCTATCTCTTATAGGTCGAGCGACGTGTCGTGAATCAGTTAGCTGCAGCGCATGAACGAGAACTAATAAACCAAGGTAGTACAATCCATATCACAGTAGATTATAATACAAAGAAAGCAACTCACGGACAAACTAACCTTAAACAAGATACACCTACTATAAAACTACAACTTATTAAAGATGGAAGCAAGAAAGTAGATATTAGAGTGGACGATATTTTGACAAACAATGACAATGGGACGTTTTTCTAAATGGAATATCGTTCCTGTCGTTGGGGGAAAAGTGGAGTATCGTTCCTGTCAATGGCAATAAAAGTGGAGTATCGTTCCTGTCAATGACAGGAAAAGTGGAGTATCGTTCCTGTCAATGACGGGAAAAGTGGAGTATCGCTCCGTGTATCGCCGTTCGCCATTCACCGATTGGCTCTCCGTCAACCTTTAATTTTTTTAAATAAGTGTATACATTTCGTTTGGCGGTCAATCTTGAGTCATTTGTATGCCTGTGTTGGTGGAAACAAGACAATTTTCTCAAGAGGAGAAGGTGCGTGTAATTATCGTTCAAACGGACAACGATTTAGCTTAACACGTTTTATTCGAATCAATTGTCATGTTACATAATTATTAATTAATATTCTCTAGTTATATTTATATACACCTGATAAACTCGATACACGTGATATTACCAGTCAAAGTATAAGTCAACCCTTAAACTGTATATGTACTCTCAGCCTCGATTCATCCTTTCAAATTAGAAAATAGTCGAATAGTCTCCTTTACGGTTCCCTGCGCCATCTTGAAAGGTAGCCGGGCCTTTGCATCGAAGCGAGACAAACCTTGAGCTTGCAATGATAGAGACCTTTTATCACCTGACTGGACAATTATTCACGTGTCTCTAGCTATCATTGCAAACTCAACGCTCGTCTCGCTTCAGTGCAAAGGCCCAGTTACCTTTCAAGATGGCGCAGGGAACTGTGAAGGGGACTATTGAAATAAAGTGTCTTCAAATAAAGAGTGTTTGCACTGACTCAAAGAGCTGTTCTCATTAACTTGTGAAACAACGTGTACAAGCTAAAGTGTGATGGTCAAATAACAACAACAAAAACACAATGGAAATAAGATGCATTAAAGAGTGTTTCACTGGTTAATGAGAACCGCTTTAAACAGCAACTAGTAGTGATATTTAATTTTATGTAATAGAACTGGAACGATTTGTTTCATTATTGTGCGTATTGTAAATTTATTCCTAAACCAACCCTTTCAAAGCTAAGATTTGCCACATTCTTGTGTCCAGAGCCTGCACTATTGCCATCAAGCGGTATTCATTGCATTCCGCTGCATCTAGCAGATCATTCACTCTTCTTGGCTGTGTGACGCTGGTCAAGAGGAACGCAGGCTCTGGGTACAAGATTGACAATTTCCAAACCACTGGGGACGAGAGTGCAATTTTCAGATGAAGTTATAATTATTAAATAAAATGTTTGTTGTCCTAGTTGTTGTCCACGTTATCATCCTGTATATCCTCGTTATCTACATTTTCACTCTCTTGGAAATTGTTGTTAGTGTCTTCGTTGTTGTTTACTTCGTTCCCAGGCTCTCTGATAACTCGGTCATTGGATGGACATAGGGGTCTGGAGTTACCGACCATAAGTTCGCCATTAGTTGTTCGCATTCCACGAAATACATCCATCTGTGAAAAACATACCAAACAATCGACCGTCAATCTATTGAGCCACTCTTTGGAAGCAAGCGATTAATCGATCGGACATAGAATCAATAACATCAATAATCAATCGGACATAGAGTCAATAACATCAATAATCAATCGGACATAGAGTCAATAACATCAATAATCAATCGGACATAGAATCAATAACATAGCCATTAATATATTCAGTCGGTCATTACATTTATAATGAATAAAATGACATTTCAGTTTACCAATCATTCATTCAATCAGTCAACGTTCACTGTAGTAACTGGTTTTACAAGCGCGCGCAAGCCGTGTACAAAATAAAGAAAAACGCGCGAATAAAAAGACAAGCTTGACAAACAGGTTTTACTGGTTTTCTTACCTGCTTCTGTGTAAATATCATTGGTGTTTGATACACAATCCATGTTACATTTTCTGTTAGGGGAGGGGTGCTAAGGGAGCCAGGGTAAGTCCAGTACTCGTCACTAGCTATAGAGGAAGATATTAAGTCAGTTTCTCTTCATTACGCCATGTGACATTGTTTATATAAGGTGTGTGGATGGCCTTTAATAATAATAATGGCTAATTCTTATATAGCGCATTTCTAGAACTGCTCAATGCGCTTACTCAACGTGTTCGAGTTGAAGGTATATCAAGGTGCATTAAGCTGCCACTATACAACCCATGTTTTGTTTTTTTTAGAGACGGGTCCTCCATTTTACGTCGTTATCCGATAGGACGTGAAGTTCTAACCATTTGTAGATTTTTAAGAAACAAAGGCAGCAACTTCTTCTCAATTATTTAAAGACTCTGAGTAATGGTCGGCCGGGGTTTAAACCCAGACCTTTCACACAGTAATCCGAAGCTCTATCCACTGAGCTAATCGTCGGCGGTCGGCTTAAGGGTAAGGAGGAATGGAGCCGCAAAAGTCGGCTATGTAGCCTACGTGCATGGTTAAATCTACAGCTACGTAATGTCTATTTAATGAAGTTTATAAACCATAGATGTTGCGCACAGCTGCTTTATGTATGCTCTTTGAGGTACCTGGTACAAAGTCTGCAGGATTGATAGCTGACTTCATCTCAGACGAAAAACATCCCTGAATAGAGAAAACAAAACACATGTTAACAGTTACTATAAAACAACGTTAAGATGCTAACAAGTATTGTATTTTGTATCGGTTTTGTACCTTATGATCATCTCTTAACAACAGTTTTGAAATTCCTCGCATTGCTTCATGTTCTTCGTCTCCAACCTGGTTGCGAATAAAAATGAAGCGTAAATTAGAGAGAACATTTTCAAGAGCTAACATAAAGAATATATGCTTTGGACTTCTGTATGTCCAAATCGTTGCCTTTGTGCTTCAATCTGCCCAGAGATTAGAGAGCTCAGAGGGCGTGTCTGTAAGAGCGGACCACTCGGTCTGGGTTCAAAAAACATTTTTTTTAGTTATATTATCCTTACTACAAAATTTCGTCCGTTAGGCGAATATCCATCGACCCCAAACCAGCCAAAACACGTAGAACAATTCTAACTCCAATAGATAGTACTTTCGATGGTAGAAATATATATATATTTGCAACCCAGATCGAGTTGTCCGCTCTTACAGACACGCCCTCTTAAGTATTCCCCGCTAATGATGCAGTTGTTTGTATTGAGATGGTAGTTAGTTACTCACCTGAAAGAATACGGCTACTATACACAGTCCATTTTCTCCTGTCAATGCTTGACCAATGTTCTTGTACAGATCTTTATTCCAATGCAGAAACTGAACCTTTTAGAACAATCAAACGAAGCACACATTGGATCACTGACAATATTACACTTACTATATAATATCACACTAACAAGTTCGAAACAAGTCGAATAATAAATTCAATCCGGTTTGATTTTATGTGTACGGTCGCAGTGATAAATAGAATTAGTACAGACGAAGCGACCAGTCAAAGAAGCTTGTCGCTCAGTATGTACCGATTTTAATACAGTTGACTCGTAAGCCACCCTCGGACCAGAAGAAAGCGGCTAAGGGAGATGGTTGCTTACGAGAACCTTAACACAGGAAGCCCAAACCACGAGAACCCTATCACATGAAGCCCAAACCATGCATAATTTGTAACACGACATGTCAAAAATGATCAATGCATTTCAAAATTACTATATCTGTTGTATAACTCTTTATCAGTTGGCATTGTTTTTTCCCGCAACGGTATCTATAAAGATGTTTTAGGTAATGTTTTCCAACAGTCAGCAATCTAATCACTCTGGATGGTCGTTTACGAGAGAGGAAAAACAATGGAAAAGTCCAAAGCTTGAATCGTAAAGGTGGCCGCGGTCGCTTACGAGAGAGATTTATAATAACAGAGTTTAAATGAGAAACAAAACGGGAAATTGAAATAGTGGTCGCTTAATACGGGTGATGGTTGCTTACGAGAGTGGTCGTTAAATCAACTGTATTGAACAATATAAGAAATATGATTTTTTGACAAGGAACCAATATGGCGGCTATGACGTCATAACTACATCATACAAAGATGGCCGTCAAATTGTGATTCGTTATGTGGGCGTGGAATTATACTGCTGGTCTAACCTCTAAAGGATAGCTGTTTCCATCTACTTGGTGTTCTGAACCACAAGTATCGTCAGTAGACCAATGAAATCGTATCATTGCTAGCTGATAGCAATGGCTTAGTGGACCACTACACAATACTACAATAGATAATACACAAAGTGTTAATATTTGGCTTGCTTTTAGCTGGTTTTTATACTTTTGTTTGGAAGTTATAATCTGTTTTAAAATTAAAATGTCTGTTTGTTTTTCTGTTTATTTGTCTGTCTGTCTGTCTGTCTGCTTGTTTTTTTTATTTGTCTGTCTGTCTGTCTGTTTGTTTGTTTATTTGTCTCTGTTTGTTTGTTTATTTCGTTAGTTGGCTTGTTTATTTCGGTTTGTTTGTTTGTTTGTCTGTCTGTTTGTTTATTTCATTAGTTGGTTTGTTTATTAGTTTGTTTGTTTATTTGTATGTATGTTTGTATTATTGTTTATTTCGTTAGTTGGTTTCTTTGCTTTCTTTATATTGTTCTTTAATATTTTTGCAATTTGAGTTAATACTAATTCGTGAACTGGCTTGTTTCTAGATCTCCTGTGATACTTTATTTTTAGCAACACAAACCATGATCAATGCCAATATGTTTTATTGGGTTGATAATGACAAGGTGAGTATAATTACGCCTAATTAGGCCACTCAGCTTTCACCAAAGGCTATTTAACCAGCCTAAATCCCTCTATTTAGATTACCCAGGATAGTATTATCATAACTCATGGCGCTGTTTTCACAGTGATTACCAAGCCACAAGACCGTATGCTGTCGCCGTTATAAATACATATTGTTTTTGATTTCACCGAAATGAAAACCATCTCAGACTTTAGTCTAACCGGTAATCAGAGGGAAAATCTTCATTTGTCGAAATCAACGTCCACGCTGAAGCCTGCAAAGGATGTCGTTATTTCTTTATCTTGTTATCGATTTATTCATATAGTCATTTTACTATTCATATAGTATCAAAAAATGAGTAATAAGAAAGTAATAATTAAAGTAACAAAAAAATGAACATGTGAGCCGAGTTGTGTGCAAAATATTAAACGTAGAGGTAGTGAGATTGAGTGAGTCTCCCCGATTAGTAGGGCGCACTGCTAGAAGATTGAGACGTTAAAAAAATTATTATATTATTATATTTTAATATATTTTAGCTGTACGTGTTTGTGTTATATGATCATGGCAAGTTGTAGATGATAAAACAAATATTTCTTTTATAAACGTGTAATAAATCACAAATGATGCCCATATTACCGACATCCTTTGCAGGCTTCAGAATGTGAACTTTATATAGCTTCGGTTGCGACAAAGATTTTTGAAATAGAAAACACTTGCTAGGGTTAACGAGAAGCTCAGTGGTTGTTAGGTCAGTGTTAGAACAACTCGCCGTTAATCAGGGTCCGGTTGTACGAAGGGTGGATAAAGTTATCCGCGGATAAAAGTTATCCACTGCATAGGTTTTTTATAGATTTATCCGCTGGATAAGGCGGATTTATTCGGTGGATAGCGCTTTTCACCATTCGTACAACCGGCCCCAGAAGATTAGAACGTTTGACGAAAAATTATGTTGCTTATTCCTTTGCGTGCATCATCAGTTTTCCCAGTACAATTCTCTTCGAACACTTTCTTTATTTAAATATTTTATTTGGGAAGGCTTCATCTCTTTATTTTCCAGTATATTTGTTTTATATGAATATTTTATTTGGGAAGGCTTCATCTTTTTATTTTCCTGTATATTTGTTTCATAGTATGGATATTTTATTTGGGAAGGCTTCATCTCTTTATTTTCCTGTATATTTGTTTCATAGTATGAATATTTTATTTGGGAAGGCTTCATCGTTTTATTTTCCTGTATATTTGTTTTATAGTATGGATATTTTATTTGGGAAGGCTTCATCTCTTTATTTTCCTGTATATTTGTTTCATAGTATGAATATTTTATTTGGGAAGGCTTCATCTTTTTATTTTTCTGTATATTTGTTTTATTTGAATATTTTATTTGGGAAGGCTTCATCTTTTTATGTTTCTGTATATTTGATTTCCTAAAACCATTTAGTTTATTCATCGTGGATTTGTGGCACTGTTGATGTTATTCGTTTGTCTCACTAATGTCGAAGGTTTGGACCACGACGTTTCGAGTTCTACTGCTAGTCTTTATTCTATTTGTACTTTCTTCTATTTTATACTGTTTTCTTATTTTCTATTTCAACTGAAAAACGTTGTCGCAGCCGAAGCTACAGTCAACACTCTGAAGCATGCAAAGGATGTCGGTAATATGAACTGAATGTGTGATTTATTACGTGATTTTTAGATAAATATTTGTTTCATCATCTATCACTGCAAAACGTGTTATGTTCATATACCACAAACACTTATAACCAAAATATGCTATGAATAAATCGATAACAAGAGAAGAAAACAACATCCTTTGCAGGCTTCAGAGTGTGAATTGTAGCTTTGATTGCGACTACGATTTTTGAAATAGATGTATAAGATCTACCCTCATTCCTGTCTGCCCATCGCCTGATGAAGACTAGCAGTAGCAGTCGAAACGTCGCGGTCCAAACCTTCAACATTCGTGAGACAAATGAATAACATTCTACCTATTGGTCATGTTTTGGTGTCTCCACTAGTTGATACCACAGTGTTCCTATATGATATTTTGCTCTATTTTTTATAAATATTGTTTTCTTTTATATTCTCATTTCCTATGTTATTTTGTGTTACGTCTAAAACTGTTCCGATTTCTACATTGACATCAAGGGGTGGGGGTGGAGAAGTGTGTGTCATCTCTATTTTATGTCTGACTGGTCTGGTCGAGATTCAGAAATATTGATTCATGTCTGAAATTCAAAAATAGCGAAACTGTGTATGAGAAGGCACTAACGAAACAGGACTCCATTTTCATCATCAACAGCTACAAAAAACTCATGGCACAATTCGTATGTTATGTAAGATATCTATCTACCTTGGCTAGCCCGTATATGTTATTGTAGGTAGCTTACATCTATATAAGCTTGTAAGATATTGTTGACTGATGTAAAAACAAATTGTAAAACACGATGCTACTACATAAAATGTGTGTGTATCTTCTTAGGGAGAGTAATGGACCGTAATGTTGGCTGAAAACAGCTAGCCACGACCAATTTAATTTTGTGAGGGGAGGGGTGGGGATTCATATGTCCAAACAATATCAACCGAACCACAATGTTGTTATCTTCGAGCTTCAAAAATAAGGACAATTGTTCTAAGTTTATACATCAAAGTAATCATACGATATAATGATACGAGCACATTGGAATTACTTTTAAACTGATTTACGTCATCGGAAATGAATAACAAAAATATGTTTCGTGTGGAAGAAGAATTTGAAAAATACCGACACATTAATTCATAATTTTGATTCTCGCTTTTTGTTCATTATCATCCGATTGCTCGTATTTCTTCATTATCAGTTGATTGCTCCTATTTATCTACTGATTGCCTGTAAATGGATTAAAACTTGTTCATGATGTTTCTGATCTACATTTTGCTTTACATTTTTTAATTTTTCTTTTTCTTTTTGTCGAATTATTGTTTGTCAGTGGGTTTTTTATTTTTTTATTTTATTTATTTCATTTTTAATAATATTTAAACAGGTTGCCCAATTCAGCATGGCCGGTTTAAATGGGGACCTGTATAACTAAATCTCACCGGCAATACAAACACAATACGAAAAGGAGAAAACGAAAAGAAATTACAAAGATTTGTAGTGGCATTTTAATGCCGTTTTGAATTTTGAAAAATTAGTTTCATGTCTTATTTTGGCGGGCAGGAGATTCCACGTTTTGACTATGTTAATCCGGAAGGAGCTCTGAGCTGTGTTAATTTTGTCAGTGGGTTTTATAACATTTCTTGTTTCAGTTTATAAACTCATCATTTTATTGCTAATAGTTTGTGCTTGAAGTTTCTCTTTTATCGAGGTTTGTTTTATTCACGTTATTGTTTAGTTCTTCATTCTATTACATTTTCCTTTCAGTTTGAATAATAATTTCATATTATTGTTATTTTTCATTATCTGTGCTGTTTACATATTTTGGTTTCAGTCAATTTACAAGACATGCACCTTGCTGTGTTTACCCACCATGATCATAGTGAAGAGTACATACAGTAGACTAGTAGACTAGGTGGTATATCTCCTCATATCGATAAATCGACGCCATCTCGAACCAAAATCTATAGATTTGCTGATTTTGCTAATTTTTTTTCCGCTAGTGATCAGAAGAATACTATACCTAGATTTGCAGATCTATTGTAATTTTGCCATCGATAAATCGAACGATCGGTAGTTAAGTCGATCCTCGCTCAAGCTCGAACCAAAAATTGACTGATTAAACCACAATTTTCATAATTATATTTTCGAGAAATCGAGCCCTCAGTAAGTCGACCGTCGATCGAACCAGGATCTATAGAATGAGACACTTTAACTGCAAATTTAACAATATATAAATCGAACCTCGGTCGAACGTCAAATTCGAACTAAAAGTCGATAAACCGAGCCCTCTATAACTCGAAACCAAATCGAACCCAAAACGATTGATTTATTATCCCACTGAAATGTTCCCAATTATGACAGGGTTTTTTTCTATATTTCTCTTAATAAATTGCGCAGTTAGTATAATTAGTTTTTTTTATTTCTTTGGTAAACAAACCCAGGAGACTTGCGGTTGACTTGATTGTAAATACTACAGTCGCTCGACGCCGTGCAGTGGTCTTATCTCTTTCCATCAAACTGCTTTATCCTAGCCGACAACTCGGGAGGGGAGGGGAGGGGGAGGGGAGGGGAGGAGGGGGAAGGGGGTATTAGGTATGATCGTCGTATCTAATAGGGGCAAAAATCAGCGATTTGCTATCTTTTAGGGGGCTCTTTGTAGGGTATTAAAATTTATAATTTTGACATTTCTTGGTAGCCGGCTTTTCTGATATAAAAAAGAAAAATCACATCGCTCTTTTCGTTTTGTGAATTTCGACATTTGTTGACATCTTTAATATCAGAAAAGGGAAATCGCATCGTTTTGTGTATTTGTGTGGTATCTGTTATAGGGTCAAAATCGTCTGTGTTATGCCCTTTTTAAAGGACTTTCGGTATATTTTAGGGATGTTTAAAAAAAAAAAAAAATAGGATTTTTATATACACCTACTTGCAGTAAGGTTGTCATACAAAATAGAACATTTGTCACAAAGAAAATAGAACATTTGTGATTTAGTGCAAAAGGAATTAATTAAAAGACAAAAGAGAGAGTTCAGCTTGAGTGATCTTCTTTTGTCTTTTAATCAATTCCTATCGTACTAAATCACAAATGTTCTTTTTTCTTAATAACAAATGTATATGTTTGTATGACAACCTTACTGCAAGTAGGTGTACTTGCACTTTCCAGTTTGAGTTACATTGTTCACGTTACTGTCTATACATCTGATGTTATTCTAAGTAGCCTATATTGCCACTAAAAACAATAAACAATACTTGATATTTGATAAGACTCATATTGTACATTTATGCTTTCAAAAAATATTGAGCTTTAATCAATAAAAAAATGTTGCACTTATAAGATTGAATGTCATGATTTTCTTTTAACTCTGACGAAGATAAAGTGTCGTCGGAAATGTCAGTAAATAACACTTGTTAGAATATCAATATTTACTTCAAAAGTGTACTTCAGAGTTTAAAAAAATTGTGTTCAGCACTTCGACGAAGGATTAACGTCCAAAACGACAGTGTTAAAGTCACCGACTCGTGTTTTGAAGTTACCATTCTTATTACTTCAAATATTTCCTTATTTCCTTAGAAACACTGATGCAGTCCGTGAAATTCTGACTAGCTTGTTTTTCTTCTTTATATACATTTCATTATATATTTTAAAATTTGTTTTGAAGATTGAATTCGCGCAATATAAATTAATAAATTATTATTTAAAAAAAAAATACAAATTATAAAAAAGCAATCTGTACTAATAAATATGATAAGAAGAACATTTTCCCGAGCTGCCTCTTTATCACAAATTCCCAAATTCCCAAAACAGCGACATAAGAGTGCCAATTTTATTGCAACCATTACAACAACATTTTGAAATGTTAATTTGATTTTGAAGTGAGTTTCTTGCATTATTGATTATTGTGGTTTTGGCTAAGTATGCCGATATTTTATCCTTAAAATAATTTCATTTACTCATTTAACCATTACTAATCCTATTATACATTTGTTTTTAACTCTGTTTTTCGACTCAATCTTGTGGTTTTGTTGTTAATGTAACTCGATAAGTGTTTTGTCGTGATCGTGATCTCGCGTTCGTGCGCTTTTCGTAACAAAACCGTGTTAATATCGTGACGACCGTGCTAACGTTATGAAGAGAAGATTTATATTTTCTAATACATAGTTATCAATCCGTGCAAATGTCGTTATCAGTTAGTGTTATGAAGTGTATCAAATTTATATTTCGCGATAAACAGTTTCACTTATTTATCGTGACAAACGGTTAACGACTATCATGTTCGATTGAATTTTATAATAAATTTTAGCTGCCTTGGGGTATATTTTAATTTATCTTTCTTCAGAGTTCGTGACCGGCAAACTACGCACTGGATATCGTGACTTATTTAATATTTACTCGTGAATAACATGTAAATGAAACAAAATCGCATTAAAGGTAGATTAACAAATTTGTACCGTTAAAAGTTGAAGTTTTAATTTTAAGAATATTGGTTTAATTTTGGCGGTTTAGGCGATAATGTATAACAAATTGATAAATGTGTAAATCAATAAATGGGTTGATAAACGAATTGATGAATGGGAGTACAAATGAATGGATGAATGAGTGGATAAATGAGTGGATGAATAAATGGATAAATGTGTGGATGAATAAGTGGATAAATGAATGGATAATGAATGGATGAATGGAGAAATGAGTGGATGAATGAATGAGTGGATGAATGAATTGATAAATGAGTGGATGAATAAATGAGAGGATGAATGAATGGATAAATGAGAGGATGAATGAATGGATAAATGAGTGGAGGAATGGATGGGTAAATGGGAGTAGGAATGAGAGGATAAATAAATGAGAGGATGGATAAATGAGTGGATGAATGAACAATAAATAGATACATTTTATTAGTGGACGAATGAATGAAAGCATAGTTTATTGAATGACCGAATAAATGATAATAAATGAGCAGATGAATAATGGAAAGTTTCCGAATGAAGTAATAAATGGTTACATAGCAACACAATGAATACATCACCTGCAGCTAGAAAATAAGAGTCGACAGAGTCTATTATGAATAAAACAACACGATACTCACTGTTTTTGTGGCCTCTGTTAGTCATTGTGATCTGCAGAGTTCGCCCATCATTGGTTAACGTACAATTAGACGAAGGTCCATAGGAAACCATCAAAGGCCCCAAGCTAGAGTCCTTATGTACATTGTCTTTAATGATATTAATAGGAGACTGTAGTTCGCCTTCTGCGCCAACGTATCTCTTGCTCCAACGCTTTGGCCCTAAGTCAAATATATCAAAATAACTTTGATGAAATGCCAAAGGCAAAATGAATGTATTGAAAAGCAAGGAAATTAGTTTATATAGTTTAGAAGTAAACTGTCGAATACAGCAAATAAAGTCAATACAAGTAAAAAAGAAAATAATAAATCCAAAGATATGAGGTTATTTTATTGTGTGAGTTAAATAGAATAACATGCATTATTTGAGTTTATGCGTCAACTGAGAAAATTATTCAAGAAATCATAACAAGAAAGAGATACATAAAACGTACGTTTTAAATTTAGAGAAACAGGCCAAGTAAATCCATTTAAAAGACATTTTAATAGCTAAGTTTAACAAACAAACAAACAATAAACAAATCAGATTTAGATTTAGAAGAGATTTTTGTTTTACATTTTTATCATGCATACAAAGTTAGGAATATTCATATAAAGATGGAGAATAGCATAGAATAGAATTATTTATGTTCTTTCAAAATAAAATAAAAAACGAAAACTGTGCAAAATGCAAGAAAATAAAATGAAAAAGGTGCCGGAATATTCTCAAAATGACAAAATCAAATTAAGCAAGGAAATTACTACAATCGTGTATGTTATCTTTTAACATAATAAATAAAATAAAACATTTACTAGTCCTATACTATCTCACTTGAATAGTTATCCTATTTAGAGTAATTTAGCTACTAAAGCTAATAAACTGGACTAGTATTATTTACTGTTTATTAGCGAAATTCAACTCATAAAACTAGCCGAAAAAATACCCCAAAAACCACCCAAAACGAAAATATTAGCTATAAGAATCAATGAATATTATATATTATTAACAATTATAATAATTAGATTTATATAATTTATTTAGCAAGTTAGTGCAACGCAGGTTCGTATACTCAAAACCCTGGTATTTCCGAATATTATTTCATCGCGAATTGAAGTGTCAAACTTTTTCTAGACGAAAAAATAATTATAATTGGCAACCTTTTTTCGCCTTTTTTTTAATTTATTAAGCCATCAAAAACATCGATCAAACATTTTAAGAAATTCAATAAAAATAGGCCACAAAGTTGTAGAATTTTTAGACTCCAAATTAAGTGATTTTTCGGTCTAATTATACGCCGACTGTCACCGAGTTCGCTTCAACTGATTTACACGGACAGCAAACCAACACCTTGTATGATTAACCGAGAGTAGATAGCGTGTTTTTCATACACACACAATTCAAATTCAAATATAATCCTATATATCTAATGATATAATTGTAGCACAACTTACCGAAAGCGTTTTCATTGTAACTCCAAGACGCACCAGCTAGTTGCATTGTTTTTTAAGCGAACGAATCGCTAAAAAAAATACGTTCAGTGACTTCCTTTGCTGACAGGGAGTGAATTCAGAGAGTAAAATTCGGGTGAATGCTAATGTGGTTACGTTTATGGTGTGTCTGCCAATCGTAACACGTCTTGCACCGGGAGATCATTAACTATCTCAGCGACCATGATGAATTTATAATAACATATGTCTCAAGGAATAATACTGAATTGAGTATTATAAGCATCATTTACTCAACTCTGTCGTGAAAACCACTCTAGTTTTTACTCATGTCAAGTATTGGCTTGTTAAATGCACGGAATGGTTTTCTGAAACTGTCACTATCCATTCTGTTTTATGCTCCTCTTTTTTCGTCAGCTTTCAAATACAATTATTTTTATTCAGTTAAGATAAGGTTCATAGCAACATACATATTGTTGATGGCTTTTCAATTCATAAGGAGTTGCCTAGAGAAGTTGCTTTATTCATCAAACATTAAATTCAATAAAGTATGTGTTTTATATTAGACCTAAGAACAATATGGCCTATTTTGACTGACTAAAAAATGTGTGTTTGTATTAAACCGATGCATCATTAATCAACAGAATGACGCAGCTACAACAGTAGCATAAACTTAGTGGAAAGGTTTACTTCTTCTATTAATAACAAAAAAATAGATTGGTTCTGTTTGTTCTTATAAACTATGTTTATAGTTTTGTATTTATTAAATTTATAAAAGTTATTTTTTCTTTTTTGTCTTATTATAAAATGAAACGTTAACTTAAAGGTTCACTGCTTTTATTAATAAAAAAATATACATTTGTTCTGTTTGTTCTTATTATAAAATCAAATGTTTATAGTTTTATATTTATTAAACTTATAAAATATTTCCTTCTTTTCTGTCTTATTATAAAATGAAACGTTAACTTAACTTTACTTCTATTAATAACAAAAAAATAGATTTGTTCTGTTTGTTCTTATTATAAAATCAAATGTCTATAGTTTTGTATTTATTAAATTTATCAAATATGTCCTTTTTTTGTCTTATTATAAAATGAAACGTTAACTAATAAAGTTTACTTCTCCTATTAATAACAAAAAAAATAGATTTGTTCTGCATGTTTGTTCTTATTATTAAATCAAATGTTTATAGTTTGTTTCTTCTTTTTTGTCTTATTATAAAATGAAACGTTTATTTACTTAAAGGTAACTTCTTCTGTTTAATATTCTTCAATATTCTAAACTCTAAAATGTCTATTTGTTTTATTTCTAGACTCTATTCTTTATATCGTCCTATGTTTTTAGCGGCTTCTATACACAATTAATGTGAACAAAAATAATCATTTAAACTCATTGTTTCACATTAGGGACGGACCATTAGGTTTTTGAGCGGGGAGGGGGGATATATTTTTGCAGGATATATTTTTTCGCCCTCCGGCCCCACCCAAAAGCGAAGGGAGAAGGCCCTGGGAACGAGGTTGCGCCCTCGAGGCTCAATCCCGCCCCACCCAAAAGCGAAGGGAGAGGGCCCTGGGAACGAGGTTGCTCGAGGCTGGGAAAATAAATTTTTGCTGCTTTAATTTTTTTATGATATTTCTTTGAGGATTTTTTTTTGTGCAAGATATCTTTTTTCAAGTTTAAAGCTATGCTTGAACTGGATTCTATTTTAGTAATTGACCATGGAAAGATTTTCTCGCTTAGTAAATCTCTTGTAACCGAGCCTGCACGGCAAACTCGGGGTGACGCTAACAAGTTGTGCATGTTCATTTCGCACTGATTGGCTTGTTCCCTCTGAAGGATTTACTTAGATCTAATTTACACATTTGCTAAAAGTAATAACGTTTGCCTTAACTATGATGTAATATCCTCTATGTATCCAACACAGCACTCAGTATTTAAGGTGTCTCAAAGTAGTTTCTCTTTGGTCACACTTCCCTTTTTGAATTCGCTATTACACGATCTTACCTTAGCCCAATGAATCTGAATTTTACTCCAGATGTCAGGCTTAATTGGATTAAAATTTATAAATATTTTCTCATTATGCTAATGAGAGTTTCCATAGCAACGATAAACAACATTGGTGTAAAATGTTTTTTTTCTTAAATATCTTTTGATTTTGGGCTGATAGCGACAAACCCCCGTATAGCACACCAAATCGGAAAGTTTGAAGCAAAGTTATCTGTTCGATTTCAAATAAATCATGGAAACATTACAATGTGTGTTTTTTGCGTGTAATCGAAATCAAACAGATACCTTTGCTTCAAACTTTCCCATGTGATGTGCTATTATGGTACATTTATTGGTTTGTCGCTATCAGCCCAACATGAAAAGGTACTTAAGAAAAACCGTGTTATACTGCGAACAGTCCCTTCTTTTCCCTTCAGATTCCGAGGAAAACGAGATAAAAATGAGTATTTCAAATTTAAAATTTTCTGAATCCGGAGGGAAAAGTAGGGACTGCTCGCAGTCTAAAACCGTCTTACAGATTGTTTGTTTATCGTTGCTATGGAAACTCTGATTAGCATGACGAGAACATCTTTCTAAATTTTCATCGAATTTTTACATGTTTTGTAAAATTCAGATTCATTGGGCTAAGGTAAAGATCATTTCCCAGCGAATTCAAAAAGCGAACTGTTGGCCAATAAAAACTACTAGGAGACACCTTAACTTTCTTGGCCAGATTTACTTTCATCTTAACAATTTTACTGAGTAAAATATGAAAGAACTAACGTCGAAGTTTCATAAGTATTATACAAAATTCGCGTCCGATCTGTATGAGATATACAGTGACTCGTCTTCGACTCGCCGTTGTATATCCCATACAGACCGCACCTCATACTGTACATATTACTTAACATACCTTAAAAATTGTGCAAGTTCCGAACTTTCTTGTCATAGATTTGTCAGTTATAAATTTTAATGTATTTCTCTGTCATTTTCCTTTTCTTTTTTCTAGTAGTTTTTATTATTTGTCTTTCATAAGTACTTCCTAATTAAATTAAACAGGGCTCGTGATGTTTGATCAAATTAAACATAGTTCAATTTTACGAATAAAATCTAATTTATTTTAGTTACAGTTGCTTTTCGCTACAAACACCATGAGCAGGTGTTGGCTAGAATTATATTTATCGACAAAATATCCCTAATATAAAAGAATTTTCAAACAACTATAAAATCATAAAAAAACACATTTCAGTGAAGTTATTATTTCAAACAGTGTTTTCTAAAATAAATTAACTTAGATTATCCTTTTAAATTCTCAAATTAGTGTTCTAAAGTAAACGATAGGTAATATAATGAAATTTGTAAGACCGTGAAAAGTGTTGAGGAGGGCTAAACTAAAAGCTCAAAACGTCAGTAAAGTTAAGTCAACATTTTTTACTGTCTTGCAAATTTCATTATATTACCTATCGTTTATATCAAACACCGACGAAGCCTATACTAGTTTACTCGCTAGTTTCCATTTATGTTGTAAAGTAAATATAGTCTGTATTAAATTTGAAAGTACACGAACAGTTTTCAATGTATTTTATTTCTTTAAGACGAAAAACGGAATTGAGGAGTTCAAATTGAAGACAGGAAATTATCTCAGCTGTACATAGTGTGAAATATGAATGGAAACTAGCGAGTAAACTAGTGTAGTGCAGTGTGGAAGTATCACGACTTCAAAAGCGTGATTTCAACCTTTTAATTTCTAAAGTTCTTAAAGTAAATAACAGCGAATTGAATTAGATACTATTTGAATCATTTCTAATTACTTTGATGTCTCATTGTAGAAAATGTGTTTTCAATTTCCGTTGGGAAAGATGAATTGAATGGAAAAGCGACAACAAGATGGCGGCGCTTATAATGTACAGGAAGACCATCGTCACTTCACAAAGAAGCCTCTTTAAATAGGTATCCGTTAACAGTGATTACCAAACATCGATGACAGCATAAAACAGTGTGAAAGAGGAAGCTACTGATTTGAATTGATGTGGTTCAAGCTATAAAACAGGCCAAGTGGTAATCAGAGTTAACAAGTCATTTCAAGTACAAGATCTTGTAAAAGGTAAGAATTGCTGTAGTTTTGTTGAACATGCACAATATACGAATACACACACCAAAGCCGTGTAGATCGATGAGAGAACTGAAAATTTAAAAAGTTAGGCTGAGATTCTGTTTGAAACCATTTCGTATGTACTAAATGCATGTACTAAATGCTGCAAAAAAACCCTAATGTACTAAATGTACTAAAAGCGAGAGATACTTGAAGTAGAACGATTTAACTCCTGTTTGTTCGCCCTTTTTTCATTTTTATTTAATTTGTGCTTCAACTTAATTAGAGCTATGTATATTCTTGAGGAAAAAAAAAAACGATTTAAGCTAAGCGAAGACCATGTGTTTGTTTGGCTAATTTTTGAAAATGAAAAAGTCATGTTGGCATAGCCCGATCCCTTTCAAAGTTCTCTGCGCCTTTTTAAAAGATGGCCGTGTCTTTGCATTGAAGCGAGATTAACGAGCTTGCAACGATAGAGACATATGAGTCTCCTCAAGTAGCACGGCACTTGTGCCTGCATGCTAAATGGTCTAAATGCATTCTGAGACGTTAAAGAAGTGATTATGTATTATTATTTTTTATTTAATTTAGACTGTTTCCCAAGCAAAGACTAAACCGAAAATGAAGACTTTACTGATTGCAGTGATGTTGGTCTTGTTTGTGACACACACTTTGTCAGGTAACAACTATCAAACACTTTTAATTGTTTACAATTACAAGATATTGTTGTTTACAATTACAAGGTATAGTATTTTACTTTACGATCTTTTGCTGTTGAGGGAATGAGCTAGAGGCTCATATTCATTATGCTCTCATGTTTGGCCTAGCGCACATCAAATATTTATGTTAAACTCCACCGAACTTTGGACTAGAGATTTAGTTGTATTTTGTCAGTGCATGATAATGCCGAAGTCGCTAAAGGATAGATAATTATGACGTGTTTTACAGTATAATGAAAACTCCTGCCTTAAATTAGAAATCTTTGACTTTAAGAAATGTTCAAATGAAATAAATGATCTCCCCTAAGAACTGATCTATCCTAACACGAACTGAGAAAGTCATTTGGGGGACATGCTATATGAAGGCGTAATGCATTTGCTGCCATCAGTGTGGCTAGTAAATGCCTCCGAGATATGCAGATTGTTGTGTCGGGAGACAATCCCCTATACTCTTTGCGAAAAACGCACGCATTGGGATATTTTACGCCCACCTTATATAGGGTTAGAGTTAACGCATGCTATCACGTGATGATATCACGTGACAAAAAAACCCCAGTAATTTCTGTTGGAAATCTGAAAATCCTGTTGTCCTGCCGTTCCAGCTGTACCCTGCTCGCAGGGTATTCCAGCTGAAAAGAACCAACTGGAATTACACGAAATCCCAAACATTTTGCCTCGAACTAAACGATGGACAAAATTTCAAGCACCCATCCCGTCTTTTTTTGCCTGCTTTTACAAAATGGAAAAAACTCTTAGACGTATTTAATGCTGTAAACAATATATTTCTTAATCACATCCAACTAACTATAATTATTTCCCACCTCCACAGCTCGCATTTACACCAAAGAAGAATGTAAGTTGTAATAAAGAAACAAGCGTATAAATAAATATCATCATCATTGTTATTATTATTATTTTTTCTCTTGTGAACTTTTTGTAAAAAAGGGTCATAAATGGAAAGAGCTCCGCCTTGATATTAGTAAAAATTGAAAGTGCCAGCTTAGAATATACACAATGCAGAATCGATGCCCGTGTCATCCAACGCGTTTTTCCGAACAAATCTTATAAGAAAATGCCTAATTGTTATATTAATGCCATTTCTCCTTCATCCATATTGCGAACTGAGTGATGTATTAAGGGAGATGAGGTCACGTGACCTTTTAGTGCCGCCCATTGATTATTAACAGCTGTAGTATGGAAACATTCACAAATACATGTTGTTCACATTGATCTAACTCTATTTAAAACAAATATCCATACCCTTACCCATTAACTGTTTTTGCGGAAGGACGGCCGAGGGAGGGGTACTTAGGAGCTGTTTAAATGAAAGCGAGTTGTCCCTGCTAGCCGGGATAACTCTTTTGTTTTGTATTCCCCGGGGGACTCGAAACAATAGAGTTATCCCGGCTAGCAGGGACAACTCGTCTTCATATAAACAACCCCTTAGTCTTGGTCTTGATACGGGTGATCCCTACTAGGACCTGAGTAGGCTTTGGCCCTATCTGAGACTGAAAATGATAAAAAACTGTTTTTACCTTTTCAGCAGATGCACAACGAAAAGGCAGAGAAATGGAAGGTACATCAATGTATTAGTAAAATTTAGATTACGATTGTGCCTCTTAGGAAACAACAATACAACAGAGAGAGTTAAATAGAGAGTTATATTTATTTATTTTATTTATTTATTTATTTATTTATTTAACAATTCGCCAAGGCGGGTAAAATTACAATTGGACATGACGACCACTACTAGGTAAAATTACCCTATCCTATCCCCTAAGAATGATAAAAGGCCCAACTGACCCACTTACACGCAACCCTGTGCTACAAAAGAAAGACAAAAAAGATACATAGAATAAAAGGATAGAAAACAGTATATATTTTATTTTATAATTAAGAGTGAATAGGCTGAGCCTATGTGAAGTGTTGTATAGGAGTTGTGTGTGAAGTCTTGCAGAAAACTGTTGGTTTTGGTGTCTGACATTTGAATGAATTGAGCCAGTGTGGAAGTGATTTTGGTGAGCTGTGACAACCCGAGTATGTGTAGTCTTGAGAAATAGGGTTGCATTCTGTGTTCGTTGGATTCCCGGCTCGCGAATAGTCTACATGTATATAGGCCGGCCTTGTGTTTGTTTGTTAGTTCTCTCCCTTGCCACGAGGTGTCTTGATTTTCCATTATGTAACTTCGCTTGATTACAATATCGAACACTGAATGCTTCAAGCAAGACGATTAACACTTTGCCTTTACTTTTATGCAGAACCCTTCAGAAATCCACTGCCCGATTACAGTAAGTAAATTGTAATCCATGAGTTATTGTAATGGCAAACTCTATCATTCAAATAATGATTTGTTACAGCGAGTTAAGAGACTGGAACCATGAACAATTATTATTGTCTGAACAAAACCTCTAAAAATAAAGTAGTGAGCTCAAATACACAACTGAGACTCCTCACTGTAAAACTCATGTCGAAATTGTCGTAACAAATGCATAACTGTTTGAGAAACATGTACAAGGCTGATTAAGTATTTTCTCCAAAGTGCAAAGAGCAAAAAGGGTGGGGCTTGCAGGTGGAGAAAACCTTTTCTTCGCGCCAAGTGATGTTACAACATGGGATAATTTATCGTGTTGTATCTAATGTTAATTTAATTGTTAAATTTAGCCCGAGTTACTATTCATATATTATTCTGTTCATTATATCAATAAAAAAGTGTATGCAAAACAGATAAAAATGATATTTTCAAATGTAAAATTATCGCATTTTTACGTGTTCAATTTCGATATTTCTCAGTGGCAGAAATCCCCGTAAACCACTGTTATTTGTATGAAAATTTAATTCATCATCTAAATTTCTCTTCTCGTAGTGTCAGATAAAACCAAACGGCTGTATAACTACAAGATGGAATACCATTAACTGTAACGACAAGATGTACATCCCAAATGTAACTTAGGTATGGTCTCGATCTACAGGTTACCCTTTATATCCTGGCCAATCAACATGTCTCCAGATATTCATGAGTAAAAAAATATCTTTCTCTTTGTGCAAGATTTGTAGCTTTTCTTTATTCATATTTTTTTAAGTAGGAGTAGGATATTCAATTGGCACGTTAGTTCTGTTTTCTTCTCCAGTCACATCTATATATCTATACCTTTTTCAATATATTTATTGTAATATTGAAATTGTAGCCTGAGAAAACAGACGTTGTTTCGCTCCTCGTCCCCTCCCCCCCCCCCCCCCCCCCCCCCCCGGCGCGAAACTAAAAATTCGCGGGGGGTACGAGGACCGAAACAACGTCTGTTTCCTCAGGCTATTGAAATTTTAACAATAAATAGACTAAACTAAACTAAGAAACATCAAATACAAAGAAAACAATAACTCATTTTAATTTTACCTTAAAAGCTTTACTTGTCATTTCTAATATGAAATTATTGTACAGTTTCAGTGTTAATATCGTCAAGACAAACCCACCGCCGATATATAGCAGAAGACAACAGTTGTAACAACGTAGTGACATAATAAAAACACTTTTCACAAATTTTAGTTACAGTATTAGATTTAATACCCACCCTAGAAGACGGACAAATCGTCCGTACATTTTCGTCGTCTGGTGTGAAGTCAACAAAGTCAGACGATTTTTTCGTCTTGAATAGAATGTTCGTCTCATGCATTTTTGCGCCAGCTGACTTGTCCTTCATAAGACGATTTGTTCGTCAAAGACGATTTGTCCGTCCAGACGTTTTGCCTGTTTTCCAGTGTGAGCGAAAACCACTATAGTTAATGGTGGTATTCATGATCGCGATTTTATATAGAGGATTAATATGATGATAAAGCTAAGAGTTGTACATGTATGCACTTAAAAATTGAAATCCTTCCGTCCCCAGTACAGCTATTTGTTCCGTCCCCAGTACAGCTATTTGTTTTACTGCACATAACACACCAGATGACAAGTCGCTGCAACACGTCGCTTCGTGTTCACTGCTTCCAAAACACGTCTCCGCGACACTACTTTCATTCATGTTGTTGCTGCAACCTGACGCACGAATTTAAACCAGTTTGAATTTGTGCGACTTGTCGCGGGAACAAAATTCTGTCGCAGGGACAAAAATTCCCGTAAAAACTCTATGTGCACACGAGAGGAATTGTCGCCGAAACGTGTCGCCTTGTGTGTTCCGGCCTTAACTAAGCATTCTCGTTCCCAGAGTGCCTCGTTCGTTCGTTGGGAGCTACGCTTGGAAATAGCCTTTTATTGGTTAAAATCAATCACGTGATATTTCTTGATAATTTCATTTTAATGTTAATATCGATTTTAATTTTTTTTTTACTTCAACTTGACGGAATTGACTGCATCTACACAAAGCAGATGTAAGATAAATTAATAATACTCTAGCTAAATACACAAGTGATTAGAGATAGACCAAATCGGCTAACGCGTTGCTATGTACGTCTCGACCCAATTCAAATCCTCTGGGAATAAAAACTGTTATTCCAAACATTTTCACGCCATATCGTAGTTAGTTAGTCCCCTCTACTAACTATGGTCATATCTGATACATAAGGCAAAGAGAGGTATTCTCAAAAGATTTGAATTTGGTTAAAACGTACAAAGCAACGCGTCAGCCGATCTCGTCTACTGGTAGATAGTCGACAGTCACCTACAGCGTTTTGCGCGCTTTTAGAAATAAGAAATGGAAAGTTTTTCTCCAAAAAAGGCTGGTTAATTTTGCTTTTTGGAATAATCACTTTTGTATTTATACTAAAACTATCTATACTATACTACAATTATTCGCAGAAGGCGATAATTCACTAAGCCTGAATAATAACCCCTATTAATAACCCCATGTTTTTCCAAAAATCTATAACAAGTTACAGTGAAACTAATCGCTGAACACTTAAAAACATATCTGGAATATTTAAGTCTAGAAATTTTCTTTCACGGTTTTGCGCCACTAGAATACTTATTAAATATTTACTTCAACATCCGTTCGATTTTGTTGAATGGCGGTTTAAACTCTTTCAACATTGTTGAAACATGTTGAATCGATGTTGTACGAGTTTAAAAGCGTTTAAACATTGCCATTCAACAAAATCCAACGGATGTTGAAGCAAATGTTGAAGCCGTTTGCACGGGCCTTTATTTTACAATATATATTATTCTAGCAATATGTTACGGCGAATCGTATAGTGGCACCTTCGAAATGTAACCATGGGAGGCTTACTTGTGATTGGTCAGAACACTGTAATATATATATATATTCCCAGCATATTTGTAAGTGTTCACGGTTATCTTAGTTTCACTATTATATACCTATACAATTATCGCATGAATACCTCTAGAGATAAAAAATCCCACTTAAAAACCTGCTTTATTGTTCTCTTTGTATATGTACATCCTTAGCGAGCATGCGCAGTGGGCATTCGAAAAGGGAGAAGTGAGGAGGCAGGGTTCCTCCCTCCCCTAATCCTCAGGGAGCAGTGTTAACTGAGCCAAACCAGGAGTTAGCCGTTAACCGTTGAAGCCATCGAAAAGAATCCGGCAGAAAACAAAATATCTTGTTGTGCTTGTGATATCGTCGTAATTATGTATGACAGACTTTAAGCACTTTAAATGCTACTTTTGCTGGCTCAGTCCGTCTTGAACGTATCCTGCTTGGCAGAGATTCTTCACAAAAAACCGTTTCTTTTCCTAATCTTTTAGTGGGAAATGAGGCACATCTCTTCCAAGCAGGGTGACTTAACTATAGTAAACGTCAAACGTCACACGAGCTGAATAATGCAAAGACGCACTTCCCCTCCATTACACTTCAAAATCACAAATATCAGGTCGTTTTATTCTCTACTTTCACGGATTTTTTTTGAACGGAGAACGGTAATATTATGGGCTTCCTGTGGTTTCAAGACTCTTTTCCCATTACAATGTTCTTTGATCAGAACATTCGCGCTTGTGCACAAAGTTAATATTGGTTTTAATGATTTTGAATAAGATCAACGTTTGAGCATTTCCTCGGAGAACAAACGATTGAAATATAATGTACATGTGCTCTAATTATATTGTATTTCAAATCCCATGAACATGACCCGTAGTAAATAAATGGAAACTAGCATATAGGCTGCGTCGGTGTTTCATAATATAAATGTTGACTAACTTTACTGACGTTTCGAGCTTTAGCCCTTCGTCGGAGTATAAAAGAGGAAGGGCTAAAGCTCGAAACGTCAGTTTAAGTTAAGTCAGCATTTTTTACGGTGTTACAAATTTCATTATATTACCTATTGTAGTAAATCAAACCGATCTATAATATGCTTTTCGTATGGTGTTGGGCGCCTTGCAAGCGTACATTATCTATGAAGTAATGAAATGTCATGGATGTATTTCTCTAGTAAATTCTAGTACGTTAATCCCAACGATGCTGATTCAATTTGCCTGACTACCTATATATATATCCAACTACTGTATATAATGACATATGTTGTTGATGATGATGGTTATGATTATGACCGATGATATTAATGATAAAGATGGTTATCGATAATGAAGATCTTTCAATCTGATATCGTACATTGAGTTCAAATGAGTTACAGTGGTGTCAGTATACAATAATATTTTTTTCTAGCATATCAATAAAAGTTTTTAAAACCGCCCAAAATTATGCCAATCAGCGTAATTTCAGCTAAGAGTTATGTTCAACGGTGATTCGTTCAGACACGTTCCTGTTCAGCGGTATTACAAAGACAGTTATGTCATCATACGATGCCATTTCCCCATTGGTCCTTCTCCAGCCCCTGTCTGTTAATGTCCCTTTGACTTCAGCGATAAGGGTCTGTGCGGCTACTACATTTCTACAGATAAGGAGAAGGAAACATATGTATACAATGAACCTACAAATGATCAAGATGATTAGTGATTATTTGATGATGGTGATGGTGATGATGATGATTAGTGATGATGATTGAAGATCATGACTGACGAAGGTGATTGATTGATTGATTGATGATTATTTGATGATGATGATAGTGATGATGATTGAAGATCATGACTGACGACGGTGATTGATTGATTGATTGATTGATGATTATTTGATGATGATGATAGTGATGATGATTGAAGATCATGACTGACGATGGTGATTATTTGATGATGATGATGATGATGATGATGATAGTGATGATGATTGAAGATCATAAGTGACGATGATGATTGATTGATGATTATTTGATGATGGTGATGATGATGATGATAGTGATGATGATCATGACTGACGATGATGATGATGATTATGGTTGGGTGATTATTTGATGATGTTGATAATTATGGTGGTGATGATGATGATGATATATCGTGCAATTTATCCTTAAAACATGTACCTTCTCTTGTCAGTTTTGGGTGTTCTCTTGAAGACATCGGCTACAATTTCAATCGCCTGAGGGAAACCACAATCAATGAATTAATTTACAAGGCGTTCCCAATGAAGAATTAACAATTCTAGATATATATTTTCCTTACACGGGGTAAAAGAAGAAGTAATGAGAAGTAAGAATTGAAAGCGCTCAAAACAGTTGAATTATTAAACTAAAGGAATACAGTTTTCAGGTGAGATGTGTGTGGTCAGTTTCCGTGGAGTAGAGTGTAAGAAACTACCTTTTGGCTTGTAAGTCTTTCCCATAAACCATCAGTTGCCATGATCAACACATCATCTTCATCATGCTTGCATTGAGACAAATCATACACTATGACCTACATAACAAAACATCATAAAATCAATCCCATCATAAAACCTTTATCATGATCATAATTTACAGCACGTAGCTAAACAAAGAAGAATGTTCTGCGGTGTTCCAACTACGCTTTCAACCACGTGGAACAGGTTAAAACCCCATCATATCATATCCCGTCATATCCCATCCCATCATATCATATCCCATCATATCCCATCCCATTAAAATCCCATCATATCATATCCTATCGTATCCTATCCCATTAAAATCCCATCATACCATATCCCATCCCATCATATCCCATCCCATTAAAACCCCATCATATCATATCCCATCATATCATATCCCATCATATCATATCCCATCCCATCATATCCCATCCCATTAAAATCCCATCATATCATATCCTATCGTATCATATCCCATCATATCATATCCCATCCCATCATATCCCATCCCATTAAAATCCCATCATATCATATCCCATCATATCCCATCCCATTAAAATCCCATCATATCATATTATTAAAACTCCTCAGTGAGAGTGAGGCGAGAGGGGCAGGGGTGAAAACAGTAGTAGAACAATATCATCAGTGCGAACAGAATATCATGAACTGTTTTCCTGGTATCTAAGTTTGCTAAGGATCCCTTTTATCAATCATTAAAATAATTATTTTGTCAATTATAAGTCCATTCTAAGTGAGCTGTTCCCTGATGGCAGAGTCTCTATCATTGCTAGCAGGGAAAATGAGCTGCCAACAGTAGTGTACGCTCCCATATAGCACCTATTACAATTAATAATGCCGAGTATAAATACACAAGTAATTATAGAAAATTGTGCGCAGTGAATGATTGAGAATTTTACACTATTTCTCAATAATCACCTACAGCTTTTCGCGCGCTTTAGAAATAAGAAATTTAACAGTTTTTCTTCAAAAAAGGCTGGTTATTTTTCCTTTTTGAAATAATCACTTTTGTATTTATACTAAAACAATTATTCACCTCAGGTTCAGTGAATATTGGAGAATAATAACCTTGACTCCGTCTCGGTTATTCTTCTTCGGAGAATGCTTGTTAAATAATAGTATTTCATTATTGAATTCAAAACATGATAAAAACTACCCAAATCGTTCATTGATTTGTGTGTATGTACCTCAGGCTGTGGTGTCAAGAAAGGCTTTATTGCTAGTCCATTATAAGGTACTTTAAGATCATGATCACCAAAGCCTCGTGAAGTTCCAATAGTATCTAGTAGACGGGACTATCAACATGAAATAAAACAGTAGATTTGAGGCTTTTGCATGGGATGTTCATTACATAGTTAGAAGTTTACTTTATTACTGGATGAATGAATGAATGAAAAAATGGACAAATTACTGGATGAAAAATGAACGAATGAATGAATTATTGGATTGATAAATGAAGGAATTATTGGATGGATGAATTAATTAATTACTGGATGGATGGATGAATGAATGAATTATTGGATGGATGAATTAATTAATTAATTACTACATGGGTGGATGACTGAAGGAATTATTGGATGGATGAATTAATTAATTACTGGGTGGATGAATTAATTAATTACTGTATGGATGAATTAATTAATTACTGTATGGATGAATTAATTAATTACTGGATGGATGAATTAATTAATTACTGGATGGATGGATGAATGAAGGAATTATTGGATGGATGAATTAATTAATGAATTACTGGATGGGTTGAATTAATGAATTACTGGATGGATGAATTAATTAATTACTGGATGGATGAATTAATTAATTACTGGATGGATGAATTAATGAATGAATGAATGTCTCACATACCTTTTTCCCTTCTCCAGTAATCATTGGGAATTTTTGAGCATCTTCCTCAGTTATTACCTTCTTGGACCTAAAATAGCAAATATCGTTATATTTTCATTTTCAAATATATCAAAAAAGATAAATAAACATGGTTCTGAGATCCAATATTTTGTCGTATGTATGAATGGTTCCAAATGCATTTCACCAGCAGTTTTGAAATATGATATATTGTTATAATTCAAGATATGATGACGAGTTGGCCATGGTCATAAAAGAAACAAGTTCCATGACTCAAATATCCTGGATGACTATATTTGATTCTATGATTTATGTAATATATACAATATGAGCGGCTGATCTGTATGTGATATACAATAGACTGTGAACAGTCCCTTCTTTTCCCTCCAGATTCTGAGGAAAACAAGAGAAACATTTAAATAAAAACCCGGACGAGCGGGAATTGGGGCGAAAAGGGGGAATAGTGATAGGAGACATTTCCTCTCCCCTTCTCCCCAACTCGTCCCCAATCCCCGCTCTGTCGTTTTATTAGATTTAAATTTTCTGAATCCGGAGTGAAAACTAGGGACTGCTCACAGTCTAATATACAACGGTGAGTCAAAGAGCCGTTGTATATCATATACAGATCAGTATTAGTATAAGTATAAGTCCAACTTTAAGTTCTTTCATATTTCGCTAAAAAAGATCAAAGTAAATCTGCCTGAGAAAATTCAAGTTGAACCTTATGCAAATCAGAACGAAGTCTGTATAAGCTTTACAGAACTCGTCACAGACATGATTTCTGTTGTAAAATTCTCATTAATTATTCATCAATTTTATAAGACCACTTACCAGCCAGTCATGTGACGATCTCTGTACAAAAGTTTCTGTCCAATGTACTTCTTTCTTGCTCTGTGTTGGAATTCTAGTCTACCAAATTCACTTCCCAACAAGTGAGGCTTTTGGAAGGCCTACAAGATAAAAGAAAATGAATATAAAAAACTTGAATGGAAGTACACCTTTAAAAATTAAATTGTGAGGAAAAAGAGAGAGGGCAAACAGAATAGGTGAGAGAGAAATGAAAAAGAAAGAGGAGAGCATCAAGCTTAAGACAGAAATATTGAGGGATGAAAACAAGGAAGATAAAAGGAAAAACAGAAAAAGAAAGGAGGAAAGAGATGAAAAAACCCCCAAACAATTCAACAAAAACTGAAAAAGAAGATAAAAAAGAAATGATACAAATGCAAACCAATGGAACCGATGGAACCGATGGGACCGATGGGACCGATGGGACCATTTGAACATTAAACATTGGAAAGAACTACTATGGAAATCAGTAGACTGGTAATCATGCCCCAAAAATTCCGTCCACGTGACCAATCATTTTGCTCAAAATTGGTCATGTGGTACAAAAAGACACACCCCCAAGGCCAAATTTTCAACGTACATTTAACCACTCTAGTGATTTTTATAGTAACAAAACAATAAAACAAACACTAGAAAATATGAAAAGTACTTGACAACACTGTATGCTTACAATGAGCTGTACTCGTTGTCTGTCTGATTCTGGGGTATGGTCATAGGACATGGGTATCAGCTTTCCTTTCTGGGATATTATAGCTCTGAGAAAATAAGACAAGTACAATGTTAAAAGTTTGTGGATAAAACTCAGCTAATTACTGTCAACAACTGTATGGAACAAGGTTATTTAGCAGTTTATAATGGGTCAGGATGGCCAGTTGGGTTAAAAATCAAAAATTATTGTTATTTACCATTAATTTCCAAAAGAGAGGAACAACTAATCTATGTGTAAACTGACCAGTTTTGACAAGTAAAGGTTTACAGACCTCTAATCCCCAACACTTGTGCTTTGTCCACAAACCACAAGAATTTTAAGCACACCAGAAATATGTTGGGAATTTACAAAAATGAACTTAAAGGTACAGCTTCTATGTTTACTTTAACAATAAAATAACTTTCCACTTTCAAAGATTTTAATTTTATATTAGACATTATAAAATATTTGATATAAATCGTGCATCTGATTGGCTGAAAAGCATTCTCTATAACTCAACAGTGCACGGAGTGTCAATCAGATTTCAACTACTGAATATTTTATAATTTAAGAAATAAAAAACTCGGCAGCAGTACTGAGTTAAAGAGCACTTGTGAATTTTAAGAAGACTCGAGAAGTGTTGAGAAGCACTCTGCTATGCGCTGTGCTTCTCCTAATGCTTCTCTCATCTTCTTAAAATTCCTGTGTGCTCTATAACTCCATAGGGCACGCTGCCTCATTTTCTATTTCTTCATGTCAAACGTTCTAGGTGATTATCAAAAAATGATCCAAAATCCTCAACAAATAAAAATTGTTTATAACCACTGTGTTGTTTACCTTGAGTCCCCTGCATTAGCTACATACAGTTTATCACCAATAAATAAAGCCACATTAGCAGTGCATCCCCCTAATATCTTGTATGTCTGCTTTTCTCTTTTGACTTGCTCATCCTAGAAGAGTTAGAAAGTATTTTGTTTTCATTTGGTCTGGCCTAAAATTTTTGTAAAATGCAGTTAATGTGATTATCAAAAAATAGTTCCAAGTAATCAAAACAATCAAGGGATTTTCTATAAACAACTCCATAATAGTTATCATACATTGTTACTTTCTCAGCTGTTATTATAGTCCACATAATACAGTCATGTTATTGAGTGGAGAGTGTGTAACTAAACTTGGACAGAATAATTTAAGGTTTCCAATAGTTCTTTTATGCCCTCCGAATAGAGTACCAAAGTGATGATGTCACAATATTGGAATAGGAAAAGCCAAAGTGTGACCTCACACTTGGGTACTCTATGTAGTTCAGTGCATGGCCTGAATTTGCTTTTTCTTCAGTGGTTCTTTGGTGTCTCCAAATTAAGTTTGTTTAGTGGTGTGTGAAGACACAGGAAGCCCAATTAGAAGGTGTACTCACCATCTCAAAGAAAGCTTCCTCTAAAGCTCCAATAACCAGCCTGTCAATTGTGATAGTGGTGACAACACATTCTGACAGCAGTTTAGATGCAGCTAATTGTTCATCAGTTCCATGAGCCAGTAGCTCCTTTACTGATGACAGCTTTTCCATGATGTGAATATGAAGTGTGTTGACAGCCATCATTGATGCACCTTCACCAGCATGTCCGTCAAACACACCAAAATATGCATAAGGTATCTTGGTCTAGTAAATAACAATATAATACAATGTATTATTAATTTAATATTTAAATAATTAATTACTGGATGGATGAATTAATTAATTACTGGATGAATTAATTAATTAATTACTGGATGGATGAATTAATTAATTACTGGATGGATGGATGGATTAATTACTGGATGGATGAATTAATTAATTAATTACTGGATAGATGAATTAATTAATTACTGGATGGATGGATGGATGGATTAATTAATTACTGGATGGATGAATTAATTAATTACTGGATGGATGGATGAATTAATTAATCAATTACTGGATGGATGAATTAATTAATTACTGTATGGATGGATGGATGAATTAATTAATTACTGGATGGATGAATTAATTAGTTAATTACTGGATGGATGAATTAATTAATTACTGGATGGATGAATGAATTAATGAATTAATTACTGGCCATAATTAATTAATTTGATATTACATGATTGGTTCAAGGAATAATCAAATGAATGGTAAAAGACATAATACAATAAACTCCTGCAGTTAAGAACCTAGTGGATTAAGAACCTAGTGGATTAAGAACCTCTTGGCAGAAATTTGCCATTTTAATACCCCCTAATATAAGAACCTGTTTAGCCAAACAGGATCAAGCAGGTTATTATATGTGGGTTACAGCCAGATTACAGGATAAACAACCCAGAAGTTACTTGACACAGTTTATTGGAAAAATAAATAATAATAATAATAATAATAACAGTATTAAATCTTTGTTTACAGTTATTGTTGTGAATTGTAAGTTGATTGTTTATTTGTTTGTTTAAAGTCACAGTTATATGTAATGTTAGTCCAAACCGAGCTTATTTATTATTCTTATAATAAGAAATAATAACATATCCCCTTTATAACAATTAAGAACCTAATTAAGAACCTGTTTAGCCTAAATTACCAGCAACTACCCCTTTATACAAGAACCTTCAGACTTGTCAGACAAAAAATAAAGGTTCTTAACTGCGGGTGTTTATTGTAATGCATCATGGGTGCATGGAGGTATGAAATCTATCTTCGAGTGTTCAAATTCCATATCAAATTTGAACACTTGAAGATAAATTTCCATACCTCCCAGCACCCATGTATTACAAAAATTATTTTTATGCAAAACTGATCAAAATGATATTTTTCAAAAAATTATTATATTTTTTTACATGTTCAAATAAAGATAAAGTGGTTTACAGAAATCCCTGTCAACCTTTGTTATTGATATAATAAATAAAATAAAAACACCAAAATAAGCAAAAAAATAAATGAAAAGATAGATAACCACATAATTATACTTAACAATAATTAATATGCAAAAAAACAAACAAATGAAACAATAAAATTCTGAAACTTCTGATTTAATAACATTTGTGTCAAAATGATAATATAGATATTATAGTATATAACTTGAGAACATATTTGAGAACAAGATACATGGAGATCTGTTTTGAAGAGAATGTGAATGATCACCACAAGAGGTTGACGGAATGGATGAAAAAATAACCAAACCCTCAAATAGCTTTGGACTAAAGAATGATTTTATATCATACTAATTATTCATTTTAAGTATATAATATCATATTTAAAATAAAAACTAATGCAAGAATACAATGTTTCAGAGTCATCTTGACTCCATTTTCAAACTTTAATTGTGTAAAACTTGTCAAACTTTTACACAATCAAAACTTGAAAAAGGAGTCAAGCTGACTCCGAAACATTGTATTCTTGTGTTAGTTTTTATTCCAAATATGTTTTCTAAATCTCTTTTACTTATATCATATAGTTTATAATTTAAAAGCAAAAAAAAACTTCAAACTGCAAAAACCTAACAACAGTAAAATAATGCCTCATGTACAGTTCAGTCCTGTACCCTTAATTTAAAATGTTCTTGCTTTTTACCTGTGTGATGCTAGGGCTATCTTCAGCTTTGCTACCATCAGCTTTTTCTTCTTGCTTGTTATCAACATTAAGGCAAAACATCCCAGCGACTCCCTGGTCTTCATTCTTGTGCAAAGTCTTACCAGCATTGATAGCCCTGAAATGAAATAAATATAAATAGCTTTAAAAACATTGTAGTTGTCATTTGTTATCTCAGAATTATAGAATATAGGTGAGTGTATAAATGTTTACAAGTGTTGGCATTGTGATGTTAATTTGCCAACCATTTGCATAATTATAGATTTTTTAATTTTCTTTGTTCTAATAACAATAATTGGTTGGTTGGCGAAACTATAACAAAATATGTCACTGCATGACTACTCCTTACAACAAATCTTCTTCAGTTTCCGATCATTGCATTCATTCACTTTGAACGTTTTGATAACTAGATATTGATGTGTGGTGATTATCAAGATGTATGCCATACTCTTTCAAGGGAAAGACTGTTTAGATCTTAAGCCTGGTTCACACTAGTGACATAAGCATAAGCAACATACGCAGACTCAAATAGGTGTGAGAAAAGCCTAACTGAGTCTGTGTATGTTGCTTATGCTTATGTCGCTAGTGTGAACTAGGCTTAAGTGTTTTATGCTTGGTGTCTGACGTTTGTTTCTTTGATTTTATTCACTGTTGCTGCTGTGAATAAAAAATATCAAAGATGCTAACTAATACATTTTGATCAATCGCATTGAAAATTTCACAACAAGCAGACAAAATATCTGAGTTTGCAGAAAACTGAGAATCAAGTCTATGAATGAAGAGTGGTTTATATACACTGTGCCAGTGGCAAAGATTGAGTGGTACTTATAGGTACTTAAACATGTTTTAGATGTACAATAGTTCTTTGTCCGAATAACGTGATACAAATGTCAGTGAAGAATGATGTACAAATGTCTGGACCATTAGTAATAATACTGTCAGTTTTCACAGCCACAACATTTTGTTTGCATAGTGAGATGAACTGCTTATGTTACAAGAAATTAAGCTGATTATCTTCTAAGAACACATTAATCACTATTTGATAGTATTTCTCTATCAGATATTCATAGTATATTCTACTTTCCCAATAACCATAATGCCTTCTATTTTTTTGGGGTAGCTATTGTAGTTCAAATCAAACCTATTGTTAATTCCAATCAAACAATATTTACCTCCCAAAAACAGAATGCATCATGGCCATGTGAAAAAAGAAAACTTTAGTTGTTCAAATTAAGCCTGATTATAATAATGACTTTCCTGATTTAATAAGCTCATTTGAAAAATTCATGTTAATCCCTGGTTAGTGTTAATTAATTGAGCTTTGATCAACTTTGGCTCATAGATATTTTAATTCTCAGTAATTTACAGCTAATGCAGTTTTTTTGGGAAGGCCACATGATGAGAGCTTTCTGAAAAGGACCTTAACATAGAAGATTGTAATCTGGAGAATATCAATCCAATATATGCCAACACAAATCACATTTGCTTGATTTTAAAATTGTCTTCTCAATATATTCCTGTTTGAAGCAATCATAATATTGAACACTGAAATTGAGTTTTAATTGAGTTTTATTTTAGAATTATTTGGCTTTATTTCTCACTTATCAACTTCTTCATAAGATCATTTGTTATTAACTAGCTGTTATTAAAAAAGTAATGAGGTTTTAGCAAGCCAGAAATCACAAAACGAGAGTAAATTCATTCTCACTTAAGTTATATTTGCACGATATCTGGATATTGTCACTATAATTACGATGTTCCTTTACTGACATGCAATCATTTCATGCATTTAAACAAAATTTAAAATGACAAGTTCCCATAAAAAATACATTTTCTCTGCTCTCGTCTTTGAGTAGGCATGCAAAAATTGACAAGCCATATTTAGACGTATATGAAAACTTTAATGGCATATTATTTGAGTTCCGGTATAGGATTTGAAATTAAATGAAGTTTATGTTAAAAACTCATGCTTCTAAAGTACATATTTACTTGATTCTTTAATCCAGCTTATTGTACATTCATGTAAGGAATTTCGATATAACATGCGTGTAGATTTTGTACTTTATAAAAGGGATGATATTACGACAAAGAATTAACATGTCAGAATCACAATAATAATTAAACAAAATACCAAGAAATAATTACTGTTGTCAGCTGAAACGATATATATATATAATCAACTTTACGTTAGAATTCAATAGGTAAACAAGGCTGCTAACAAAGACATTTTTTTCATTAAAATAAGCTCAATGAGAAATGATTTTAAAATATTGACAGGAAATTGTTTATAATAGAAATACTGGAGATAAGTCTGTCTTTAGTGCACTTACTCTGCATATCCAGCATTCAAAGGAAGCTCTCTGTGTGGTATAAGAATCGGTCTGGCCTCGTGATCACTTGATGCTTGTTCTGATTCTTCATCCAGCTGAAGGAACTCGGGTCGTCTATACGTGTACTTCTCTTCCATTTCCATCACGTCTCCATAAGAACGAAACGTTATTCGTCTATTATCTGGCGATTGACCAACAATATAAGCTAGTGCACTAGCAGGACTAATGTTTAATATACGTCTTAAGCCATTTAGAGACATTATTTGGGACTGGTTGCCAGTGAAGAAGTGAAACTACATTTAGGATGGAATTTGAACAAGCTGTCCTCAAAACGAAAACATTGCTCTAATGGGCAACACCGCTGCACTGATGTGCCTCGTTTGCATAATCAAATATCATGATCACCAGGAAGTAACAAAAGCCGCAAGGGGACCAGGTGGGGATAATAGGGAATTTAACAATAAAAATATATTTTATGAAATGTCATGAAATTAACAAATACTTTAATGAAAAAAGAATTTCATATGAATTTGATGGATTTAATAGGAAGTTGGTAGATTTCATTACCATGGAAACCATAAGGGTTTTCTTGATCTAGTTTTGTACTTCTGTGTTCGTTGACCTCAATAGAATTAAACCCTTTGGCCAAACGAGCCTAGTGTTTTGAATTTGTCGAGCCAATCACGAGCGGAAGGTCAGTATTTGATCCTAGCCTTCTGATTGGACGTAATTCAACAACTTGACAAAATTAGGTTCTAAATAAAGCTATAATTGAGTGTTAATTAAATCAGCATAGAAGTGAGGTTCTAAGCTCATTTGGCCAGAGGTTTATTTCTCCTTGCTTCACATTTAACCATCAGATTTACAAATGTCAAAGCAAGTAGAAAATAACCTCTGGTACAGAATTATATGGTACTTTTAAAGGTTTCATAAGAAATTTATAAATATCATGAGTATTTCAAAGATTTCTTAGAATTTTGGAAGCCAAGACAATTTAGAAAACATATGAAGATATCTGCCATTTTTTATTCATTCATAACCTGTACATTTTCTTTTTTGAATAAAAATACCTTTCTTTTAATTTAAAAAAAAAAAATGAAATAAAAATGTAACTTTAACAGCAATATTCTTCAATGATATATTATATTGACTTTTTTATCCTAACTATAGACCGAATCGAAATATGGCGGCCTGCTATTGTTCTTGACTGACTAGCCTCGCGTTCATGATGGAATACAATGGAGTGTTTACACGAATGAGAGGCTAGTGAGTCAATAACAATAGTTATTCAAATTGGTCGCCATATTTTGATTCGGTGTATAACAGAATGAATAAAATTATAAAAGTTACTTATCGTTTACATAAAATAAGTAGTATGTTATTTGTTTCTCACGAATGTTGTGATTGGCCGAGCTTGTTTCTATACACGCTAGAGTCAAAGCAGGCCATTCAGATCAGACCAGAGACTCATACAGTGTCATAAGGGGATTAAACATACAACCACCATACATTTCCTTTGAACTATGCTTGAGAAAATTCAAATTTTTCCTGTAATTATTCAAGTCTTCATGCTTTAAAACTCTCTAACTGATATTAAGGAATATAATATCAATTCTCCCGATCCTATATTCGGTCTATCTATTTTGCATATCTGAATATAACAGAGCATGGGTATTAAGTGTTGTATGTTTTAATCCCCTTATGAGTTTTTGTTTAGACTCCACCCCAGTTACATCAATAGAGACAGCAGAATTGAAATCCCTGAAGTGCGGATTCCAACAAGTAGTAAATACTCATGTGAATACAACTGCTTATCCATTGACAACACATAATGATCCTCAAAGGAATCCAACAACCAGTATAGAAGACCTAAGGGACCATTCATTTTTACTGGGGAGGGGGAGCTGGTGGGATTCCCTTGGAAACCCATAAAAGAATTCCTGACCCCCCCCCCCCCCCCATCTCTGTTACTGAAAAAATCCCCCCTCAGCGAACTGAATCTGATGGTCAACCGAGCATAGATTACCATATTCTTCTATTTGTAAATTGTAAATAATATTTGAACCCCCCCCCCCCCCCCAATGACTGTTTTTTTGTGTGGCCTATCCTCTTGAGCCTATTTTATTTTGATGCCCCCCTACAAATCTCACTGCCCACCCTCCCCGGTAAAAAATGAACGGTCCCTAACATCATTTAGTCTACCCATCACCTAATGAAAACAAGTAGCAATCTAAATGTTACAGTTCAAGCATTCAGCATTCGGGAGACAAACATATAACATTCTACTAATAGTAGAATTCTGGCTTGAGAATTGTAAAATACTTTACCTAAGTACACAGTTGATGTACTCACAGATATCAATGAAGCATGACTAATCACATATTTATGTCTCTTGTTTTCTATCCTTAACAATTTGCATTCATATAATTTGTGATTCAATGGTTATTACATATATGCAGTATAAGCAAATTAAATTGTAGTCATTAATTTCATGCCAACCTCTCGAGGTTTCAATTCTGGAGCAGAAGGTAATGAAAGGTTTAAGATCAAGAGAACTGGTTTTGTTTTACCTTGTCTTAATTACTGCGGTTTTCAACTTTTTGCGAACTCAGACATTCCAACAGCTTGTTGTAAAATATTTATTTCACTGCCGTTAATCAAAGGTTTAGGTACCGACTTATTAATTTTGATTGATGGCAGCTAGAAAACTGCAGTAAACCAGGAGGTTCATGCTCTAACCGGGAAGTTATGTTCAAAATCATAAGACTCCTCTTTCCCCAAAGTTGACATGTATGCATTTAGGCCATAGTATTACAACATTGTTAACTTTTATTTCATATTATTACTATTATGTTTATTGGTACAGAATGACTTTATCAAGGAAGTGCCATCATATCCAGTAAAGCATTCACTTTTCTATTCAACCATTCAACCTGTTTTGGTAATAATCCTTCTATCCAGTCTTTAGGAAGTTCACAGTAACCATATTTACACCCAAGCAAGGCTCCAGCTACAGACGCATTACAGGTGGAATGGCCTCCTTGCATTACCAACTCTCTTATTGATGTCCTAGTGAGAAAGAAAAATGAAAAATTTTCAGCAAATACAAACAGAAAGTAAAGCTATTTTGATTGAAGGTGAAAACGGATATTATATATATAACAGGTTCCCATTTAAATCTGTACTTTCCCATTTAAATCTGTACTTATGCAAATTGTGTTGATGTGTGCTAAACACACAGATCAACCAATCAGAGAAGTTCACTTCAGAAATATTATACTCTGATTGGTTGATCTGTGTGTTTAGCACACATCAACACAATTTGCATTAGTACAGATTTAAATGGGAAAGTACAGATTTAAATGGGAACCTGTTATATATATATAATATATTTTCACAACCTGGATATAGAGAAGGGATAAAGAAGCAAAAACAACAAAAACAAACAAGCTGACAACAATAACATTTATCTAGCAGCAGCAACAACAAAAATAGCAGCATAAGGAAAAATATCAAGTTGGCCATTTAAAACACACTATTTCTCAAAGATAAATAGCACTAGGGCAGTCAAAAATAATACAATAAAAGGTTTCCAGCTCAAAAAGCAAGTGACGTCATTCTCTTACTTGAAGTCCTTCATGGAACGTAAAGCAACCAGGCCAGCACCAAGAGTTTTAAAAGTATAATCTATCCTTCTTGGTTCACAAAGCTCCAAACTGAAAACAACAACAACAAAATGTCACAAAACAGAGCTTATTAAACATTAATATTATTTGGCCAGATTAATGTCTCTATGTTGTCAATAAGCTACCAAAGCTACCAAAGTGTTTACTCAGACAGCCAAACAAGAGGGCTGAGTTTTTGGTAGTCTATTGACCAATTCATAATCAAGGTGTCAGTCTCGGAGGACAAGTGATTTTGCAAAAAGTGACAATAAAAATCAGAAACACATCTTCACAGGCGATGACACAGTCAATAACTGCTTGGATTGTGAAAATGTGAACAACTAACACCAACAGTCTTCCATAAAACTACACACGTCCAGATGATCACAATTTGTCCAGATGATCACAATTTGTCCAGATGATCACAATTTGTGTCCCCTTTCAGTGGTTTTAAAACTGCTATTTGAGAATAACACGTAAGGTTATTATTATTATCATGGTTGATATTACACTTACTCATCCCATGACTGACATTTGAAGTAATGGTTATAGTCCTTTTGATGGTGTGCTTCTGTCAAGATAGTTTCACTCTTTTCCTTTACTTTGTCAATTAATTCTTCCAAGGAAGACTTGTCATAGAGATCATGACGTCCCTGTTATGGATGGAATATTATTAATGGTGTCATTAAGTTGTATTGAAACAAGGTTATTACAAAAGATTATTATTAGAGGTCTTTCATTTATTAGTGTATGGGGGGTTCGGCAATATTGAGTGTGTCATGTTATTTTCGGAAGATATATAAGGAGGTTGTTACTAACTGTATGCAGCTTTAGTAATTTACTGGGCAAATATAAGGGGGTCTTTTTTACCAACCAGGAAGAGGGGGTTGCATAATATTTGGAAAAGACAACAGGTGATTCTGCTGACCCCCCCTCCCCCCATACACTAATAAATGGAAGCCCCCTTATGGTATGACTAACCCAGTATTTAATCCAGAACCTACAATACTAAATAAAATTGGTTGATAACATTTAATACTGTGAGTGATAATGGTGCCTGAGGACTTTGACACAATAATCCACAAGAAATTGTTCATTGTACATGTTATTGAGTAAACTATAATGAATGAATTATCACAGAATATCACAAACCTGAAGAATCAAAGCCACAAGGCTACTGAGACCAATACAACTTGCAACACATCTAAAAAGAAAAGAAAAAAACATTTTAAGTTATAAGAGAAAAACTTTTAGGCTAGCCATCTCTGCAGGTCTCTCCATACTTTTCTTTTACTGGGCATCCTGTGTTACACTGAGTATATATTGACTGAGAGGAACTATACAAGTGCTTGGAAGAAATAAGAAGAATGGGAGACAATTTTCTCCTCCTTAAAACCTCAAGGATAACCTCAAGGCGAACTTCAAGGAAGCAAAGTCCAAATGGGGAGTAATATTTGCATTTATGTAGTTTTACAGAAAAGGAAGTCATGTTCACATACCTTGGGTCATAGTGTGTAGTCTTGCATATTCTAGCAGCATTAGATGATATCTCATTGAGATCAAAGAAGTGTGTTACCCCAAGGACTGATGTTCTCATGATTGCACCATTAGATGGTGATTCATACTCTTCCCATACTGCTTTTGCTGTTCCATGAGGATCTTTAAGGAAATCTGGCTCACACACGACCTGACAATGAAATTATAAGCTCATCATTCTTGTTCATTGACTGCTTGAGTGTAGTATTGATGCCACAGATATGTAGCCAAAGAACAAAAAAAATTATCTGTACTTCACAACACAACTGGAGTAGCTTTGAAAGGTAATTTATTCACCAAATTGAAATATGGTGACTAATTTGAGTGACATTTGTTCTTCTTATACATGTGAAAACTGTATGTATGTTTATTTGTATGTATGTCTATTTGTTTGTTTGCATGTTTTTACCTTTGCTAAAACTCCCCTCACACCTCTGCCAAGATGATCTCCAAGTTCAGGATAGCCATGTTTGCACCAATTGAGAAGAACCTTGGCAAATTCTAGCTCATCCACAACACCAGCCCAGTGAAGAACAGTCTCAAGCAGTAATACCTGGAACAGTTACAATAATAATAATACATCATTAATAGAAATGATGAATCAGATAAGGGAAGAAACTTGTTATCATTAACAATATTCCAAAATTACAATGGCCCCAGGCGATGTACTTGTGGAGCCATGTCCCGCATATTTTTTTCAGTTGACAATTTTCGTTCTGGGTATTTTTTGGGGGTCAAGAGACCTGCCACATATTTTTTTAGGTCTTAAAAAATAACCCGTTTTTTTAGGGTTTTTACATCTCTGAGTTCAATTTTTGCTTCGATTTGTGTATCAGAAAATTATTCTTTTAAAATTTTTGGGTGTAAAAATTCAGGTTTGAGTATTTTTTGGTGATTGCAATATGAAGCTCCGTCGGACCCCCCCCCCCCCCCCCCCTCATTTTACCCCCTGAGTACATCGCCTGGGACAATGGCTCACAATGAAAATAGTGATACTTATTATACTTGAAATGGTTTTGATTGTTTTGTTTATGACATTTGTATTATTATAATGTGATAATAAAGATGGTCATGGTGGATGTAAAGGAGGAACATAGAACATGATGTTTTGATGATAACAATGATCACTAAATAAATTAGACATTTTTCACAAAGCAGCTAATCAATACATACAAATGCCTGGTAAGCCTTACTCCAGCTTAGGGGGCTTATATTTATTCATGTACAGGGTGTCGGCAAAATCACCTATTCTCTTTTCCAAATATTACCCAACCCCCCTTTTCTGACTGACAAAAATATCATAACTCTCTATATTTCATGCAGTTTTTACTTAACCCCTATAAAGCAGCATACAATTAGTAACAACCTCCCTATATAGCTTCCGAAAATAACATGACCCCTCCCCCTCAATATTGCCAACTCCCACATACACTAATAAATGAAAGCCCCCTTAACAAAAGTCAGAATAAAGCTTGCTGGACATTTGCATTTGATTCGATTGCCTTGTAAGATTTTTCTATGGCCATGATGTTGATGATTTCACTTACAGATTGGTCAAAACTGTCAGTCCAGTCACCCTTTTCCCACTTTGATCTATGTTTGTCCATTATCATATGATCAAAACCTATTTCATCAGATTTGTAATGAAAGCTACATTCATCAGGAAGTAAGAATTCAGTGGACAATCCTATAGCATCACCAATAGCAGCTCCATATATACAACCTACTATCTTGTCAACTAGTTCATCTGGAGGAAGCTGTGTACCATCAACTGGTGGTCGTAATGGTGTCTTTGTTCTACTAGTTGCATTGATGTTAGTTTGTGCCTGGACATACTGCACTCTTGCAGTATCAGGATTACTATGTGCTGATAGCAAAACATCACCTCTTACACGTGGAAATACATTCTTGGGGATATTATTTCTTTCAGGCTTTTTGGGGTTTTCTTTTCGGAAGTGGGAGAGAATCGCATGTGATCCTTGGTTGCAAACTTGCTGAGGAGGGGTCTTGCAGTTGTTGAATAGGGCAAGAATGAGATCAAGAGATTCTGATTTACCTAAAGATGTGGGAAGGCTATCCAGTTCATTATAGCTAACATTTATACTCTGAAGATTTTCCATATGTCCAATTTCATCTGGTAAATGTGAAAGTCTATTGTGTGATAAATCCACCTTTTCTATTCTTAATAATAAACAGAAACTAGCTGGTAATTCTTGCAGTCTGTTATTATTCAGAAGAAGAGTTCTAAGATGGAATAAATAACCAAATGAATCAGGCAGAGAGGATATGCGATTATAGCTCAAGTCCAAATATACAAGGTGGGGTAGATATGTAGAAAACTCATAGGGAATTGTTGAAATACAGTTACAAGACAAGTTGATTTTCTCATAGAATGATGCTGTGTACATGCTGACTAGGTCTTGGGGAATTTCATGGAGAGCTTCTGGATCATCTTCCTTCATATGCTGAAAATATGAAATGATTGATATTAGAAAATCATTAATACTATCATCATTGTGACAAGGATTGTAATTATGTACAGTAAACACCAGCATAAAAGAACAAGTAATTTTGGAGTTCAGGCTGATGTGTTTCTTGAGTGCTTAGTGAGAAATTCTTAATAGAGTGGGGCGTACGATGGTATTGGAAACCGTAAAACCGCACAAACAAATCGGCAAAAACCACGTAATCGCACCAAAATTCACTAAAAACCGCCACCACAAGATTTGTGACACCGCAAAACAGCAGTTATGAATGAAAAAAATGTAAAACCACACCAAAAATAATGCAAAACCGCATCACCGCAAACCGTTACACCCCCTCTTAATAGGTTCTTAAAATTGTTTCTACTGTATTGTGTACAGGAGCTCCAAGAAATCTTTATACCCCTTCACCTTGTTGAGGGATACAGGCTACACTGGATGCCATACAGTTCAGTATGGCCCCCTCTGAAATTGAGCCAAAAACTCTAAACAAAATTAGGCTGTTCTCAGCAAAATGAAGTCAAATTTACTCTAGCAACTCCAATCCCTTCTGCAAAATACTGTGTGTTTGTAATAGTACAGCACACACACTTAGATCAGTCCAACTGTTTTCTAATTTTTGATACCCTATATTTTTTTACATAAGAAAGAACATGTGTGTTTTATTTGTCAGGCTGAATTGGTTCTTATATGTACATCTTTATTAACCAATTTTCAGCCTGTAGGTTCTTAATCCATTTGTTCTTTTATGTGGGTGTTTACTGTACTTAGTTTTTATTATCATCTACACCAAGCTTGATAGATGTAACAAACATTTTATTCATTTCATTTGCATTGATCAAGTTTGTTATACCTGGTTATCATAATCATTATGATATTCATATTATGATGGTGATTATTTCAATAATTTGAAATCAAATGTGCAAAATGTACATAAGCAAATGTCATTCAAAAACTAGTTGAGAAACTAGAATAGTGTAAACTTGTTTTTAGGATGGAAATACCTGTAATTTTGTTGATGTAATGTAACTTCATTAAAAATACAAAATATACAAAAATTGAATTTGTGTAAGGAAAGTATAAATACAATTGGTTTCTTGAGAACTATGAAATTATTTAAATAGATTTTGAAAATGTAGAATGTAGATGTGAATTTACTAATTTTTTTTTTGGATATGTAAATGAGTTAAAAACGTGAGATTATAGAAGGTGTCAACATGATCACATGAAAAGTCGAGCGGATATAACAGTGTGTTGTCTACATAAAACAATAACAATCACTGCATGCTATTCTATCCAACAGTGGGACATCACATGATATTTAAATTGTCTTAAAAATGGTTTTATTGATTTAAAATAGAAAGGTGTTTAATTACAAGCTGGAAAGTATACAAACACCTTCAAAATGATATCCAAATGTTTTGATTTTGATGTAGGTGTGAGCGCACTTTGAGCAGAAACACACATCAAGCAAATAGTTAAATCCAAGCTAACTTTTGTTTAGGTTATAATGAGCCGTACATACTTTTTGATACTGTTCGTAGCTCAACGTTCGGCTTAAATCAAGTTCTCGAGGACAACTACCATCAAGTTGGCCAGTGTTCACTTTAGCAGCTGATTCTAGGTTCCCCATTATTGTGACTCAATTCTTGCTCCAACTAAACAATAACCAAGATAACCAAGAGCAGTTTATGGATGCTCCTTAGGCTGCATTGTTAATCGGTAACACGAATTTCTTCAAAATCCTCAAATCCTTCGAGTATATCACATTTGGGTTTTCTTCTTCGAAAGTCGACCGCTGCTCAACGAAATGGTTTTTTTGCGTTATAATGAATGCAATTTCTTTTTAGAACTTTGATTCTGATTGGAGAAGCTTTTATCAATGAACCAATCAAATATCCTCTACTTGATGTGTGGCGTCGAAGCGAGGCTTGTGATGAATCACCAACAGAAAAACAAAATGGCGGACGAAGCTAAATACGAGAGCGCAAATAAAACAGCTGATAACGACTCCAAAGAAAAAGGTTTGTGGAATTTATTGTCACTACACTTTTAAATTTCAAATAGCTCACTTATTTTTCGATCTTGGAGAGTAAAAGTTAATTATTAGTTTACAATACATATTTTGTAGTGACGAATTTTGCTATTGTGTTTGACATTTGCTGAAACATAAACAGCGTCCGCTTTTGATTAAAATATCTAAACCGAGCCATTATCGGGTTGTATAGCGAGTGTAAACGATATCTGCTTTACGTTATCCTTGATTAACCTGCCGGTTACTCGTGAAAGGCAAAACTGACACGTTTTTGTTTAATAAAACCACAAAACGATGATGTGTTTTTGAGTATAAATTTAATAGTAGCTGGATCCTCCTGTCATCAGTGAAAATAAACATAAAATTTAATTGAAACTTATTGGTCAGGTTGTTCATTTAGTGTTCATTATATTTAATATCACATTTAAATTTATATGATTTTTATATAAAGAAAAATTGAGATATTACGCTCTCTCTGATTGGCTGGCTACCGTGTTTATATCAGAGGACAGTCGAGACACACTAGTTTGTATAAAACATAGAATAGATTAAAAAAAAGAAACTTTCAAACGAAAGAATGAAACTTGAAACAATTTAAATTACAAATTTGAGCTTGTAGATTGATTGTAAATTGCACCTGTTATTATATATATATTTTTTTATTTACAAAATTCGCCAAACCATGTTAGGCAGGGAAAACCCACAGAGAGGATCTCCAGTAACAATATCTTATATGTTTTTTAATTTTTAAAATTGTAAATTGATGCTGAAAAGCCCTACGGGGAGATTTCATCATTGCGCTCTTTCTGGTTATGTGTTTGAATACGTACCAACCCCACTCACGGCAGGGGGTGTTGGTATGTACATTGATAAGAGACACAAATACACTATACTCGAAAAATGTTCCAATGAGGCTTTTCAAGCTTTATGGATAGAAATACATAATGAAAATTGTGCAAATATAATATGCGGGATTATGTATAGACAGCACAATTCGCCTGACCGATTTCAATCATATTTTGATGAAACTATAGAGAGACTAAGCAGCTCCAACAAAACTATTTACTTAATGGGAGATTTCAATATAAATCTTCTTCACTCTGAAACCTGCAACTTTGCTCAGAATTTTCTTTTATCTTTACAAAGCTTAAACCTTATGCCAACTATTGACAAACCAACTCGAGTACATAACAGATCACCAACGCTAATCGATAATATTTTTATAAATAAAGTTGATAAAATAATTTACAGTGGAAACATTGTCTCCGATCTTAGTGATCACTACTCTCAGTTCTGTATTATAAAACGTAATGATTTATTAACAAAATCACCAAAGTCAAAAACACTCATTCGTGATTATTCCTCCTTTTCCGAAGAGAAATTTAAAAACGAACTAACGCAATTAGATTTTGAGAATACCATTAATAATGACATTGACAAATCTTTTTCCTATTTTTTTAATAAGCTGAACAAAATAACAAACAAACATGCACCATTGAAACCTATTTCTAGACGTAAAGTAAAGCAGCAATCAAAGCCGTGGATTACAAAGGGAATTCGTTGCTCTATCAAAATTAAAAATTTACTGTTTTATAACGGAAATAGAGAAACATACAAATTGTACCGAAATAAACTGTTAGAGTTGACCAGACTCAGTAAAAGAAGTTACTATCAGGAATATTTTACAACAAATTTTGCCAATCATAAAAAAACATGGGAAGGAATTAACAAGTTAATCAATCGTAAAAAGAGGAATAGCAAGCCCATTGTGTCACTCAAATGTCCAGATAGTCAAAGAATTACAAATGATCGTTCTGAAATATCAAACATACTTAATAAACATTTTTCCTCCATAGGTCATAATCTAGCATCGAAAATACCTGAATCGTCCAATTCTTTCACAAAATATCTACCTAAAGAATCTCTTCCTAATTCTTTTGCTTTTGAATTGGTTAGTCCTGATGAAATTGAAAAGGAAATCATGGCACTTCCACTAAATAAAGCACATGGTCTATTTTCGTGCCCAATTCGCATCCTTAGATGTGCAAGAGGTACTCTGTCTAAAGCTTTATCAGAGATTTTCAACAAGTCAATCCAAAATGGAACTTACCCATCTAAATTAAAATTTGCCAAAGTCATACCAATACATAAAGGGAATGATGAAACGAACCCTTCCAACTATAGACCCATCTCACTGTTATCGATTTTCAATAGGATATTTGAAAAACTAATGTATGTTAGAATCAAGAATTTTCTTGATAAATTTAATATATTGTTTCGCTCGCAGTACGGTTTTCGGGAAAAACATAACACTCAGCATGCTATTTTAGATATTGTTAATCAAATACAAACCAATATGGACAATAATTTGTTTTCATGTGGTATATTCATTGATTTACAAAAAGCTTTCGACACGGTTAATCATGGAATATTAGTGAAGAAATTGCACTATTATGGGATACGAGGAGTAGTTAATGATTGGTTTTCATCTTACCTTAGTAATCGCACGCAGACAGTACAAATTGGAGAGAATATATCGGATAAATATGACGTACTAACAGGTATTCCCCAGGGATCCGTGCTAGGACCTTTGCTCTTTATTCTTTACATTAACGACATTTATACTTCATCTAGGAAATTGAAATTTTATTTGTTTGCAGATGACACTAATTTACTTTTTGCAGATAAAAACTTAAAATCACTTGAAAAGACTGTCAATAACGAACTTTCACATGTTAATGATTGGCTAGCTGTAAATAAGCTATCCCTAAATGTAGATAAATCCAATTTTGTGATTTTTCACCCCCACCAAAAACGTATAAACCACAAGATAAATCTTAAAATCTTTGATAATAATAAAAACACCTACATCTCCCTTGAACAAAAAGAGTATGTAAAATACCTAGGAGTACTAATTGACAATAATTTAACATGGAAATATCATATTAGCCATATCGCTTCAAAAATAAGTAAATCAATCGGTGTTATAGCACGATTAAGACACATTCTATCCAGGCAAACTTTGATACAAATTTATAATTCTCTCATCCTTCCATATTTGTCTTACGGTATAACGGTGTGGGGCCAAGCTTCTAAAAGCCATATGAGTAAAATTGCTATCCTTCAAAAACGAGTCTTGCGATTAATTTATTTTGGAAACTATACATCCCATGCGATTCCTTTTTTTGTTAATGCCAATATTTTACCACTGAACCTGCTTTACTTTAAGACAGTTGCAACTCTAATGCACGATATATCAAATCACTTGACCCCGCCTGATATTTGTGACCTTTTTACTACAACAAATCAAATACATAAATACCATACACGATCTTCAGTTAAAGGAGACTATTTTGTTCAATACTCACACTTGAACAAACAAAAAAACTCATTTTCACGAACTGGAGTAAGAATATGGAATAGCATTCCTTTGTATATGCGTGATTTATCAAAACACCTTTTTAAGAAAAAAATTCATTCAGAGCTGTTGCAGATTCTTTCAGAGGAGGATGAATATATTGAAGTAACAAAATTAGTAAGTGTTTTCAAAAAGTAGCCTTCAATTATAGAATCTTTGTATATGTGTATGTTTTATATATATATAAATTTCCTTTCCTCATCACACTTTCTCGATTATATTTGTACTATGATTATGTACAGTTCACTGTCACCTGTATTTATATTTATATTTATACTTATATTTATAGTTGTAGTTGTAGTTATAGTTGTAGTTGTAGAGTTGTAGTTGTAGTTGTAGTTGTAATTGTAATTGTAATTGTAGTTGTAGTTGTAATTGTTTGTTGTTTTTTTTTTTTTCTTTCTTTTTTCTTTAGTTAAAAATTAGAATCTTTTCACTGCCTGCCTAGAATAGCCTTTAGCTAACTGCGGCAGTGAATTATGTAAAGACTATAATTAGTAAAATAAAAAAATGTTGTTGTTGTTGTTGTTGTTGTATATGTATATATATATATATATAATAATGTATATAATAATGATAATATTTAATGAGGGAACCTACTCGTAAAGGCGATTTTCAGTAGGGCCCTAAAGTAAATAAATATATAAAAAATACAGTACAATGATAAAATTATAAAAATGCTTAAAAACTAAGATAAAAAAATACTAAAACATATTTACAAAATTATATTCTTAAGCTTGTACGATATGTACGATACAAAGTCAGAAGACTGAGTAAAACTCAAGAGTGGGAAATAATTTTAGGGCTTAGATGAAAAGTACTTAATGTGTAATTCTAGTTACCCTGAAATAAAGTGCTTTATTATTATAATGCTGCCATCATTGACGCTGAACACAGAACAAAATAAGCTGACCCATTGTCTTGTTTAAATATAGAAATAGATACAGAAGCAGACAAAGAAACCAAGATTGAGAAGGAGTTAAATGAAACTGTTGACAAAGAGTTGGATGGAACTGTTGATAAAGAGTTGAATGAAACTGACAATAGAAGTGGCAAAGAAGAAGAAAGTGAAGATGACCTAGAAGATGATCATCTTATGGTGTATGAAACAGCAGATGGATTGACAATCTTAGATAGTGGAGTACCTCACTGCTGTCATGGACATGATCACCATCATGATGAAGAACACCCATCACGTAATAATAGTAATGATGATGATAATGATTATGATGATGATAATGATGGAGATACATGATGATAATGATGATGATAATGGTGGAGATGATAATGGTGATGATGTTGTTCTTGGGGTTGTTTGTCAACCAAAGAAACAAACAGACAGATAATATTGTTTATTACGTTGCAGGGGGGTTGGTGGTTTCAATCCAAAAAAAAAGTAAATTAAATTTGTACCCCCTCTAAAATCGTTTAATAGAAAACGTACCCCCCTCTTTCAAAGCTACAAAAGTCAGTGTTTTTGAAACGAATCCCAACAAATTCTGACCATCTAAAACTGAACCCCCCCCCCCCCATTTTCACGTATTTTTAAAAACGTACCCCCCTATATTTCCACCGCCCCCTGTGACGTAATAAAGGATCGGTTCCTAAACAGCTGTACAGACAAACAGACAGACGGATAGGCAAACAAAAAAACCCAGAACAAACAAACAGACAGACAAACAAACAGGCAGACAGACAGACAGACAGGCAAACCAACAAACAGACATACAAAGACAACAAAATTAATCTACATTCAAAAATATTCATATTATATCTATTCTTTCAGATGAGAACAGTCCAGAAGAAGACTCTGATGCTGTTCCAACAGATGCTAGTACATCAGAGGAAATAATTATGAACTTAGAGGACATGAGAAGACAAGAGGTAACAGGCCTACCAGATACTGTAACAAAGCTAACAACACAAGATGGATGTATCGTATACCTTGTAGGGACTGCTCATTTTAGTAAAGAAAGCCAAGAAGATGTAACTAAGGTTTGTTAAAGAGATATTTCTGACAAACGTTTATAGCCTGCATCAATCAAGAATTTTCTTTCTGGACATAACTTTTCTTTCAGAAATTTCTCCATCTTAATGAGGAAAAGTCTCTACTTGATGCAGGCTTTTTATGCACACAAATTTCTATATTTTTGTGCAATATAAATCATTAAATTGTATATTATAAAATATCTGTTATTATACATACTCTGATTGGCTAGCTACCATTTTTATATCAGAGGACAGAAACACACTTGGCTTATTATAGTAAAAAAGTTCAAAAATACAAAAACATCAGCTTATTTCTATATACTGTGATAAAAACACTCTGGGAACTGTAGAGCTTCAAGAAGTCAAAATACTTGGCTACCAGGTGATTTCACGCGCACACTTCTGGTTAGTATAAGCCAATCAGAAGCATTTCTGTCGCATCGCCAACAGTTCCAAGATGGTGTCGTTCAAGAGAGTTGTTTCCCGTGTTAATCCTCGATAAATACATCCTTAACATAACTTTACATTAAAAAATATATGTAACTTGAGAAATAAAAGTTCAATGCTACTCTATCAGGGATAAAAACGATTAAAAACAAAACACAAATGCCTAAAAGTACAGGAAGTTGTTTTTTTCTCCAGGTGCCATTTTGGAATTATTCGTTTTGACAAACAATACTTTGCGCGCTTCAAAGCGAGATCACGTGGTACACCTTGTGTTTCTTTAATAACTTCTCTCTTGCTCTACAGCTCCCAGCATGTTTATATCACAGTATATAGACAAGCAAACTGTTTTACATTCCTTTACATTATAAGTATAGTTATTGATGGATAACATAAATCTCATTTGTAATTATTTTGTTCTCTACAGACTATCCAGTTAGTCAAACCAGATGTTGTAGTTGTGGAGTTGTGTAAAAGTAGAATAGACATTCTTAAACATGATGAAGAATATCTGCTACGAGAAGCTAAGAATATTGATATGCAGAAACTAAAGTTTGCAGTAAAACAGGTATGATGGTAGCATAAAATCTAAAAAGAAAAAAATATTTTATTTATCTCTAGAAACAAAATTTATCGTCTTTGTAAGTGTGAAAATTTGTTAAATTTGTAGAATGATTCTTGGGGTAAATGGCCCTCCGTTATGGTGCTTTGGTTGGAGGAGGGGGAGGCGGGGAGGGAGAGGGAGAGGAGGAGGAGGGGAGGAGGAGGACGAGGGTAAAAAATTTGAAGATACAGGAAGGGGGAAGTACCTGCATGTGATTTCTAGAAAGGTAGAAATGTTTCAAGAAATCAATTTCATCTGTGCATAGAGAAATGAGAAGAAACAATTGTTGTTTTATCTTAAGGCTGGTGTTGTAGGTGGCTTGATGCAAGTTCTGTTATTAAGTATGTCTGCACATATAACCAAACAGCTTGGGATGGCTCCTGGCGGTGAATTTAGGACTGCATACAGTGAGGTAAATATCATTTGCAGTATTCATGTATGATAATATTATTAATTATTATCATTGTGTGTAGGATTGTGGTTTTACAATTTAATAGATTAACTTTTAAATATGTTATAGGGTCAAAACACTGAAGACAAAACTTTTTCTTTACCTGTAGTTACTTAACTATAGAATATTTTACCATAATTGCATGTTAACATCACAGATACCTACCAGTACTACAGGCACATGAGAGTAAACAAATATATACAAACATCTGTATCTTGGTCAAAAAAAATGTGTTACGGAGAGGAACAGAGAAACCAAAATACCATGTTTTGACCCTGTAACTATCTTCATCTTTACTTAATTTAATTGTTGTTTCTGCATTATTTTCTTACTTGTTGTAATTGATGTTTAGGCTAAAAAGATCCCTGGTTGTCAAATACACCTTGGTGACAGACCTATCCAGGTATTATTTTTACACAGTTCCGTTTTATTAGACTCATTTATCCTGTACCATTCAACTATTATGCATTTGATATCTTATTAAATATTTTTTATTATATATTATAATTTATTTTTTTAATTATTTTTTACCTATCCAGGTATTATTTTTACACAGTTCTATTTCATTGGACTCATTTGTCCTGTACCATTCAACTTTTGTGTATTTGATATCTTTATTTATTAAATATTTTATATTTGTTGCAGATCACTTTATCTAGAGCAATGGCAGCTCTAAGTGTTTGGCATAAAATGAAACTGGCTTGGCACTTGCTAACAACAAAACAGGCTATTAGGTACCTTTGTGATTTATCATCATCATTAGAATCATTAGCATTATGTTTCTGTCTAAGAAACATTAAGTAACACTTTAAAACATAATCACAAGACTATCACCATCATTGTCATCACCATCACTATTGTCATCATCATCATTGTCATCACCAACATTGTCATCACCATCGTCATTATCATCATTGTCATCACCATCACTATTGCCATCATTATCATTATCATCATCATCTCATGATATCCTCTATCATCACCATCATCATCATCATTATCACTTTTACCATCATTGTCATTATCATCATCATCATTTCATGATCTCCTCTAACATCACCATCATTGTCTTATTCCTCATTTCTCTTAGTAAAGAAGATGTTGAGAGATGCAAACAGAAAGATCTACTAGCAGAGATGTTAGCTGAAATGACAGGAGATTTTCCTTTACTGTATAAAGTATTTGTATCAGAACGTGACAGGTATCTTGCTAGATCATTACGACTGTCGGCAATGCCCATCGCCATTCACAACCAGGAAGGAGGTTAGTTCTTACCAGCTAAGATATTTCTTATCCAATCATGATATATTATAATGCAAATTATATATATTTTACTGCAGTTTTTCGATTTTCTGCAAACTCAGATATTCCAACGGTAATAGTTGTAAAATACCTATTTCCCTGCCGTCAATAAAGGATTTCAAAGCTACCGACTAATTACTTTTGATTGATGGCTGAAAAAAATGTGTTTCACAACAAGCCATTGGAATGTCTGAGTTCTCAGAAAGTCGAAAACTGCAGTAAGCAATAGACAGTTGTAGAGATTCTATTGTGCATGTTCTTAATAGACCTAATCAGCTATATACGTTTCCACACAATTCAAAACCTCTAGGAATAAAACACTTTTGTTCCAAATATTTCCATGTGATATCGTAATAGAAAAGACAAAGAATCTTATTCCCAAAATATTTAAAATTGAGGGGAAACATGCATACTTAGCAAGGCATTAGCCGATTTGGTCTATTGTAATTAGATAATTTTGTTTGGGTGACCTCTGTTGAAATAGTTGCACTGTTATAATAGAGATTCGCATTCCTTTTTTGTTATTAAGCAATAGGCATTAGAAAACAGGATAGCAATAGATTGGAATATTGTTTTTTCTTTTGGGGTAATTTTTATATTTTTGTTGTGTGCTTTTCTTTCATGATTATTTGTCAAATTGCTGAGCTTTTGTACTTCTGGTGCATCTTTAAGGTGAAAAGTAGGACTGGTGCACATTATGGTTATCACCATGTACAATAACATTTTAAACATTAAGTATGGTTGTGTGCAGGCTTCATTTCAGGGTCAATAAAGTTATCTTGAGAAATTTAAGACAGTCAGTCAGTCAGTGACATGAGCTGTCGTGTCCCTGACCCATTTGTCAGTTAAAGTATGTTAACAATGACAAAAATGATGTTGACATCTGTTTGCAAAATCATGTTCAAAATATGTTTGTGTGTTGGTTTCACTGCAGGATTGAATACAATGTTATATTTGTCATTTGTGTTTTCACTTATTAGTTTGTCATGTTTATGTCGTTGCAAACACCATTCTTGTCATTGTTAACATCTTTCCTTTCAATCTGTCAGTGATCCAAAGGCTCAGAATTATAATTTGATTAACCCTGGTTTTTAGACATTGAATATTTTTGTTGTAGAATTCCAAGGTGTTATCCCTAGTGTAGTAGTTGGTGTAGTTGGTATTGGACACACAGCAGGAATTGCTGAACATTTTGACAAGGATATTGATATTCAAGAACTACTAAAGTAAGCTAATAACTTGTAGGGGTGTGCCCTTCTATTGTTCATGATGACGATGGTGACACGATGATGATGGAAATGAATGGTTGTTGTGGTAAAAATGATCATCATCATGGTGATGATAGAAATGATCATGAATGGTTGTAGTAATAAAACAAATGATGATCATTGTCATGATAATGCTAATGATGGTGGAAATGAATGTTCATAATGATAAAAATGATCATCGTCATGATGATGATGGAAATGAATGGTTGTAGTAATAAAACAAATGATCATCATCATCATGATAATGCTAATGATGATGTAAATGAATGTTTATAATGATAAAAATGATGATGATGATCATGCAAATGATGATGATGGTGGAAATCAGGAGCCCTTTTTTTATTTTGGGCTCCTGTGGAAATGAATGGTTGTAGTAATAAAACAAATGATGATCACCATCATGATAATGCCAATGATGATGGAACTGAATGTTTATAATTATGATAAAAATGATGATCATGCTAATGATGATGATGATGGAAATGAATTGTTGTACTGATAAAAATAATTATGATCATCATGCTTATGATGATAATATTGATCATCATGCTAATAGTTGTGATAATGATGATGATTATGGTGATCGTGATAATGATGTTGAAAATACTGATAATTATGATGATAATTATGATGATGAGGAGGAGGAGGAAGAGAAATGATAATGTTTCTTTTCCTAACTAACTTACTCAGTTCAGTAACATGTATTTCTGGTTGGATTCTGACAGGGTCCCAGGACCAAGCAAGACAGGTCGTTTAATCAGATTCTCTCTAAAGGCTATGTTCGGTGTTGTGCTAGCCTGGGGGTCATATAGAATATTAAAGTGGACTAACATTGGAGACTATGTGTACTTGCCATGGTGATAGTATCCATACTAGAATTATTTAATTGAACAACTTTTAATTTTTAAACCAAATATACAATTTTAAACCATTTGTCTAATTGCAAGAACATTGACATAATTGTAGGAATAATTAAATGTATAAATAATGAATGGCAAAACTGAATTACCAAAAACGTATGAGCTATGGTAAATAGAGCTCCTATCCTATCCATCAAAATCACCAAGAAAATGTTTAAGGTAACGCTAAAAATGCTCAATGAAATTCAATATTTAAAAACAGTGAATATATGCATGATTTGTTTTTGTATATTTTTTTGTTTAGCTAATTAATTTAAGTTATTTTTGTGGAAATGTTCTTGTAATAGTAGACTGAATTAATCAATTTAGATTACAAATGGAAACTAGCGAGTAAACTAGTATAAACGATAGGTAATATAATGAAATTTTTAAGACCGTACGATGTTCACTGTCGTTTCAAGGTGTTACACATTTTATTATAATCTTTATTATGAAAACGTTCTTGCAATTAGTAGTAATTTGTTTATTATACACTTATTTGATTCATCCTAGCCCATTATGGCAGAATATTAAAGTAGATAATTCAATATTGGGCGAGACTGCAGGTTGTCATGGGCAAGAATGAATCCTAATTTTATAGGTGTTTTATTCCCGGTTTTATTATAACGAACAAAACGTTTTTTGAAAATATCTCGAGTCAGCAATTCAAAGGTTGCAGTCCAATTGGTTGCTGTCCAATATCGCAAAATAATGGCTAAAATACGTGTCTAAAATACGGGGATGTGATTGGAAGATTATTTGTGACGTATAATAATCTACCATAGTGGGCTGAGATGAATCCAATAGGTGTATAATAACACGTACATACGTTTTTAATAACTCTTCAAAGAACATAGATAAGCTTGTTATTGTGCTCTGCATAGGTATGAGATTAGCTTGAATGAGTGTGAAATCTCGAGAAAAAGTTGTAAACAATGCTAAAGTTTTCTTTTCTTTCTTTCTAGCCTGAGTTGCATTTAGAATTGTCTTCGTAGAGTTTACAAAGAAAATTCCGGATATAGCGCAGGCTATTTCTTTGTTTTTTTCTTTCTTTCTTTCTTTCTTTCTTTCTTTCTTTCTTTCTTTCTTTCTTTCTTTCTTTCTTTCTTTCTTTCTTTCTTTCTTTCTTTCTTTCTTTCTTTCTTTCTTTCTTTCTTTCTTTCTTTCTTTCTTTCTTTCTTTCTTTCTTTCTTTCTTTCTTTCCTCTTTCTGTTCTTCTGCCTTTCTTTTTTCTTTCTCTCATTCGTACTTTCTCTCTTTTATTTATTTCTCTTTTATCGTCGATTTTTTAAAAGGTTGATTATATTAGATAGCCATCACTCCATTTTCAAATGAATAAAAAATATACCTCTTTTGCATCGTATGCGCTAATTCAGACCACGTGACATTCCCTTGAGAAATATCTTTTATTATGAACATGTTATAGCATTTATATGTGAAAGAATAAAACTCTAAGGGTTGCATCACGTGGTCTGAAATGCAAACGAGGGAGGTAACGAGGCCTATTCAATCTTATAGATTTATAGAGGGTGTGTCAAAGTAAGGTAACGAGCTAAACATTCTATTTCATTATTAAAATAAGTCATGTTGTTTCATTGTCATAGAAATATATTTAGTAAGTTGCTGTTTTGCTAGCCTCCTGCGCAACCGCTCTTTAATAATGCATTAAAAACGTCTGCGCTGAAGACTATAGAATTACTGGTTTCGATTGGTGCGTTATTTTTCAGCCTCAGCCTCGATATAGGTAAATTAATCAACGAGAAGAGACTGTGCTATCCGTGATATATTGTTAACACCGTTTCGTGCAATTTTATGCCAATTCTATTGTTTTCTATAATTTAATTAGCACTATTTTGTACTATTTAGTAAATAGCTTTTCTCGTTAGAGCTGTTCTTATTAACCCGTGAAACAAAGTGTATTAGCTAAAGTATGATGGTCAAATAACAACAAAAGAGCACAATGCAATAAGGTGCAATGCTCTAAAGAGTGTTTCACGGGTTAATGAGAACAGCTCTAGAGTGCAAACGATAGAGTGAAGGTATTTAACCCGTGAAATAGAAATTGCTTGCTAAAGTGTAATAGTCAAATAGACTCAAAAGAAAACAATGGAATTGGAGACTGCTAAGGTGTATTAATCTAATATCTATTTCACGGGTTAGAGTGGTTTTCATTAACCCGTGAAACACACTTTAGCGTAATATGCTTTATTACACTTTAACTTTGTGTTTTATAATCATTTGTTCAATAGCACTATTACACATTAATACACTTTATTACTCTTTCCCTATTACACTTTGTTTCACGGGTTAATGAAAACCACTCTAAATGACTTCACTCTATATTCTTGAAATACTATAAACTATCTTGAGAAACTAGCCTCTCATTCATTTGAAAACTCTATTGTACTCTACGAGGCAAGCCAGTCAAGCATAATGTTGCAGTCTATATTTGTTCTGTTCGGTCTAGTTGTTCAAAATGATATATCGCATGCTATTGAGGCTAAGGCTGCATAATAAAGAACTCAAATCTGCTGTATTAGACGGGGACTAATGTAATTTCGTGTATTTAATTTATTAGAGAAGAATTTTAAAAATGCTTAGATAAGAAGGGAAATAAATATATCATTATAAGTAGTTTATCTGTTAGTTCTTCCTCATTCCTTTGAAGTTTAGTCATTTATTTTTATTTTCCTGTTAGAATAGACCCTTTTAGTTCTGTATGCAAATTGCACATTTCAGACCACATGGCATTCCCCTGAGAGTTGTTCTTTTATGTCAAGTATTAAAATATTTATACATAACAAATGATTAACTCCAAAGGGAATGAACACGTGGTTTGAAATGGGTAAAATAAACATTGAAGCTGAATGGGTCAATTTAACATGCTGAATATTTAGCGGTCATGGGATACGGACGATGTTTCTAAGAAAGAAATTACTGTAAACATAAATGTACTCTAAATATCTGTGAAAACAAATATATTTATACGCAATAATTGACATAAATAGCGCTCTATCGTCAACTGATAAGTGTATATATTGGTTGTCTTCCTCTTTCAATGGCACACCCCTCGAACACAATACACATGTCGGATACACATGACCCAACAAGGCTTGTTGCATGGGGCCGTGTATTCATAGTGATTTTTTTATACATAATAACCACTTCCTGAAATAATGCTGTAACACATACAAAGAACATAAAAAGTTTGTAATGTAGTGAATTTATTTGTTTTTGAATTTTGGTATTTTTCTAAATATATTTTTAATTAAATAGTTAAAAGTTCCGGTTGCTTACGTATCACTTAACGTGAATTCCATCACATACGACCCTCATAACACATGTTCACGTCACGTTTCGCTGCTCTCTTTACGTAAGCATAATTACTTTATAATTCTGTAGCTGTCAAACAGACCGTCACATTTTCATTGTTCTTGCTCATAGGGATAAAATAAACATATCCAATTTTAAGCCAGCGGAAGTGGCCTATGTGGCCTATGTGGGCGTGATGACGCGAATGACGTGGTTGAATGATACAAATATAAAGCCCGAAATTGTTTTGAGGAACATTACAACCCATATCAGTTCAACATGGCGACGGCTATCATAAAACGATTCTCACATCACAATGATAAAGTTTTATCAACGGAAAACAAAAAACCAGCAATGACTCTTAGCCAAGCAGCAAACACTGCGAGTGCAACTAGGAAGCTTTTTTGGTTCAACAAAAATATCCAACAGAAAACAGTCAAGATAGAGGAGACCAGTAATCCAAAGCACATCAAACGATACCTAAAAACTATGACCAAGTCGACATTTCGTGGAGATGTCGAGAGCAATACAGACACTATCGACGCTAAAGAAAAGCAGCGAAGAACGGATCTTGGCAAAGTCATGAAAAAACTGAGTCTTATGATCGAAGGTGGAAAAGCATTTTCCATCGAAACACGAGAAACAATAGACGAGGTAGCAAAACTGCGATCTGCTGGTAATTCGGTTGCTTTAGATGAGAACAGTTACAAAGAAAAGCTACGACAAGATTATGTGAAATTTCTCGACTACAGAGAGGATTCAATAATTAAGATCGAGGAGTGTAAATTAAAGGAAAGTCCAACGAAAATTAAACCTGTTGCAACGTTGAATCACGATGACTTTTGGGGCACGAGACAACAACTACGGTCTGGCAAAGTTGTTGGGGATATGTTAGGAGGGCTTGACCCTGTTTTTGGTGTACTTTTGAACCCTACTGGTAAGTAATTATAGCTGTAGAAGCAAAAAAGAAAAACCAACTTCAATTACATTCCGTGATGCGTCGGTTCCGATATGTGTCAGAACATGTGCCCTAAGTATCAAGTAGTACTTCAGGACCGATCATGTTATTCCATGCGTTAACCAAAATTCAATTTCTTTGTTCTTATATTTGTGCCTTCACTAGTGAAACAGCTTTTTGTATCATTTTTTTTTAAAAACGAAAGCTATTTAGCATATCGAAGTTGTTTTATATACAATTGCTGAAACAATATACAATTGAATTATTACCATAGAGGTTTGGCACTATTTGGGGTACATTTTTATACAGGATGTAATATTTCTTCCTGTTATCATTCCGGCTGTAGTTCTTCAGTCATCCTTTACTTGTTGTCAAACGCTCAAGCGCTTAACAATGAAACGGGGGGGATAAGCGCTTTATAAATATCTTAATAATTATTATAAGCAATCGTTGTTGCTGATGTGGTAACCTTTATTTCATCTTGTGCATTTTCTTTCTATAACCAACATGATAATTTAATTTAATCTGAACAACCTCTTGTTATCTTTTCCAGGAGGACGTATTGGCAAAGGAGACTCCGAGAGACTCCATAAGATGTTGTACAAGAAAGATGATCCCTTAGCATACCACGCTGCCGTGCATGATGCCTTTGGCTACCTCATCCAGCATCACGGAAAAGGTCCCGGCTATAACTACCTCAACACGCGATGGACGTTCTTCAGAAAAGAATCTCCAATGGCATGTCAAGCGGCTGGAGTGAAATTCTGGAAAAAGACTTTGAAAAGAACACCAGTTGAAAAAGAATTTTAACTGAACAACACTGGATGAACGATATTAGACGTTAATATATATATATATATATGTACATATTTTTATAAATGGTTAAATAAATAGAATGATACAGGGGCGTGCGGAGATTAAGCTCACTCATGAGATATCGATTTTGAACACTCAAGATAATTCCACATTTCCAAGCGTCCATGTATTATTCTGCTAATAATATAAACAAAAACTATTTTAATGCAAAAAAAAAAAGGATATCAGTTCACATATAAAATTACCTTATTTTTTATGTGTGTTCAAATACGATATTTCTCAGTGGCATATAAAATTCTTGTAAACCACTGTTATTTATATAATAAAGAATTCGAATGAGAAATTTTGTTTTAAGATTTATACCACAATTAAGCACTGAAGTGATATGGCCGCAATGACCATGGTGACGTGAAAATAAAACTGTTTAATCTGTTAATTAAAAGTCTGCGTGCAGCCGAACACAAACTCCCCGGGATGCACGTAGGCTGAAAAACTATGGTTTGTGTGGTCTTATAACTACTTCATATCGCGAAGATTGCGAAATCTCTTGCATGACATTTAAAAATGCTCGCAGGCTACGTGTCTGCATACTCTCGATTTTAGATTGACCTCCACAGAAGTTCATCTTATCGACCTCCAGTATTAGATATCTGATATTTTGGGAGTCTGTTTTAACAATCAATAGAGGGGACTATGGTCAAATCTGAGACGGCCAGTTATGACTGCTGAACAAATGAAGTACAGTAAAAACCCGCATATATATAAGAACCACTATTTTTCGAGATTAGGCTAAAGTCAGGTTCTTATATAATTGGTATTTACTGAGAAATTAGGCTAAGGTGGTTCTTATTTACAAAGCAAAAACAATTTCCATTGGAAGCATCGGAAGGATAAATGTATTCTCATTAAGAAATAACTGATAATACATTTTTCATAATACATTTTTCTTGCATTGATTTTAAAATTGGTCATATTCAAATGACCAAATAAATCTTGAAACCTTTCATATAAGAACCAGGCTAAAGAGGTTCTTTTTTAACAGGTGCTTAAAAAGCAAGTTCTTAATCCACTGGTTCTTATATGTGGGTTTTTACTGTACTTGCACTACCAAATATAAAGATTTTATGTGTAAACGCGAAAAGAATTTCTTCAGAAAATACAATATGAGAAAAACGGAGATTTGATATCGAAAGGGAACTAAATTAGTTACAATATTTACACGGAAGTCCTGCCTCAGAACAGGCTAAATTTTGGCAAAGCAAACAAATCCATTGTCCTTAGCAATTAATCTGCCAAACCCTAAGTCATTTGGAACATAGCAGAGGTTTTGGCTGTAGGGGAGATCACTTCACCCAAATTTCGATCAATCGTAAAGCAAAAATCAATACCTCCCGACTTTGCTTAGAATGAATGACATAAATGGAACTTGATCTGCACTTTAGGGACCGGTCATTATTTATCGCCTGGGGGGACGGAGGATTTTAGGGGGGATCAGTCAATTTTCGGGAGTACTAAAGGGGGATCAGTCGTAAACTACAGCATCAAAAGGGGGGATCACTCAAACAAACAAACAAACAAACAAACAAACAAACAAACAAACAAACAAACAAACAAACAAACAAACAAACAAACAAACAAACAAACAAACAAACAAACAAACAAACAAACAAACAAACAAACAAACAAAACAAAAAAACCCTGAAAAACAGCCACGTGTACAATAAAGAACCCAAAGATTTCAGTGGCGATTTTGGCTTGCAGGAAATTTATTTTCAAAATCACCTCCCCCCCCCCTCAAAAGTTAAATGGTCGGCCCCTTATCTAGGAGGGGGGATCACTGCAATGTATATACTGATGAAGGGGGATCTGCTAAGTTTCACTGTGTCCGAACTAAAATCCCCCCCCCCCCCCCCAGGCGATAAATAATGACCGGTCTTTTAGCAAACGTATTAAGTCAACAATGAAAAAATGACAAAAAATAGAACAGCCAGACAAATTTGTTTAAACAAAGCTTCGCAAAGTGCGACCCCCACCTTTGTTTTGGGTACAAAGAGAATAGATCTAAAAAGCTAATTTTTTTTCCCCGGTCTTCATGTGCTAGTGTGGTCGACCGTTGCGTATACAATAAACATATTTACCTGCACTTTGCATGTTTTTGAATTTTTGAAAGTCTTTATTCATGAGTCGGGGGACTAGCTCAAATGGTAGAGCGCTCGCTTAGCATGCGAAAGGTACCGGGATCGATACCCGGGTTCTCCATTGCGTAATTTTTTTCCCTTTGTTTTTTTTTATTAAAAATTTGTTTTCTTCGTGACTAGAATTCGTTTTCCGATTCCATTTTTTTTACTTATGGCTTGATCAGAAAAGAAAAGACATACTTACCATTTTATGTTTTATGAAAAACACGTTCTCTATTTGTCGTTTAATATTATATATTGTCCATTTATATATTTACGGCACAAAACATTTGAACGAGAGGTTTCAAAAGTAACAATGTCTTTTAATTTCGGGATTCCTGTGGTAATTTGCACTTCAAAACCGGGAAAAAAAAGTCTTAAAACTTTGCCATTTACATTATACAAAATATTGTAAATACAGTTATAAATTTTGAAATGTTGTTAAAAAGGGGAAAAAAAATTTGTGCCATGGAGAACCCGGGTATCGATCCCGGTGCCTCTCGCATGCTAAGCGAGCGCTCTACCATTTGAGCTAGTCCCCCGACCATGTCAAAGCTGTTGTATCTTTTGTATTATAAAGCCTATTCAAATCTTTTGACGTCATCGAAATGTTACGCATGCCCATTAAAATGTTCTACTTCCCGTCGCCCAAATATCAAGATGGCGCTTTGTGGGAAGGTTCTGCGCTGTTTGATCAAGACTTTTCAGTGGATTCCCGTAGTTTTTATTAACACTGTCATAGTCTGGTCATACTATGCATACGTATTTATCTTATGCTTTGGTAAGGAAGCAATGCTTTGCAAGTTTTAGTCGAAAAATCGATCGATATGTTTTGTCATTTCTCGATCAATAATAATCAAATATTGTCAGTATTTCGTTTTGACTTTGTTTTGTATTTATGATTCTTTTGCAGAAAGCGTTACTTCAACTTTCGAGAGAAGTAAGTTATCTTTGTTCTCTGTTTTATTACAGTGATAACTAAGATCAAATGCAGAATGTTTAAAACTATTTTTATTTACTTTTAATACTTTGTCAGATCAATATATTTCGTATGCTATTCTGAGCTCGATTCTGTTCCTTCTTTTCAGCGATTTACTTGGTATTTTATCATCCTTTCTTTATAATGCTGATGGTTTCGTACTGGAGAACTATTATGACAGACCTTAGTCCTGCTCCTAGTCAGGTAAAATTTAGACAGTGAGTTGTGTGTTTGTATAATTTTAATTGTAACAATTTATAATCTGTTTTCAAACATACAGTTTGCGCTTTCCAAAGAGGATAAAGACAAAATCGAAAACGGGGTAAGTTTTGCAATTTATTTTTCAAGTTCTAGATGTACATATGCTTTAAAGATGTTTGTTGAGACTGAATAAATTCAGCTCAAATAGTCCTATACCTTAATTTTACATGTAAAATACATAGGATGAATGACCAGTGAATGCATAATAAAACAAATATATGAAAGAACGAATAAATAACTGGATGAAGGTATAGATGAATTCACAAATAAATATTTTAATAGGTGAAAGAAACAATATGTAAGTGGATAAATAAATTACTAAGAATGGTTTTGTTTTCTGACTTTTCTGATGTGGAAGTGTATCTCTGTTTTACACACATGTTTGCAATTTCTCATGCATTGTCTTGGGAATATAAGATTTGTTAATAGTTGTTATTACAGTTATATGCAAATGATTTCAAACAATGGATTCAAATCGAGGCTTTCTGGCAAACCTATTGTTTTCGCCCGAAAGCCTCGACTTCAACCCATTGTTCAAAATCATTTGCATATAACTGTAATAACAGCTATTGTCTAACGCTTAACTGCTTCTTTGTTTTTACTTTAATAGGAAAATGCAAAAGAAATATTGGAAAGAGTGTCCAGAAACCTTCCCACATGTACAAGGACAGTATCAGGAGGTATGTACAGAGTTTGACTGCACTGACGACAAGACTGCATCATCATCATCAACATTATTGTTCAATTTAACAGACACATTTCATCAACCTGTATTGATTTTATTAAAAACCAAGCTTTCGGGCTACTAGCTCATCATCAATGTGAAGTTCTTGGCAGTAGTAATGTGTTTGAAATATGTCTGATAAAATGAATATCAACACAACCTACAGACATCTATTGAACATTATTGTTGTCGCCAAAGTCATCACCATCATCATCCTTGTTGCCGCTATGTCATCATCAACATCAACAGCATAGTCAAAGCTGAAATTAAACACCAAAGCTGAAGTGAATGTATTTACACTGAACAAATCGTTTCACATCTTTATGTTTTTATTTCATATAAATACTTATTTTTAATGCAAATTTTTCCATGTTCCCTTGCTATATCTTCATGGCAAAAAAGGAAGTTACAAGATTTTACAATTTATGTTAATTATTGCCCATAGATTTCTAAGCCAGGTGAAAAGCTTGTCATTATCTTTTCTCAAACCTAATAAGATGAAACATTTATTTGGCACAGTATGCTCAAAAGTTGACCACTCAGATTTTTATAATGCCGGAAACTAACAACAAGAGTTTTTGCCAACAATAAACATACACTGAATGATCACAATTCAATATCATTATTTGATTTGCTCATTGCTGCTACCAATGGTTTAATATGTAAACAATAATTATATTGTCAATTGCTTTCAGCTGTGCGATATTGTGATATATGTAACCAGATCAAACCAGATCGCTGTCACCACTGCTCCATGTGTAGAAAGTAAGGACAATCTAGTAATCCTAAAATGAACAAACTTAGTAACATCTGAGAACTTATGTTTGTTAATCAGAAAAATCATATGGTCTGGGTTTGATTCATAAACAACGACACAAGCAATGTGTCATTAAAGTTGTAAGCCTGGACAAGGGGATTACTAACAGGTTCCCATTTAAATCTGTACTTTCCGATTTAAATCTGTACTTATGCAAATTTTGTTGATGTGTGCTAAACACACAGATCAACCAATCAGAGAAGTTCACTTCAGAAATAATATACTCTGATTGGTTGATCTGTGTGTTTAGCACACATCAACACAATTTGCATAAGTACAGATATAAATCGGAAAGTACAGATTTAAATGGGAACCTGTTTACTATATTTGGGCCATTTTGTTCCCTTTTGTATTTCTCTGGTTTCACCATTTCATGGTGTACTGGTTCATAAGAGCTTGTAGTATATTCTTTAGAATTTGACTGTAGCTTTTGGTAAGGTATTAAAGGAATTATTCCATAAATGATAATTTTTGAACACAAATTCTAAAGAATGTATTACATGTTTCTAAGAACGAGATTGCACCATGAGAATTGTGGTATAGTCTAGTATTTGATTAAACAAATGTATGATGGTTTGGTGTAGTATGTCCTCTGATTTACCACAATATGACATCAACATTTTGTGAAAATGTTATGTACCCATGAGGCATTTTATAACCTACTGTGATAGTAATAATTTTGTTTTATGTGTTTGTATTTCAGATGTGTGCTTAAAATGGATCATCATTGCCCATGGGTCAATAACTGCGTGTGTTTTTTCAACTACAAGTTCTTTATATTGTTCTTGTTTTATGCAATTCTATATACGTTATATGTAACGGCAACAGTTACAAAATACTTCATTGCATTCTGGAATGTGAGTATCTTTAATTATATTAACCTGCTTAGTAGAAAGTTATTTATTTTCCCTCTCTAGAAGAGGAGGAAAAGATTCCTCTACACGGTACTGCTGGAACTCGTCCAGAATAACTTCAAACAGGTTTTATACCTGATATAACCAGTTTGAATTACAACACATGTCACATTATAACATTGCAATGATGGCATACATTTGTGTATGCTCGATAGAATATCGAGCACATGCTGTGCAAAGGTTTTTTTAAAGGAATCTCTTCCAAGCAGAGTACTTTAATATACACACAAAATGAATTATTATGAGTCATAGCCATCATTATATCCACCATCAAAATTATAATCATTATCATCACCATCCTTATCATCATTACCATCACCATATTTATTAGCATCACTATGATAATCACCATCATTATTATAATCACCACCCTTATCATCATCATCATCATCATCACCATCATTGTGATTTTATATTGCCATCATCATTACTATTGCCATCTTTATCATCGTCATCTTTGTCATCTTTATCCTCATCATCATTTGTAAGATCATCATTATCATCATGATTTCCATCATCACCATCATTGTGATTGCCATCATCATAACTATCATTAATCACCATCTTTATATCATTGTCATCCTTGTCATCTTTATCCTCATCATCATTTGTAAGATCATCATTATCATTTCCATCATCACCATCATTGTGATTGCCATCATCATAACTATCATTAATCACCATCTTTATATCATTGTCATCCTTGTCATCTTTATCATCATCATCATTTGTAAGATCATCATTATCATTTCCATCATCACCATCATTGTGATTGCCATCATCATAACTATCATTAATCACCATCTTTATATCATTGTCATCCTTGTCATCTTTATCCTCATCATCATTTGTAAGATCATCATTATCATTTCCATCATCACCATCATTGTGATTGCCATCATCATAACTATCATTAATCACCATCTTTATATCATTGTCATCCTTGTCATCTTTATCCTCATCATCATTTGTAAGATCATCACTATAATATATCATCATGATTTCCATCATCACATCATCACCTTTTATTAAGTACTCATTCTATGTTGCTATTCTTTCAGAATACTCTTTACGGGGATGGTAAATTACATATTTTGTTCTTGTTTTTTGTGGCCGTTATGTTCTGCATCAGTCTGTGGTCATTGTTTGGTTATCATCTTTACCTATCAGCCACAAATAAAACAACATTAGGTAAGAATCATTGGTTAATTTTGCAATGTAATGTGTAATCCTTAATTATGACAACGTTTTACCACTGCTTGCATTATTACTTGTCTAAAAGTCTCAAGTGGAAAAGTTATTAGTAGAATACTGACAAGGTCAACCAAGTATTCAGATAGTCACACAAGTTGGTGCATGGTGTTGTAGGTAAACCATTTAATTGCCACCTTTCAACAACTAAATGCATATGGGTGTAGTCAACAATGTTATACAGAGCAGGGCAAATGACTTTAACTCTGTTTCAACATTCACAGAACAAAAGAAATGTTGAATGGATGTTGAAGCAAAGTTTAAACACTTTTAAATCTTTCAACATCGATTCAACACGTTTCAACAATGTTGAAATGGTGGGAAAATGGCTTCAACATTGCCATTCAACAAATTCGAACGAATGTTGAAGCAAATGTTGAAGCTGTTTGCTTGGGCCCTTACTGCTAGTTATGTTACTATGTTATTATTCAATCAGTATTATTGCCTAAACACTGCTTTGTTACTTGCAGAATCCTTCAGAGTTCCACATTTTATACAAGGTCCAGAAAAGAAAGGTTTTAACCTTGGCTCATCAATCAAGAATTTTGAACAAGTATTTGGTGTTAATAAACTATTGTGGTTTCTGCCAGTCTTTACGAGGTATATAGTTAATATTTTTATACACGTAGTTCACATATTTTAACTATCACACTTTCAAGAAGATTTACTAACTTTGGCAATTAATTCTGTCACAAGTGGTGTTAAACTTTTCATCTCTGGTCAGTGTCCAGATATACAATGTATATCTCTAATTAACTTGCCAATGTCCAGATAGACAGAGTTGAAGTTGCAGAATTAATATTACAGCTATATAGAAAAACATGGGCATTTCTTTGGTACTTCAAGGGGAATTTTTTGACTTTTTTAACAGCCATACAAGTTAAAATATATTGAATATTAGTTAATGGCAAAAAGAACTGGGATTGTTGCAAAAATTCCTTCATCTTTAATCAATCTAAACACAACATTTGCCGTACAAGCTACCAGCTCTTACCTACCAATGACCTGCATAGGAACTTCTGGAGAATAACATTTGAATATATCTCTCTCATTTGGCCCTCTCTCATAGCACCATCCTGTGCAGCTGTGCCAACTTATTCAAAGCAACTTTTATTTGAAAGTGTCCATTGAAAAATAAGTTGTTTTGCTGAGTTTCTCTTCCTTTGTAGCCTTGGCGATGGAGTGCGCTATCCTTTGAACCATCAACCAGAGGCTGATTCCCTATTAGGCAACAGTAGATGGATTGAAGAAGGACAATATGATGCTAATGAGGACCATGACCTACATGAAAAGATGATGGAACCAGCAGAAACTTCAAGTGCTCATACATCAGAAGTCAGTGAAGTAAATGAACTAGATGCTATGGTATCTGTAACACAGAACACACGGCCTGATGTCTTGGCTATCAATGTTGCACCAAACAATGATGATACAACACTATAATATTATATAATTAATTTTGTATAGTTTTGATGTAATAATGTACGTTTTTGTTATTTTTTCACATTAATTTTTTTAATACAAAAAAAGACACCCCACATTTTCACAATGAATATACGGAACTCATTAACACAGGCCTTTAATAATGTTTCTTCGTTATAAAGATTTATCAAACCATAATAGTAAAGGGCAAATAGATATTTCCTTGTTTGAAGGAGTATATATAACAATACATTCTAGTTAAGGCAGATGTTCAATTTCAATTCCACATTGTATTTCTCAAGTGCAACAACTTCAACCGTGGCCATCTAAGCAAAATTATCCAAATATGATCAAGGATACAAACAATAAAATCTCTACAAATGCTTGATTTTAAATGCAAAAAATGTTAATATTAACTATCATTATTCTTGATTTCAAAATTTGTTTGGGTAGTCTACATTGAAGTTGTTGCACTGTAAAATATCTATTAAAGCCTTGCGCAAACCAGCTGATGCATTCCTATCAATGTTAGAAAATTTGATATATTTTTGGATATTTAAATTTACAATTGTTTTGAAATTGCATAGTGGTCCTAAAATAATGATCTGTGGTCAGTAACTGATAATGGTTATATAATGAAATGCTTTAGAAAGTATTTATAACAATATTTCTGTAACTAAACAAAGTTTAGCAAGTTTCTGTTATGCAGAAAAATCCATTGAAATTAATGTTTTGATTTGAGGACGTTTTTGAAATTTGCAAGATTTGATTCATTTCTGAAAATTTTAAAACAAATAAGAAACCAAATTTTCGAATTACCTAGGAATGCATGAGCTGGTTTGATTGTAAGTCATATGGCTGCAATAAAAATAGAAGTTTGTACATATACATGTAATAATGTTGTTGTATTGCATTGATTTGAAATGCTCTACATATGCACCAGATTATATATGCATGCTGTTTAATTTCGTTTTGAGGGGAGGGGAGGGAGGGGGGTCACAAGAAAGAGAGATGTGTGATGGCTAGATGTCTGGCAATGAATAGCAGGATAATTAAGTGCATGGCAACCATCATGAATTTAGTTATGTAAATTTCTAATTCATATAGTATTAAACGATTTTTCAACTACTAAAACAATGTTTCTAAGTAGACAAGCTCAGTACAGCAACTTACATGGGGGCTGGGACACAAGAGTAAAACCTGGAGCAATTTGGTATCTTTTAGGGTAACAAAAGGGGAGAGCACATTATGTTGTGCATATGTATATATACGCCTTTTCTTCATTTTGTTATTATGTAATATCTCTTAGGGTTAAAAGTCATCCATGCCACCTCCTGTTAAAAGGACTTCCAGTATGTTTTAGGGGGGGGGGGGGGGGGGGGGGGTGAAAATTCCTGATAGGCATACCTGATATATATTCACTTAAAAAACAGGAGTTTAAACATCTGCATTTACAGAATATTAGAGTTGGTGTTATTATGATAGTAGTATAAGTATCACATACTTTAGAGGAAAATGTTTGATAAATTAAACACAAAATTTCAAAAGGTAGAAAGAAAATATATGCTGGAAATTTAACAAGTAAAGTTGTAATGAGATATGGTATAGTCACTGAATAAAATAAACTGTGTTAGTAACTATTTTGTTTTTATATCGTACCAAAAGTGCTTTGGCTCAAATATAAACTTCATGATTAATAAATGGATGATTTAAATAGCTGAAAAGGGGAAGAGTAGAGCGATGTGTTTGTTTGACTGCTAGGTTTCCTATATTACATTGACAAAAATGTCAAGAGAATGTGACAAACCAAGTTTTAGGTGATCAATATAGCAAAGCCATGACCTTATTCCAGGTGACAGACCTTATTCCAGGTGACACACATGTCAGCCACTCGGGGGCTTTTGTCCAAGTGGTAGGGGTGATCGGCGGACCATTAAGGTTTAAAAATATTTCCTGTGCTTACCTTTTAGGGTTCTGGCTCAGAAATCAGTTACCTAGTAATCTTGGTTGGCAAGAACATCGCATAGCCGTACCTTCTAGGGGTTGAAATCAACAAGGCTTTATCAGTTATTTTTATCTGTGCGTATCTTTCAGGGGTTGTTTTTAAAACCTCCGCCGATCACCCCTACCACTTGCACAAAGGGAGTACTCCCGCCCCCCAGGGTCAGCCACCCCTTTTCCAGGTAACTACTCCCTTTATTTTTACAAACTTTATTTCAAAAAATTATCATATATATTACTTTATTATATATATTACTTTATTTCAAAAATAATGTTGCAAACCCAAACACTAAAAGCATGTATTTACCACTAGATAGTGTCGTCTGTAGCTGTTTCCACTGTCTAATCAATGCTATTTGTGGAAAATAAAAAATGACTATTTTGCAGACTCAATCTTCCAAGCACAATAAATGAAGTCTACAATATAGACAATTGAACTGTTTTGATTTAGAAGTAAAGCCATGGGGAGGAGTTATAGGATGCGCAGGGGAACGTTTGGTTGTTAAAAACAGTCCCTACTTTTGATATCTTCATACACAAACTTCAAAACGGGCTGAATTTTGATCTGGAGATATTGAGACGAGAAAAAGACCACATTCCATGCGCATTTTTCTTTGCTTCCACTCGGCGCAGCTTTCGCAAAAAAGTATGACTTTACGCGATATATCCCGTGGTTAGTAGTAATACACCTGGGGCGGATCTAGGATTTTGGTTGGGGGGAGGGGGGGAGGGGGGGGGGGGGGGGCGTTCACCATGTCAGACCGAAATGCACAGGAAGCCCAAGCTCTGTATGATAGGCTTTGTATTGGGGTTTAGGCTTTGGTCTATAACTCCGTAAATAATAAAGAAAATAAACTCTAACCTTTACGTAGTGTTATTTGTGGTTTTGTTGTTCTCTGGTAGCGGTTTCAGGCCTTTTTGTTGATTTGTAGCTGAGCTTTCCTGCCATTACTAAGAAGAATGATGCGTGTACCAAGACGGCAATTTCTAAAATGGTCCGGGTGCTTGCTCTCCGTGAACGTTTCAAATTTTACCTTCTAAGTGTTTTTATATATATTTCTTTAATTTCGAGATATTTTATCGCGAAAGTTATGATTCAAACCTTGGCTCCTGTTCAAACGATGTTTCGGTGTTCGCCCCCTTCAGCAATAGCATACTTTTTAAAAAATTTTCAAAGTTCCATCAAGCCCCCTATATTTTTTGGCTGGATCTGCCCCTGAAAAGTAATTGTAAAATATCCAAGAGCTCCATGCCCGGAGATGGCGTCGCGCAAACTCGTCAATTATGACATCTGTGTCCAATTCCATATCATAATGGATATGAGTCAGTAAGAGACCATTCATTCTTCCTCTTTCACTGTAGTGTACATATAGGTCTATAGACGTCTGATGCCACTGATTGACCTTTCGCACTCGCACGACGTCACCGGCAATGTGCATAGAATGTGCAACATGCAGACAGTGAATATTCGGAAAAACCAAACTATCTGCCTGTTCAAGTGCCTTTGATGCTGTGTCTGGACGGTCTGGCCCCGCAATCTTTTCCTATTTCATCCTCCAAAACTTCTGTGATCACGGTTGCTCGTGACGGTAAGTCATCCTGGTAAAAGTCGATCATGCAGCTCTTTGGTGCCGTTGGAGTCAACCTGCCCAGAGAAGTCCATCACAGAAGGGATAAGTTTCAAAGCTTCAGTTGCTCTTTTGGCTTGTTCTGAGAAACGTGAATTCAGTTCCGTCAAGAGATGATCTACAAATGGTATCGTTAGATTTCTTTATAATATTCTTCTGTTGTCGATGCTGGAGTGTTGGATTGATGTTGCATTCTTCCTGCGTTTCGGGGAATGCTTCTTCAAACCACGCGGCACTAAAGTCGTCTATCTTTTCCCTGACGTTCTGCAAATTCTTCTGAACAAGATTTATACACTTGTGTGCTCTAACAATATCAATGGCTCTACCCCGCAGACAGGGAAACTGTGTAATTCCTAACAGCATTGAATTTTCATCTTTGCGTGTCTTGATTCCAATTTTTGTGCATCATCTCCACACATCAGATGAAGACAGCGAACGATTGGCACATAAAGCTGCATGCTTGAAGACTTCAAATGCGTCATGTCGCTCAACCCACCTTGTATGACACAACGGGCCGCTGTCTATTCTTTAATCTTTTGATTAAGTTGCGGTTGTAAAATGTTTTTGTATAAAAAAAAGAATTTCTTTTGAACTAAAGGGGGTGCACCCAGTGCACCTCCCCTAGATCCGCCCCAGTACACATATCAAGTAATTGCCGTGAAAGACTACGTTATGGACAAACCTCGAAGAGAACTCGTCAGTTTCAATAAAAGACGGAGTTTTTAACGGCGTAAACGAAAGTAACATATTGTAGATTCTCAATACGTAAGCAACTGTGGGTACATCGTCTTACCAACTAACATTCGCGTATCAGTTATCCGGGTAGCCACTACTTTTTGCAGTACGAAACCGTGAATACATCGATTTACAGTTTATGCGAATATCGGTATTAAAGCACTACTATTAACTTCTGGATCTACACAGTCGTCAGCCGGGTCGTTTTTACAGTAGCTGTAATTGCGCCACAAGTTACTGAAGAATTTCAGTGCAACAGAGGCTGTCTCGCATTTTTGTTTTTGCAGGCAGCATTGTACAATATTGAATACAGTTCTACTTTTCGAAACGGAACTCAGCAACTTGCAAAGCTACATTTCAAGCATTGCGAGACAAGTTGCTGATAAAATTCCATGGCAACAGCGCTTTAAAGGTGTTTGTTGTGCGTGAAGAGAACAAAACTCCCAACAAGTTGTTCATACTACAAAACCTTTATTTTTAACATGTCATATAAAACTTTACAGAAAACCAACATGTGAGTCCTTACAAAACTGGTCCTAAACACGATTAGCAGATGGGGTGAGTGTGAGTGTGAGTGTGAGTGATGTAATACAATTGATGAAATCCTCTGGCATAGGAAGGTAATAAATAATATAATGATAAATGTAATGGTTTTTTAAATAGTGCTTGTCCAGAGTGCAAAATATCAACGAGTACACTGCATGTAAATATGGCGACCATTTCAACAACTAATCCAAACTAACAGGCCTTGACTGGTATACAGCAACGACTTAGAGGTTTTTACACAGAGATATCGGAGTAACCAACTACTTCGTCGTTTCTGCAATGGACAAATCTGCGTGAAAACCCTATTGTTTTCACACGAACACGAGGTTAGTCAGTCCAGAAGGACAGTCATGCGAACTGGTTGCCATATTTCTATCCAGCGATGTTATCTAGTTGCTGAATGTGCAATAGAATATATGTGATATAATAACCTTAAATCACGAACTCAAGGAAACAGACCTTTGGAACACTTCTCTTCACTCAATAACTGTCTAATGTGATCTATATACCCATAATGCACTGGGTCAATATTATGTGATGGTACCTTAAAACACGAACTCAACGAAACAGACCTTTGGAACACTTCACTTGTCTCGATAACTGTCTAATGTGATCTATATATCCATAATGCACTAGGTCAAGATGCTTTGCGCGCCTTCTACACTTAGCTCTAATTTTGAAACATATATTAATAAGAACAGGCTCCTGTGCTTTCTTGATTTGTGTTTGTCGACACGAGTCTACCAAAATCACTCTAGAATTCGAAAATGAAATTGTAGTCTCCCACGCAGCCGTTCTTAGTGTCGTCACGCAACGGTCTTAGGGAAACGTTGCGTGACAACACTAAAAATGGCAGCTGGAAAGATTAATGAAATTGTTGCTACGAAAAAGTAAATAGATGTGTTTTACTGCTCACAAAGCACCTTGGTCAGCATTGGGTATCTAAACAAATATCATGCAAGAGACCTCTTTACTTCCGTATGCAAATTGCCCATTTCAGACCACGTGTCATTCCCTTGAGAATTGTCCTTTTATGATGAACGTGTTAATATCATTTACATGCGGAAGAAACAATTTCCAAGGGAAGCATCACGTGATCTGAAATGGGACAACAAACAAGGAAGGTAAAGAGGTCAATTGATAATTAATCAATGAAAATTATCTCGTGGCGCCGAAAACAATGTTATTTATATTAAAAAAATTATTTGCGTCTAAACAAAAGAAGAATTTATAAAAAATCTTTTTACATGGATGTGTTCTCACAATCATACAAAATAACTGTACATACAAAAAATGTACAATAAAAAAGATTAAAAAACAATCTTATAACAGTGCTAACACACTAGCAAATTAAAAAAAATGCAAATTAATGTACAATAATCAATGAATTATGATAAACGTAAACCAACAGAAACTAAGAAAATAATTTTCTTAATGTTAGAAATAATCGTAATCCATGCAGATAAAGATGGCGCGCGAGAATATTTCTCAGTAATTCTTTGCGGAGAATCCGTAGGGCAATTAGGGATAAATTAGTATTGATTTTATTTTTATTTTAGCATAATTTATTTGGTGATAAAACGTTTTAAGGATACGTATGCACTAGCGCCATCTTTATTTGCATACGAGATTATAATTAGCATTAACAGAATTATGATCATGTTATAATGGTAATTTGCATAGAAACGAGGCACCACGAGCAATTTAACGTATCACCCTCCCCTCCCATAACAAAATGATTGTGCATTATATAATCAGTTAACATTAGACTTTGATCGGAGACTAACAAAGTTGTACCATCACACCAAAACTGACCAGGTTATTCTTTACTAGATGACCATGGCTGTTGCCATATCTCAGCACCATTATATCCACTCATCGTGTCAAAGGTCCCCCCAGGGGACTCTGGCTCGGGAGATTCTGGCTGGAAAGAGTCGTTTGTGCCTGAGGTGGGGATTGGGTACTGGTCACCCCATATGTTGGACACAGGGGCTGGTCCCCATGTTTCCTGGGCAACAAAGGGTGTATTTTCCTGGGTATCCACTCCAGACCAGCCAGGAACAGCACTAAACATCAAGGCATCAACAGGATCAGGTTCACCATCTTTCGTTTCACCTGGAATAGATGAAGCACACTGAGACCAACCATCAGTACCAGATATACCGGAATCCCAGATCTCAGCCACGCTCTTGAAGTTCAGTGCAGGTGGGCTGGCTTTGGCATTGTCCAGGAAGTTGACCCAGTTATTGGCACGTGGTACTTGCTTGTCGTCCATCTGTTGTTGTTGTGGTGGTGGTACACTGAATAGGCTATTAGGGTTATCACTGGAAGGGCTAGACCAGATACTGGGACGACTTCGGCTAACCTCACCAGAAGCACCAGAAACACCAAACGCACTTAAATCAAGAGGACGGTCAACTTTAGGAGAAGATCTAGGATCATCAGACTTGTTTGTCAGTGAATTGAAAGGTGTGCTTTCAAAGAGAGAAGTACTTGGAATAGATGGATAGTTGGACGTTGGTGGACGCTGGATGGTAGGACTGCGTGGTCCAGGAGCAAGAGCAGATTCGGCTGATGTTGACCATGGACCTTTCTTTGTTGAAGACAAACTAAAGGGGTGGAATGGCGAATGCTTCATTGGTCGGAATCCAATCGTTGCTGCAAAAAGAAAAGTTAATTGCATCAAGACTGTTGACTAGTATATCAATATTATTAACAAAGTTAGGAGAAGAGAAGGAAAGAGACAGAGAAAAGTGTGAGAAAAATGGAGGTAAAAGAGAAGAACAGAGAAGACAAAGGAACAGAGGAGAGAAGATACAAGAAAGTTGAAAGAAGAGGGCATACTAGTAGAAGAAAGAAAAGAAAGAAATACGAAACTATATCAGGTCCTTTCGCTTCTAAATCTTTTCGCTTCGACACAGAAGCCAACGGACCTCGTTTAGATACTTTGAAGGAAACCCTTTTAAGTGTTTATTAGAAATGATCAATACAAAACAAATACTTTATAACTAATAAATGAGAAGAGTAAATGTATTTTTATAATGATAAACAGATAAAAGCTTTGAGCAATTTGTAGAACAAGTTTGTGATCATGGTGTGTCAAAGCCATACGTTATATCTTTCCTTCTTCAAACATTATCTGTATTTGATTGTTTTTTGTTCATATTAGCGTGTTTAAGTTTTTGTCTTGTTTTAGTAAGTAAGCATGCAGAAAACTAGATATACCCGCATTTTGAAATTATTTAATATATTTCTTTTTTAGTGTATGCGCGCCAAGCACGCAGATTTAGCTGATCGTGATCGTACTTCTATGCGTAGTGTTTGAATCGACAACTAGTGATTTTAATCAAAAACTACCAACTAAAAAAAATGTAAACAGTTTAGCGCTTATAAGTTATGCTAGCAATTGATTCTGTTGGAATTAAAATTTGAAGACGATACTAAAAACGGCTGCCGGGGAGACTGAATGAAGATGGGATCAAATCGTTTTGAATTATCAACCTTTTTACATAATATCTAAAGTAATATTATTTCAGACTTTGTCTGTTCATATAAATATTACTTCTATAAAATTCAAAAACAGTTTACTCCTAGTTATATAACATATTCTATTATAATAGTATTAAACATAGAAGCGAACGGACCTGTTGTTAGAAGCGAACGGACCTTAGGGGGTGCGAAAAATTTTAGAAGCGAAAAGACCTGATACCGGAGAAATATCGAGGAGAAAGATGTACCTTTATCTCCAAGTGGCATGGACCTGGATGGCTTTAGTCTTTGTTTCAATGCTTTAGCAAGAGAACCCTTTCCTTGATCACTTCCCGACGAAGATCCATCACTACTAACAATACTGCTGTAGCTACTGCTTCTGCTGCTGCCACTTAGGTTTGTAGGAGAAACAAGTGGTGGTGAATCAGACAAACGGTTGGATACCTTATTAAAAGCCTTCCTCTTCCCTTCCCCTTCCTCGTAACTGTTATCCCTTGTTGAAGTTTGAAGACTCTTTTCAAGATGTGACATCACAGCTGCGGCGATAGCGTGCGGGGAGTTGGGTCCAAGATCACGTGACTCGGCCTGTAAGGCAGCTACACGGTCTTTGTTCTTGGCAGTGAAATCTAGTGGTTTAGGTTTAGCTGTAGCCTGGTTGTCGTGTTTCTTTCCTTTGGATTCACTGGGAGACACTTGGTTCTTTCTGGCCTTTGTCTTATCGTTGGCTACTCTATTACCGCTGGCAGTATGCTGAGGGCTTTTATCTACTGGTACATCAAGTCGTAAGGTAACTCGTTCTGCGTATCCTTCATTGCCGCTGTCATCAGAGCAAGCACCTTCATAGGATTCCCCTTGGCGTCTTGATGTGGTTTTGTCTTTGCTTTTGTTTTTCGTGTCTTCGCGTTTGCTGATTGCCTTTGATTTCTTTTTAGATTTGGATCTGACGTCTTTAAAGTCTTTCACAAGATTCATTTGGTTTTCACTCTCCATTTCTTGCACACTTGCGATTGATTGTTTTAGTTCTTCGATTTCTGCAACCGCTGGTTTGTAGTCTCTTCTTGTTGTTGATTCTGTGTTATATCTGACAGGTTTCTCGTGAGTTCGCGCTCTTGGTTCATGGCTAGAAGGATATGACTTGGTATCACTGACTTGGGTTCGATTTGATTTGCTATCATTTGGAGAGGACTTAGGACTTCTGTTTTTTGTGTTTGGCGAGTTCTTATTGATATTGTTGTTGATAGAGGTAGATGATGCTGCTGCCTGAGGCAAGGAGTCAGTATTCTGTCGATCTGTACTTTTGGAGTCTTTGATGTCACGTCGTGGTTTTCTGACGTTGACTTGTCGTTCTTCTTTACTTGTTCTGAAAAAAGAGAAAGACATTGGTATTACTTTAAATTGTCAGCTTTCACAATTTCCTTCAGTAACAAAGTCTAGGCCGTGGATTAACTGCCGAAAAAATGACATACATGAGAATCTTCTAGCACGAGAAAACGAGGACAGTGTATTTATTATAATTTTATTACTTATTGTCTATTTACGAATCAAGTGTATACAATCAAGTCATATTTGCAGCCGCTACTAGGAAACCCTGGTTTTCGGGGGGGGGGGGGGGGGGGACACGTTACTGGAGATCTTTTCTCAGGTAAATCAGCCGTCCAAGCCCCTCCCAATTGCGGGGAAAAGCGGAGAGGTGTCGTGTCTGTTACTAGGTATCTTGATTTCTACTTTTAATTCAACACACAAATATTCTACAACTTCATGGTATGTGTTGTGACTTACTTTGGTTTAACACCTGCAATGGTTTTGAGATCAAATACTTGTCCACGTTCTTCACAGTTCAGTAACAGGCTGGTTGTAGGTAGTGACAGCCCTAATATAGATCTTGCTTCAGAATATGCAGCAATCACCACTCCAATAAATAGTATTGCCATGACAATAACCGTGAGGGTTTGAAGGACTGGTTCCCAACTGCTTTGACCCATAGCTGCTGCACACAGGGGGAGGAGGTGGGAAGGAATTGTTGCTACTAAAGTAAACTCCATGATTGGACCAAATGTTGTTATGATTTCTAATCGACGTGTTACGCGGGACATTGTAAAGTCTGGTGTAAATCTGAAAGAAAACAAGCACATTTTATTTTCTTTCTGATGGAAGAAATACACATTAATATACACCTAAATGAAAAAAATGTTGTTGTGTTCGAAATGTAGATCAAAGAAGCAGAGACCGAAGTGTTGAATGGGATTGAATGAATAGTATACCATGCAAGTACCATGGTCTGGTGAAGTGGTATTGGAAGTGTATTGGAAATCATAAAATAATAAGAAGATGGGTAATAAAAAAAAAAAGATAGATGAACAAATGGAACAATGAATAAAGAAAGTATGAACGAAAGAAAGAAACAAATAAATAAATAAATGGAAGAATAAATTTACCAATGATTAAAACAAATGCACAAAGAAACATAATACTTACGCTATTTCAATTTTTCTTGATGAATTTGGATTCAGGATAAATGATTTGCAGTTAAGAATTTTGAACCCATAGCCTTCACATTCCTTTCCATTGATACTAAGAGAACTGACAAAGATTGCTAGCTGCCCAGGGTTAGTGGCTGTTAATATTTTCTTGACTGATAATGGTGGTTGTGATCGGGAACGACTCGATGGTTCTATAGTAAGATACATTAGAAACTGGTTAAACATTGTTGAAAACACTATTAGGGCCTGTAATTATCTTGTATGAGGGATGGGGGTGTGGTAAGTTGACAAATCACCTGTTGTCTTCAAATATTACCAAGCCCCCCCCCTTCCTGGTTGGCAGAAATATTACAAAAGAAAACATGTATGTGACAAGTTCGGTTCTCATACTGATTTCGACTCGCCGTTGTACATCCCATACAGATCGGCCGATTATATTGTATATATTACTTACATGACATGTGCTTTACATGAGGTATTTGTAAAAATTACTTACTGTGACAATCAGACAAATGACTTGTCCTCAGTTCAAACAACAGAGTACTTTGACTACCAGGTTGTTTTGAATTAAGCATAAACTCTCCCTTAGCACCCTGTCCTTGTACAGTGACTGCATCTAGTACTGTCAGGTTATTTCTGATTAAGATAATAGATGAATGCATTTTATCGTCCACTGGTGAAAACTGTAATGGTAGAAGAACCTTGGAACGAGGTTGTAATATTGTAACATAGGTAGATGCAGCTGGTACCACGCCCAACACCCCTTGAATGACTGATGTTACACCAAGTGATGATGTGTTGGTACTATTCAACTGAAAATACAAAGAGAAGATTCGATTATTACATATTTATAGCTCATTTTTATAATAAACAATCTATCAATAAATCAGTCAGTCAGTCAATGAATCAATCCATGACCAACAAATCCACCAATCAACGAATTAATAAAATACAACACAATCAACTTTATGCTTTTCAATGCCCACCTTGTCTGTGTCAACATTCGGCAAAGAGAACACACTGTCAATTTCGTCAAGATCAAACACATCTGCACCAAATCTGTCTGCTACAACATCTAGCAACCCTTGTAGTTTGGGATATTTAGACAAAGGAACCATTTGTACCACTACAGGAACATCAGCAGGATTTTCCAGACTGAAGTGTTTTATGGAATAATTTCCAATATGTGTTAGAGGGAACTTGATAGGTTTATCAGGTCCTAGTGATGGCCATGTTAATGTTGCTTGTGCTGTTACACGAATTCCTTGTGCAAGGTCTGTATCTATCACTAGTGTTGTATTTATTCTAGGAAGGAAAAAAACCCTGGTTATTAAAATACTTTATGACCAATTGAATGGAAGGGCAGTTGTGTACACTAATGGTTAAAATGTGATTACTTTATTAATCAAAGTTAACAGGGAGAGAGAGAGAGCGGTCAGCAGTCACCTTTGACAGTCGTTGCGCGTGCGCATGTTTACTAGCCCTCGTGGTCTTACTTGTTGCTTTGCTTTGCTCGCTTGGTTGCTTTGCTTTTGCTCTCGTTGCTCTCGTTGCCATATTGCTCTTGCTGGGATTTGCTCCCTTCTCCCACCCTCCCTGTTATTCATTTAGGTAAGTATCAACATTCCACTGATTAATCAGTGTGACAGGTGCCGGGGGATGACCCGTGGCTTGGTCGCCATGGTATCCTCCTTGCTAGCCTTGCTTGCGTGATCATTGCAAAGAATTGGCACCTACCCTCCATTCTTAGTATTGAGCGACAAGTTAACTGGGTAATAATGTATTCAGCCTGACAAAATCTAAGTCTCCTTCAAAGCCATTTTTAGTGGGGAAAGACTGCTGCGTGACGGCACTAAAAACGGCTGCAAAGGAGACTAGACAAAATCAAGTCAAACAAAACAAGTCAAACAATTGAAGGGCCAAGAATGAAAAGGTCCTATGTGACTTTTTTAGCTATTTTTCAAATTTTGCACAAATCATCCAAAAATACTCCAAACAACTGAAGGATGAAAATTAAAACAATCTAAATCACTTTTCAGTTAATTTTAATTTCAAACCTTGCTCAAATGAAGTTTTTTCCCGAGTCCATGTTTAGGGTAACCATGGCAGCTGCTGCTGGTTTGTAAAATCCAGGGCTCAAGTGTCTTCAAATCGGTTCAAGGTATCGTTTGAAGACTGCACTTGCTCAAAGGTGGCTTGAATCGGAATTTTGTTAAGTTAAGAGTCATTTTTTGCCTTTAGTTACTACTGGAAGAGCATCATTAAGCTTCAAGGTAGCAAAGAACTCACTTTCTGAAAGAAGTCAGCGAGGCGTTTCACTTTGTTCAGCGAAAAACGTTTTGTTGTTGTTTGAACTGGTTTTGGCCGCCATTGCAACGAAACAAAGTAAAGCTTGGAGTTCGATTTGAGGCAAATTCTCGAACCTGCCAGGGCATTTTAACGAAGTTGTGACCATAGAGAAACACAACAAGCGCAAAATTTTGGCAGAAATCCGAGGTGACTCGAGACTTAATATTAGTTTCTTATAGCACGATGCTATGAATGTCACGCGGAAAGATGGCGATGATCACCCATAGTCCTTTGCGGTCGTAAATTACGAAGCGCACGTGCTTATTTTGATGGTTCTAATCCAATTACCGTAGTTCTGTTTGGGAATTGAAATAAAGAGTAAAAATTTGCTTGAGTCATGGCACAACGATTGAATTTTGTTGTAAAAAAAGACTTTCTAGCTGATGAAAATTAATTTCGATAAAAATCCAAGGTCAAAAAGTGTGATTTTACTATAAAACAACGGTCATTTCTGACTTGTTTGCTAAACTTTAAATTTTTTTTTTTTGTGCTCAATCGAATCGCTGGTTTCTTGTGACTGATTTGATGGAAGATATTAATATCTTTTATTATTATTTTGAACAAAAAAGCGAAGTGTTTATTCGTTTGTTGACGCTAATCGAAGTTCACGGACGAATGATCGGTTGTTAAGCAAAACCATAACGTAACTATGGGCCAATTTTCTTCTTTTTTGACAAAAACCGTTGAAAGTGGATAGCAAACCTTAATATTTCAACTAAAACAAGTTGTTTGGTGTATTTTGTGATGATTTGGACAAGGTTTGAGAATTAGCTAAAAAAGTCACATAGGACCTTTTCATTCTTGGCCCTTCAATTGTAGAGATTGTTCACATTCTTGATCATGATTTGATAATTATGTTTTGGTGGCCCCCGGTTTCAGAAATGGCACTGTAAAAAGTTGTCAGGGACAGACCTTTAGATTTTACAAAAAAGACTGGACAAGTTATAATTACCTGTTATTTCCAGAGCGTTTTAAGGAGTCGTAAGCTCTCTGTAGTTTCTCTATATAGTGACTATCTACATCTACGACATCATTGGGCAACGACAGAGTATTTAACCATTTGGTTGCCATGGCAGCATTGCTTGTACCAAGACTGACATAACAATGATCTTTACAACTTTGTAGTGGATCAAACAATACATTACCAATCTAAAAAAGGTATTCATAGGTTAGTTTTTGTGTTTTGTTTACGGAAAACACTTTGGTTAACTATAGTATGACGGCATTAACATTTATCAAAAATGAGTTATTTTATTGTGAATGATAACTGAGACAAAGTAAGAAGGCTTTCATTTATTAGTACATAGGGGGGGGGGGGGGGGGTAAGCAACTGTTGTCTTTTCCAAATATTACCTAACCCCCCGTTCCTGGTTGGAAAAAATATCATAATGCCCCATATTCCGTACAGTTTTTACTAAACCTCTATAAAACAGCATACAATTTGTAACATTGAAAATAATAACTTTTACAGAACATCTTTATTTTGTATTACTGAGTGCACGTGTAGGTGATTATTACTAATAAAGCATTTCAAAGTGTTTTTTTTCATCAATCAACACATGCAATTTACTAGTAATTTACTAATTAAAATGTACTTACAATATCATTAGTGTCTAGAGGCTCTGTTTCATTGATTTCAAACCAAAACTGTGGATCTGGTGGTTCTGGAGTAACTGATATTAGTTTTAGAGGATGTAAGAATGTACTTGTCAATGAAAGACTAGATCTTTCTATACGACCCTGGGGAAAGAAACAAAATCTATGGTTAAATTTCAACAAGGTTATGGTGAGACTTTACAGCTGCTATATACATGCATTTTCAAATTCTCATGGCTCGAAATAGAAAAAACAAAAATTCGGCATGCCACTTCCAGATAAACAGTGAAGATGATTTCCAGTCAATTTTGACTGCAATATTTTTATACATTTGGCAGTTCATTACAATTTTTCCTTGCCAAACCTTAAATTTTGCCTGGCATTTGGCCATTGGCAGGCAGCTATTTCGAGCCCTGCTTCATCATAATATTATACCAAAAGACTCAAAAAGAAAAGTTAAACAATAGAACTAAAGCTAACAAAGAGAATTGTCAGTTACATGTCAGATATCGGCCATTTTTAATGCAGATCACAGCAATCACAATTGCTTACTATGGAAATCAGTAGACTGGTAATCATGCCCCAAAAATTCTGTCCATGTGACCAATTTTTTTTGTAATTTTTTTTTTTGTACGCTTCTGGCTAATCATTTTGCTCAAAATTGGTCATGTGGTACAAAAAGATACACCCCCAAGGCCAAATTTTCAACGTACATTTAACCACTCTAGTGATTTTCATAGTAAAACATTCACCATCACAGATAGCAGGCACACATGGGGATCAATTTTTCCCAACAAGTGTAGACAACTTTTCTAGTGTGTTGTCGGCTTAACTGAACAAACCATGGCTTGGGTTGATTGGAAATGAAAAAAAGCTGTGAGGGAGATTATAGCCTGCGAAGCAAGTGTTTCTTTTTGGGGGAAAGGGAGAAGCTGTTATGGGTTGTTTTGGGATAGCTGTGATACCGATATGGCCGTGCAAAACCTAAGAAGAGAGCAAAAAAATGAGAGTGGGGGAGGGGAGTTGGGAAGAGCATTTCCCTCCTCTCCCCTCTCCCAACTATATTTTTTGTAGTCATGTTAGGTTTCGCACGGCCATATTGGTAACACAGCTATCCCAAAACATCCTAAAACAACTTTCTCCCATTCCCCCAAAAAGAAACGCCCCCAAAAAGAAATGCTTGCTATGCAGGCTAGGAAGATTACTGTGTTCATTATTGTATATTGAATAGAAACTAACACATGTGATCAATGACTTACTGGAAAACTGGGTTGAAAAGTAACAAGATTAGGTGAAGGAACTACTTTTCCATCCATTGCTTTAAAATAAATAGGAATATGAAGAACCTGAAACAGCATAAAGAACAAACAGGATTATACATAAATACTGAAAAATGATGCTTACTGTCAATCATGTCAACTTAACAGCTACTTTTACAACAAACAAACAAAATAAACAAACAAACAAATTTAACAAACAAACAAAATAAACAAACAAACACAAAACAAACAAACAATAAATAAACAAACAAAAAATAAAACAAACAAACAAACAAACAAAAAATTAAACAAACAAACAAACAAACAAAAAATAAATAAACAAACAAATAAAAACAAACAAATGAAAAAACAACAAATAAATACTTACTTTTCATATTTTGTTGGTTTACTTTTATTTATTTGATTCTTGTTTGCTTTTATGTTATAATTTGTTTGCCTTTTTGTTTGCTTGTTTATTCATTTGCTTGTTTGTTTATATATCACTACAGCCTACCTCATAATCTGTAGTAATTTCACATTCACCAGAATGCCGTCCTTGTTTTTTAGGAACAAATACTTGTACATTGAACACTGCAACATGGTCAGGCTTCACTGAAACCTCACTACTCTCCTGTGTGTTGGACAAGGACTCATTCTTGCTGTCAATTGGTGTTACACCGACAAGCTTTATTGATATATAGATGCTACTGCATGTTATCTTGGATAATGTAACCTACAGAGTAAAAAATACAATATCGGTTACTTAAACATCCCTATGAAAATAAAAGTAATCATACTTATTACTTGAAATATTTCTTCGTTTCTGATTGTTTGAAATTAATTGGCAAATTCTTGGTACTATTAGAGACCACTCAGGAAGTCTAAACATCAGACAACACCAACAGTTTTTCTCAAGACTACACAAACCCGGATGAACATACCACACCAGCATTTGGGTTCAGACCATTCACTCTAATAACAATAATAATGAATCAATGGAATTCATTGAAGTTCATTTACCTCTACTGGGTTTTTATTATAAATTCTCATCAATTTAGTTCTGTTTTCTCCAGTCCCAACAGTTCCATAATCAACTACATCTTCCTCAAGTCCTTCCACAACATACTGAAATATAAAAAATACTTTTCATCAAACTTGTGAAAGTAATTAAAGTTTTTCTATTATTATTATTATTATTATTATTATTATTATTATTATTATTATTATTATTATTATTATTATTATTATTATTATTATTATTATTATATTTCATTATAATATTTTTTAAAATCATATTTTAATTAACCACTACATAAAATTATAAATAAGAATGACATCAACAAAGATAAAAAGCTTCAGACAAAAATATTAAATTCTTGAGAAGTTATGAGAATTTAGAGGCTAGCAAGGAAACAGTTCACTGAACATATAAACATATCTGTAATTTTGATCCCAACCATACCTCTTTTTTTTGTTTTTTGTTTTCAATGTATTTACTATGATTTTCTGCTTTTGGGGTTAAATATGTGAAAAACATATGTTTTATAAAATGTGTTATTTTCTTACCTTGACTCTACCATTGTAACAGTGAATGGGTATTGTAAATATTGATGCATTTGTGTACACTCTTAGTATTGTAGAAAATGATATGTCTGAAGCATTTGCTAAGAACTGCACTTGAAATGGTGAAGCAGTCTTTTGTGGAGAAATCATAGCAGGTTTGGTGAAGTCTACAACCTAAAGTGGGACAAGAAAAGATCAGAAACTTTGTACACTAAAGAATTAAGATTTGCAGGTTTGGTGAAGTCTACAACCTAAAGTGGGACAAGAAAAGATCAGAAACTTTGTACACTAAATAATTAAGATTTGCAGGTTTGGTGAAGTCTACAACCTAAAGTGGGACAAGAAAAGATCAGAAACTTTGTACACTAAAGAATTAAGATTTTCAGGTTTGGTGAAGTCTACAACCTACAGTGTTACAAAAAAAGACCAAACACAGAGAAATAATCATCTCTTGACAGAATAACATTACATATAAAATAATATGTAGATGATTTTACAGAATAATAAAAACATGACAGCTTTTAATTTGCTGCTGACACAAAGAGTCTTTGCATTTTATGTTTCACTATTAAACAATCAATGCCAGGATTTGCTACATCCTTGGTGTTTAATTATTTTTAATTATTTTTGCATTACCACATCAACAAACATACAAAATGTCTAAAGGTGTATACTGAAGAATTAAGATTTGATTGTCAAAGGGGAAAAGGTTGTCTTGAATAATCCACTATCATTATATATTCCCCATATTGTTTCAAAGAATACAATAACATAATTTATAATAACAATTATTAAAGTTCTATGCTGATAAATATAGAGTAAAAAAGGAAAGGCTTACTTTAAATATGTGTCCTACTTCTGGAGGAAAGGAAGTTTCATAAATAACCATTGTAAAACTGAAGGTATTGGTGATAGGTAACTCACGGATGACAGGTACAAACGGTGATTGACCAACAAAGAATCTAGTCTTACTGACAGAGTATGCAATCGTTCTGCAATAAAGACAATAAATGCTGTTAATAGTAATGAGTATATAAGTCACAGCTCCATCAAGTATTATATCTTACACAATGAAAGTGAGAATGATGGTGAACAATGGTGATGGCAATAATGATGAGGATGCTGATGAAAATGATGATGATGATGATGAAAATGATGATGATGAAATTTGTGATGATGATGAAATTGATGATGATGAAATTCGTGATAATGATGAAAAAGATGATGGTGATTATGGTGATGATGATGGTGGTGGTGATGATGATGATGCTGCTGATGAAAATGATGATGGTAATGTTGATGAATATGATGATGATGATGAAGATGTTGATGTTGATAATATTTACAGAAAATGTATAATGATTGTAATGGTGTTAGGATGATGATGATGATGGTAAATGACAATGAACATGATGATAATAATGGTGTAAAATGAAATGATACTTCTAACATTGATGATAGCAATGACTTCTTGAGATGACTACTAAGATGACTACTAGAGCTCATGCAGTGCTATGAAAAAAACCTTTTGCTTCACTATATAGTCAGAAATCTGCTCTAAAATGGTCATCATTAATTGCCATTACTTATTTAACTTCTTAGCTCAACCTACCCTTGCAAGACATTTGCTTGGTATGGTAATTCAAGTCTGTTGGTAGTTTTACTTGTAGTTTTAATTATTATCTTCCCATTCATTTGTTTGTTTCTTTTCACATGATATGCTAAAAACAACAAATAGTTCTATTAAATAGATCATTTGATGCAGTCATTGAACAGGACCAGGGCAACCATCAATCTAATTAAAACAAGATTTGATTGAATTTACCTGAGTATGTCACTGTTGCTACTTTAACATACTTAGATCCAGGTTTTAAAATTACAGGCTGAAAATAATGGGAAATATATATTTAAAAATAACAAAATAACTAATTGAATATCTGTTTAAATTAATCTTAGGACTAGCTAGGACCTACAACTAGCAGGCAAATCAACTTTACATTTTGTTTAATAAATGAAAACTTCAAAATATCATGTATAGTCCATTGATTTAACACCAGTGTTTATAAAGTGATTTCCCACTAAGTACATGTATAACACAAATGTTTATCAACCTTAGAGGCTTTTTCCGTGTCAAGCATAGCCCCATCTCCCTATCTGTGAGACAGGAAGATCATAGTGCTAGGAAGATCCTAGTACCTGAAAGAAAACTACCGATATCCATGTAAATTCAATACACTAAATGTATTAGGTGTCTAGGTTTATACGCTTTCTAAGAAGATCCTATAGTACCAATATCCATGTAAATTTGAATACAGTAAATTGTATAGTGGCTAGGTTCATTTGCCTGCTAGGAAGATCCTAGTGCCAGGATCTTCCTAGTCCTGTGAACACCTGTCAACTTTTTATTTTTATTAATGAGATAAATTATATATCACTTCTATATCTCACTCATTTTATATTATTGATACTTGATCTATTTACCATATTGACTACTGAACAATATATTTTCGATTAGGATTGTAAGACATATCTAAAGCAATGCATTGTGGTAAAACTTACATGAAACGTTACAGTTACTGCACTATTACTTGGTTCTACTGATACAGACTGAAAAAAACATACAAGTCAATGAATGAACGAACATATAAATAAATAAATAAGATAATTATGCAATATCTTCTTGTCATCAAACAGTAATGGATCTTTTACAGAGTCAAGACTACATTCAGCCAGCTTTCATTCAAATAGACAATATATAAATATATAAATAAAGAAATAAATTGTTAATGAATAAATAAATGAATCAATAAGTTGATGAATAAATGAATAAATAAACAAAATAAACAAATGAATCAACAAACAAATAAATAAACAAAATAGATAAACAAATGAATAAATAAATAAACAAACAAATAAATTGTTAAATTAATAAATTAATGAATCAATGAGTTGATGAATAAATGAATAAATAAACAAAATAAACAAATGAATAAACAAACAAATAGATAAACAAATGAATAAATAAATACACAAACAAATGAATGAATGAATTAAATATGCAAATAAATATACAAATGAATCAATGGGATAATTATGCAATGTATTCTTATCACCACATGTACAGTACACAATCTTTAAGCCATGAACTTACTGATATGTGTGCTTGTTTTGGGCCAGAATTTAATAAGTACACGCCAACAGCTTTAGGCTCATCTTAAAAACAAAGCAGGTTTTAATTGAAAAACTTACATGTCAAGTTAACAATACAATGATCACTTACCCATTGTTCTTAATGTACCAAAATCAAGGAGATCTACAGATGCAAACAATCCTGGTACTAAAATAACAACAGTAAAAAGTCAGTCAGTAATGATTATAAAGAGATTCACATGAACTTGTAGCAACTAGACTAATATGATGATGGTGATAATGATAATGATGATAAAATGAATGATGATAAAGATGATAATGATGATGATAATAATGATGATGATAATGATGATGATAATGATGATGATGATAATGATGATGATAATGATGATGATGATAATGATGATGATAATGATGATGATGATAATGATGATGATAATGATGATGATAATGATGATAATGATGATAATGATGATGATGATAATAATAATGATGATGATAATGATGATGATAATGATAATGATGGCGATAATGATGATGATGATGATAATGATGATGATGATGATAATGATGATGATGATGATAATGATAATGATGATGATGATGATGATGATGATAGCAAAAGCTAGTAACTAACCTGCTGTAACTTCTACTTCCACAGGAAGAATTAAAAACTCTGTTACTGGTGATGTATTGCTTGTTTTTATACGTAAGAATGCTGTGTGGTTGTTTGCAAATCTCCCCACAAAGCTTACTCTCATGAGAGCCTTTGTTTCATAGGGTGGTATTTCCTGTAACAAAGAAAAATAAGTGACTTCTTATACTTTTAAATGAATTTATTATCAAAGAAATTATAGTTTAAGCCAGGATTCATAATATCATTACAAAGGTAAGTACAATGAAGAACATTAGTGTAATAGATTGAAAAGTCTGTATTTTATGTTTAAAAAACTCATGAATAATTAATGATAAAAATTTACAAAAGAAATCATGACTATGATGAGTGTTGTAGATATCCTGAAGTTTTAAATTGAAATTTCTTGTAGAGATTTACTTTAATCTTGAAATTTTGGTAAAATTTGAAAGAATTAACTTTTGAAGTTTTTGAGGCTACTGTCCTCCATATATGGAGGCGTAGCCTTATTGCTGTCGTGAATGTAAGCAAGCAAGTAACTCCACCGGAAACCCGAAAATACCAATTTCGCCACGTGATCTGACTGTAATTTCGAGACTAGCTTTGAACGATCGAGGCGTTTATATTTTGGCTGCTATTTCATATCTCTCTAAAGAAAGTTCATTTCTAATGTGTATTTGTATTATTCATGAAGTTTTTAAAATTTAATAAGACTTTAATACCCTGAAAAGGGATGATTTGTTTTGACAACAAAAGCATTAGCCCGGCATTTAATAGTCATCACACACCGAGTGAAGTGCCTTTCGACTTTTGGCATTTTCAAGGTCAGATCAACATATATAAGGTAAAGAATCTCACATTTTGCTCTATGTTTGTCACTCTTCAAAATACTAAATGAGCTTTATTCTAAGAATGAGCTTTTGACAAATGTTTTCGTATTGTAAAATTGGTGCGAATAGCCTCCGAAACAACATATTCGCTATAAACGTAATGAAAGATGCAAATAAATATTGTACAATATTACTGGGAATATTCAGCTTTGCTCTACAATAAGTAAGCTTTGGCAACTGGCAGTTTTCTTATTGTTCTGCAAATTTTGATGCGACTGCACAAATACATATTGTTCTCTTAGACTTCCTGCCGATTCATTACTATCTCTTCTTCACAACATTATTTTTGCACATTGATTTTTCAGTTGATATATCTCTTTCAAGCAGTAGCCTCATGCAGTCTTAGACTGCCTATTTTTTTAAGTTGTTTACAACATGGGGCGCCTGTGTTGTATCGGCTACACAATCATGTGCCTCCAGCTTAATCCATGGCTGCTCACGTTGTAAACATAACATGCAAGACATAAAACTTGAGTGTCAAACTTTAATGGTAGCAAATTAACAGACAACAAATTACAGTTATTATAATGATAGGTAATATTATAATGAAATTTGTAGCTTAAGTCAACATTTTTTACTGTGTTACAAATTTCATTATATTACCTATCGTTTATATCAAACACTGACGCAGCCTATACTAGTTTACTTGCTAGTTTCCAGTTATAATAATGAGTTTACTATCACTCAAATGTGTGGGGAAAAACAGGAAATGGAAAAATCATGACATCAGCTTTATTTTGACATACCCAGTGTTTCTGTGGAGCTTTCTCTAGCCCTGATGGTAGTTCCAGATGTAGGTCTCCCCCACTTGAATACATTTCTACTACCTAAAAATATCATATATAATAATTAAGGTGTCTCCTAGTGGTTGTTCTTGGCCTACACTTCCTTTTTTGAAAATATTGTTATTCGAGTTTGAAGAAAATCTATCTGTTCGATTTTGAATAAATCAGAGAAACATTTCAATGTTTTTTTTTTCTTCTCACATGTGAAATCTGTAAAAAAAATAATCTAACAGAATAATGATTTACACATTGTCTTACCTGTAATGGTGAGCTGTATGGATTGTGCATATTGATTAATGATGCGAAAGAATAATTAAGAGGTACTTTAGCACCAAGAAATGGTCTTAATCTGTATGGATTTGGACTTCCTGATCCAAAGACCTGAAATACAACATATTAAGTAATGATGTGTGTAAGAACGAGGCAGGCAAACGGCAATGGAATGCAGAAAGGTGCTAATTGTGCATTGTCTAATCCGTCCATCTCATTGGTTAAAACATGAAAATCTGCCATAATTTCAAAACTAAGCAGATTTTTTAATATTTTATTGAATATCTTTTCATCTAAGATTTTCTGAGCCTCTATATACTAAAATTTCTATGGGGGGAACATATCGAATTGTAAACGTCTTTTGGCTATTGTTTTGAGTGCTTATGATTGGACGAGATCTTTTAGTACAAAAGAAACTTTGTTCCAAAACAGAGTTTTTGCACATTATATTTTTAAAATGTGTTACCTATAGGCCAATATATTTTCAGTCTGAAAACTGAGACATTCTTATGTGGGGAAGTTGCTATTGCCGCAGAACAATAGAGAGTTGCCTACTTCTTACACACATCATTACTTAACACTTAACTACAACAATGTTTAACAGGGTTCGTGCTGATGTCAGTAAACAAAATCTAAGGAGTTTTCAAGGAGTTTTCAAGGACCAAAAAGCAATTTTTAAGCACTTTTTGCGACATGCATTGGCTGGTGCATTCTGGGACGGTTGTTCCCAGTACCCCTCAATAAATGCAGGGATGCCTGTCGTATAATTCCTTTGCGATTATAATTAATCTTGTTGAACTTATTTTACGAAAATGATGTATAATACTAGAATTTGTACTTAACTTTAATTTGCAATACTATAATTTTTACCCTACTTTAGATAGAATTAAGGAGTTTTTAAGGAGTTTTTGCTCATTTTCTAAAATTCAAGGGCTTTTAAAGTGCCCTTAAAAACGCAAATCAAATCTAAGGAGTTTTCAAGGAGTTTAAGGAGTAGCACGAACCCTGGTTTAATGAGCAAATCATTGATTCATTGGAAATGGGATAAAATGGGACAAAATAGAAATAGGATCCTCTTCATTTAAATTATCCTATTTCTTCATTGTATTTTATCTGGAGAACCTTGAAGGCTAGAATTTCATATTATAACGTTTGTGTTAAAGGTACCATAATTACCTCCTTCACATAGCCAGCCCCGTTAATTTAAGCAATGTAAACATCAAAGTGCAATAGAAAGACCACCAATTTTATCAATAATCTTTCACTTCAATAATCTACAATCAAGCTCTGGGAAATGAAGAACTTGACACTGGTCTGGAGTCCAGTGGCTGATAGGACTGTGAGGAGGGAAGTTAGAGAAATAATCCACAGCAAAAGGATCATAATGATCAATGCAAAGTAGAACTTTAAATGCGCACTCACCTGATATGGAAAAACTCCTTTGGAGGTGTGAATAAATAATGTATTTTCTGCATTTCCTATTAATCTTGCAAGGAATACTATTTCAAATGTTGTATTTCCAAGTGGCTGTACAATCTGTGAAAAAACCCAGACAAAAATAGTAAGTACTTATTGACTGAATGGGAGGGCCGTACAGGAAAACATTTGGCTCGCGGTCATGACGTACGGAACGAGCGCAGTGAGGGCCGTACAAATGACCAAGAGCGAAATATTTTCCCGTACGGCCCGACCTAACTCAGTCAATAAGTTTTTTTATCATATGACCCACTCTTTTTAATTTAAAGGCCATTTTTGTTGTGATGTTTCGAGTAGCTAGTCCGTACGTGTTTGTACGGACCAGGTGAAAAAAGCCGTACGGACCCCATCACGTGACTTTTTACAAAGGTTTTCTTAAGAGCGCGCGCCAGGCAAAATACGGGTCATATGATAATACATATTAACATAACAGTATACCATAAGAGTTGTTGTCATAATGTTATCCCTTTTACAGTGCAACTACTGACACCAGGGCTACCCAAACAAATTTCAAACAAATTTTTTTTTGAGATCAAATCAAAAAAATATAGAGGTTTTGACAGGCTAAGGTGTTTCTAATTCAATCTTGATCTATTCCATTGACATATAATGAAAGTTATTAGTATTTTAAGCAAAAATAGTCAAACATTTGTAGACTTTCAGAGATTCTATTGTTTATATTCTCGGTCGTGATTGGATAATCATGTTTTGGTGGCCCTGGTTTCAGAAGTGGCACTGTAATATTTCATTATTTTCCCAGAGGTCATCTACAGCAAAGATAAAGTTTCCCAAAACATCAACTTGAATGTACAGTGTATCAAAAGAGTTGTCATAACAGTATTTTATCCCTTGAATATTTAAATCTTTTCCCAGAGGTCATCTACAGCAAAGATAAAGTTTCCCAAAACATCAACTTGAATGTAAAGTGTATCAAAAGAGTTGTCATAATAGTATTTTATCCCTTGAATATTTAAATCTTTTCCCAGAGGTCATCTACAGCAAAGATAAAATTTCCCAAACATCAACTTGAATGTACAGTTTATATTGGCTGTGGTCATTCAAGTTAACATATGGTTCTATTTCCTGGCAATAAAAAGATAAGATTTTACAACTAATAAGATGACTTACTTTTGCCTGGAAAAATGAAGCATGGAAATGTACTGTACTTCCTGAGATAGACTGCAGTTGAAGACTCTGTTCTGTATTAGGATTAATTATTGCTACTGTTTTTATTCTCGGCATCCCTATTGGCCTGTAAGATAGATACCACAACATTAGTATAAATACACAGGTGATAATAGTTAATTATGCACTCTGAATGATTCAAGAACTTCTAACATTTCCCCATGCTTTTAGAAATAAGAAATAAACAGGCTGGTTATTTTTACTTTTTGAAATTATCACATTTCTATTTATACTAAAACAATCATTCTCCTGATCAGCCTTGATGAATGAGAAACTTTCAATAAATACAATATAAAAAGATTTCTCATTAGACTAAGTGTGCATAGAGGAATTTAACACTGTGCGCTGCATGTTAATTAGCCACTGAAATAAACATGCTATATCACGCTAGTTGTAGTAAATTTTCATTCGACGGGCGCTACTTTTGTACTTCAACTTCGGCGCTACTTTTAAAAACGTTTTTTTATATGGATTTGACTGAAATTTTGCAACATTATTAACTATATATCTAAAATTGTACTGAAGATATCACTCATTTTCATTTGTTCTTTTGTGAGTTATACACAATTGTGATCACAGTTATGAAAGAGTGAAAACGTCAAGCAAAACTTCATTTTAATAAAAAGCTAGATATCTGCATTGCCTATATATTAACCAGAGCTTTCTGCATGGAGTTTAAATGGAGGTTCAAGGAAACATTCTGCAGCATTACGATCATAATTTGTGCCTCCTTTGAAATGTTTTGACCGCTTATATTTACATGCGAACAAAATACACATTTAAATGTTTTCGTGATTTATTCGTTATCGAACAAATAACTTTTCTTCAAACTATCCCAATTGATGTGCTAAACGTAGCAGTTTATAGCACATTGATTGGTTTTTTCGCAATCAGCTCAAATTCAAAAGATATTTAAGAAAAACCATTTTCCAAAAAAGTTGTTCATCGTTGCTATGGAAACTTTGATTAGCATAATGAAAACATCATTCAAAACTTTCATCCAAGAATGTCATTTGGTATAAAATTCACATTCATGGGGCGAAGGTAGGATCATGTAATTGCGAATTCAAAAAGGGATGTGTGCGCCATCAAAAACTACCTTGAGACACCTAAAAGAAGCATCACCCAAATCAAGAAATATTTTACTATAAATTTCAACTAGTCACTTCATATAGAATCAATACAGAAAGTATTGTATTAGGGGTGAGGTGCACTTTAACGGTTGAACATAATATATTACACACTAGCTTTGAGGCTGGCTTTTGATTGTGAAATTATGCCTTTATTTGGTCTAGCATTTTCACTATTTCTTCATTGCGTTAATCATTTTTTATATTTAACCTCCAAGCAGAGTCTTCTTTCACTTCCTGACCGACATAGAAACAGAAAGGAGGTCACTTCCTGATGTCTGGTTCATTGAGGAAGTTAAACAAGATTTTATCTAAATTTCTATCAAGTTTACTGCAAATATTCATGAGCATGTACCATGGAAGACTATTATGCATGTTTAGTGACAGAGAAACAGAAAGGAGGTCCCTTCCTTGTCTGGTTCATTGAGGAAGTTAAACAAGATTCTGTTCACATCTAGTGTACTATTTTGCTATGCTTATTTTTTTTAATCTAAAATCTATGAAGTTTACTGCAAATATTCATGAGCATGTACCATGGAAGCCTATTATGCATATTTATTATTATATAGAGATTGGGAACAAAACCATTGTTGACTTCCAGGGAGACCAGCAGCTGCAGGAACTACTGATACTATAAATATTAAGAGCTTTTTACTTTTTTACCATGTTGTTATTTTATTGATTATTAGAGTGATCCTTACATTCTTAATGCCAGTTCTATAATCATTCAAAAAAATTAATTATTGCTGGAAAATGATAATAACTAAAATTTTCCATATATCTCAGACAAAATGTAACTCTGGCTGCAAACAAACAATATGCCCTTTATTCTTTAGTAAAACAAAAGTAAAATTTTAATTTAAAAATTTCCAGACTTTCAAATATTTATGTTACCTTTTTAAAATTAACTACAAAATATAGAATATTTAATCAATGCTTGGGCTAAATGTTTTCAATATTTTCATGAGAAATGTAATGGTCTAGTGGTTGTTGTATCAAATTCCATGGCTGACAATTCTGAGTTCAATTATATGGCGGCGATGTTTGTCTTATAATAACTTGTTCTCCATTGTAATGTGTACAAAGTAAAATTGAAAAGCCCCATAGGGAAAAGGCTTCAATCAACTTTATGGGTGCAGAAAGTACAATTGAAAAGCCCTATATGACGAGACAACATTTTGAAATGATCATCATTATATAGTAAATAGTATAGACTAAGCAATTAATTGCTTTACAAAAGCCCAAAAGCAATATACGAGACTTAATAACCATGGTACATATTAAATGTATTAATATCTACATTGAAAAATACCAGTTGAAAACTGTTAGTGTCTAGTTCCATATCAACGTGATATTAATTCACGCAATAGCCTTTTATTTAAAATTCAATAAAAACTTAACTTAAATTACTATAAAAAATATAAATGATGCCTATCTTGTGTGCTGCAATATAATCTATTTCTTACATTGACTCATAACTCTACATATTAACATTGAACATGTTTTTGGAATGTTCAAGGGATGTTTACCGTTTGTGGGGTAAAAATCATGAGAGCATGAAGCGAGTAATGAATTTTACAGAAATAAATTTGTTAAAGCAACAAATCTATTGAACAAACAATAGTAATTAGCTACATATTTCAATATCACTAATCTCACATACAACAAATGAAAATAAAAAAAAAGATTTTTAGAAGGAAAATAATTTATTTCTTATGCTTTATAGTTATTATTATTATTAATAAAATAATACTATTATTGCTTGAAGTATGTAAACACCAAAACACATATATTATGCTATAATTGTTTTAATTGTGATTTCTGGTATCTAAAATAAACGTTTTTATAACACATGCATTTGCTAGTTCACTGTTTTTTAAGTTTTCAATAACATGGAGCTAAACAGAGAATTTCAAATTCCAATTATGGTGACACTCTGAGTTTCTCGTCTATCATCAAAACATATTATCAATAATAATACCAGTATCTAAATTTGTAAAGGTTTTTATAAATCATTCAAAGTACCAAAAAAATACTAAGCTAGTTAAACAAGGTACAATATTTTATTCATGAAATCACTGGCATTTTGCCACAGAATGAATTATGTCAAAAGTTTAAAAACAACATCTTAAAATGTATTCCTGTGGATATTATGACATTTAAAACTGAAATAATGTCAACAATAAAAACATTTGAAATTACACAATATGAAAGATTGTAATTGATGTATTACTGCAGCTGTTATTTTACAGATGAGTAATGATAACATGGTTTAATTCTAATATATATCAGCATTATGGAACGTTATTGAACACAACCAGAATATTCAGTCCAGAAGTTTTCATAAACAAGCTTAGTTAGCATTGATATTCAGGATAAATCAGCTGTCTTCTAACCATAACATGTCCATGTTTGGTCAATTCATTTAGAATAAATAACAGCCATAAGTTACAACGGTTGAACACAATATATTACCCACTAGGGGGGTACGTAGTATTTGTTCACTCCCTTCACAGGAAAAAAATCTGATTTTCCAATTTTGAAAAAATTGGGAAAATAATGGGATATTTCCCAATTCTGGGTACAAGTTGGGATATCTTTGGCACAAAATTGGGAATTTTTTGGAGAAAAAAACAACGAATAAAGCAATTTACAACAATTTCCCAATATTGGGAGTAAATTGGCAGTATTTCACAAAAGAATCCCAACATTGGGTCAAACATCGTTTTTGATATCCCTATAAGATCCCATAATTGGGAATTTCTGGGAGATATTTCACAAAGGAATCCCAAAATTGGGTCAAACATCGTTTTTGATATCCCTATAAGATCCCATAATTGGGAATTTCTGGGAGATATTTCACAAAGGAATCCCAAAATTGGGTCAAACATCGTTTTTGATATCCCTATAAGATCCCATAATTGGGAATTTCTGGGAGATATTTCACAAAGGAATCCCAAAATTGGGTCAAACATCGTTTTTGATATCCCTATAAGATCCCATAATTGGGAATTTCTGGGAGATATTTCACAAAGGAATCCCAAAATTGGGTCAAACATCGTTTTTGATATCCCTATAAGATCCCATAATTGGGAATTTCTGGGAAATATTTCACACAAGAATCCCAACATTGGGTCAAACATCGTTTTTGATATCCCTATAAGATCCCATAATTGGGAATTTCTGGGAAATATTTCACACAAGAATCCCAACATTGGGTCAAACATCGTTTTTGATATCCCTATAAGATCCCATAATTGGGAATTTCTGGGAAATATTTTACACAAGAATGCCAAAATTGGGTCAAACATCGTTTTTGATATCCCTATAAGATCCCATAATTGGGAATTTCTGGGAAATATTTCACACAAGAATCCCAACATTGGGTCAAACATCGTTTTTGATATCCCTATAAGATCCAATAATTGGGAATTTCTGGGAAATATTTCACACAAGAATCCCAAAATTGGGTCAAACATCGTTTTTGATATCCCTATAAGATCCCATAATTGGGAATTTCTGGGAAATATTTACACAAGAATCCCAAAATTGGGTCAAACATCGTTTTTGATATCCCTATAAGATCCAATAATTGGGAATTTCTGGGAAATATTTTACACAAGAATGCCAAAATTGGGTCAAACATCGTTTTTGATATCCCTATAAGATCCCATAATCGGGAATTTCTGGGAAATATTTCTTTGTTTTTTTTTCTTTCTTTCTTTTCTTCAAAAAATAGAAAATTTTGTAATCACAATTTTTTTTTTTCAAATCCGTCATGAAAAGAATTTCATCGACAAAAGGATCTATTCGAAAAAAGTCTTGAAAACGAGGCTGTTTGGCGGGAAGATTTACCCAATCATCATTTCGCTTATATGTGGATAGAGTTCATAGCCAATCAGAACTAACCATCTAAATAGGCATGCTTTTGAAAGAACTTTATACCCGACTTTCAATCTGCCGGCCATTTGCAAAGTTGTGGCGAGATAGATCTGAAGTTTGGATAAATACGGCGATTATAATTATGAACAACAACGAACAAGTACCCGATCAGGATCTTGATAATGACCAACCCGAAAACACAAGCGTTAAACCACCAATTGAAAGAGTGAAGAAGCTATTTGGCGAAGCTATCGCGAAGAAATTTGAAGGTATGTTTGGTGCTGTCCTCCCAGCTATCACGTCTTTAATATTAATATGTGCAGTTCAAACGCGAAAGTTTATAATCAAACCTAACTTGATATGAGATTCAGTTTATTATTTAGCCTTTTACTATTTAGGATTGCAAAAATTTGGGGTGAATTGAGTTGAAAAACGTAACCTGGTTAGCCAATATATAAGTTACTAAAACCACTACTTTTGGCGCCAAGAAAACTACCATAACGTACCATCCACGATTTGTTGAATTTGTTCTATTTTGGCTAGTTAATTGGTAAAAATACTACCAGGGACTTGTTGATCAATGGATTTAACATTCTTATCATCGGAAATATAACTATTTGAACTAATTTTTACTAGAGGGATATAGGGCCTTAAATTCTAGCTGATGAAAGTATACATATCTTGCAAAAATACAGTTAACTATTTCTTTATCATAATAATCATATCAAGAGAAAGCTATAAACATAACTCTTTTCCCATGAAGTCTTATTGTAAGAGTTTTATTTGCATTTAATAGCATTTATAAAAATAAACAATTCAATAATGATAATCTTGAATGAAGATACCTAATTCACCTTGTGGTGTTTTACAGCAATAAAAATTGTACTTATTTAAAATTCATTAAATTAGGGGATCCAATGAAAAAAGTCAAACTGCAAGAAACCTGCAACTTCTCAGCCTAAAGTTGTGGTAAGTAAAATTTTAATGATATGTAGTTTGCCCTAGGTTACTTATAGTCAGAGTCAGATTGATCTTGTGCTTGTGTGAATATATTGACATTGATGCCATTACATTGAAAATTGGCAGAGTCAACCAAGCAGTTCAGAAGATGAATCCCCTGATGAATCAAATTCCTCTGATCATGATAGCTTGCTGTCTGCCAAAAAGGTATTAGTATTTATGAAAAAAACTCTGTCTAAATTTGACAAGCTTTATTTAAAATTTGGTTGATTTGATTCTAGGTCAAAAAGAGTATTAAGTCAAGTCCACCCCTTCCTTCTATGGTAAGTAATATTAAAACATGTAAATAAAGACAGCACCTTTATTTGCTAAACAATATTATTATATGACACATACTACACAGGTGGATCCAGCACAAATTTGCATCACCAAATAAAATGGTAGATATTTTCACCAATTTGCTTTGTGATGCAAATCAGTGAACTAGTGCTGGATCCGCCTATGTACCACTACGGATCTCACCGAACTGTGACAGGCCACGAAAAATTTGTGCCGTCGCCACACCTACTTTCATATACTGACAAGCCTATTTTGTTGTACTGCCCGACAGTATATCAAAGGAATACCGCCAATTAACGTGTCATTGTCTGATAAACATGCTAAAAGTGGGCATGTTAGCATATGAAAGTATGTATAGTATATCCTACACTACACTTTAATATTAACATACTATTGGCATTTGGATGTATTATATAATTGAATATAATAAGAATTAAGGTTAAAAGTGCACTCATAATTGTCTATATATTTCAGGATGATTCTCAGGATTATGAAACCCAGGATTATGATACTCAGGATTATGATACTCAGGATTGTGATACTCAGGATACTACTGATGACACGTTGGTTTTGTTTGATAGTCAGTCAAAAGAATCAACCCCTGCAAAACTAGAGAGGTCACTTTCAGCTGATAGCATCACAAAAATGTCAGCTTCTTTATTGATAAAAAGTGTAACAGGAAAGGTATTGGGGAGAGATGAGCTAGTTAAATTGTTAAGAGTAAAATTTCAGGTTCAAAACAAAGTATTGATCTCTCTAACTGCAAGTAAACTTATGCAAGTTTTGGCTAAAAACTTATTTCTAGTAAGTATGTATTAGTCAATGATAGTGCAAACTATAAGAACTTGAAGAAAAGCGATCTACATGTTCAAAAAGAGATTGAAATTTAAAGACATTCTTTTATTAGTTCATTCATTCTTTAGTTTTCAAAAAACAGACTTTGACAGCATATATATTCTACAGTCATATCTTAAGAAAGTTCATTGTTTGAGTTAGATACAGTATGTTTTGTTCATTATTTGCTTGTTTCATTTCCGCTTTAAAAGTAACATACATAGCTTATAGTTTAGTACTGGTATATGTAAGTGCAAATTATTGAACACTTTCAGGTTTGTTGAATATTATGAAACTATTAAGGTTCAACTTTCTATTATTAGTAATTATGATTTGTCAAGTTATTGAGTACAGTACCTGAGCTAATGTTAAATAAAAGATGGTGTTTGTTAGCCCTACTGTGTGCTTCATCTTTGAGACATTAATCCAATTTGGTAAATGCTGGGATTTAGTATGGATGAGATTTCACTGGGAATATTTTGTCCACATAAAAACCCAATTTGATGATGCATTGGGACAATAATATCCCAAATAATGGGATTTCACTGGGAACATTTTGTCCACATAAAAACCCAATTTGATGATGCATTGGGACTGATATCCCAAATAATGGGATTTCACTGGGAACATTTTGTCCACATAAAAACCCAATTTGATGATGCATTGGAACAATAATATCCCAAATAATGGGATTTCACTGGGAATATTTTGTCCACATAAAAACCCAATTTGAGGATGCATTGGGACAATGATATCCCAAATAATGTGATTTTACTGGGAACATTTTGTCCACATAAAAACCCAATTTAAGGATGCATTGGGACAATGATATCCCAAATATGGGATTTCAGTTGGGAATATTTCGTCCACAAATTGGGTTTGGTAGCACTTTTCCAATAATGGGAAATGCCAAGGAAAACCCACAAATATCCCAATAATATCCCATTTTTTTCCCAAGTTGGAAATTTCAAAATTTTTCCTGTGCTTGTCATGAACTTGAAAAGCACTTCAAATATGACTTTACTATTACAGACCTCCTTCCAATATATTAAATTATTGTTAACTAGAGCCAAAATTAACATGGTTTAACATATGTACATATATCGACATAGTCGTTGATGCAGATCATCATTAACACTCCGTCACTCCATTATTAATATTTATGTTAATTCTACTCTCAACTGGAAAACAATTCAATATTATTGCATGCAATTTATATTTTTAAATACTGAATTATAAGGTTAGGAAAAATCATGCATTTGTATTAAGCACTGGATTCAAAATTAAATCTAATGTACTACTGAACAGCTTTTTTGAGTATATAGGGATGAAGAGTAAGATAGATCCTTCAGGAGTTAAATTATTGCGTATGCTTAATAATTGAAATGCATGACTGTCATTTGGGAATTGCTTGAACAATGAGAGCTTTTAAGGGTTGAATTAAAAACTGTCTTGATTAATCCTAATCACACAAGGCAATGTGTCAAGCCAAAACCAACGACAAACACACAACCTGTTTTTGCATAATACTGCATAATTTTAGCTTTCTGAAAAAAAAATTTGGAATAAATATCCTGTGCTCTGGTGAGCATAAAGCCTAAGGGATACATTTACTTTGTAATTATTCAATTTCACACCAGAATCCATACTAACATATAATATTGGTACAAAAATACACAATCCTTACATCTGCTTTGTAACAATAACATGTTCGCACAAGAAATAATAGCAAAATAGCAAAGTAAATAATTTTAAGAAGTCCTCCAAGCATTAATTTAAATATTTTTCATAATGTACTAAGCTTTATGCAAATACTAACATTAACGATAAAGTGTCATTTCAACGTGAGAAATCATTCAAAACAATGCTTAGACATTTGACAATGTGCAGGTGAAAAAGAAAGTTTTCGTTGATATACTTACTGTTCTTGAAAATCTAGATAAGACGGGTCGAAACGAATCTGTCTCGTATTTAAGCCATCTCTGAAAATAAAATAAAATTAAAACTTCATCAGACAAAAAAAATATCGATAAGAAATGAGTGGAGTGATATAATTTATTGAAATTTTAGAGCGAAGGAGGTTTTTATGATCAAATTTGTACATTGAACAACAAGTTATAAATACGAGGTTGAGAGAGAATTAAAAAAATACTGTTTTTACTATATCAACATTTATATTAAAATACTAACACACACTATAAGTAAAGAAGTCATTTTGTCGAGGTTTATAAAGTGAAGTGTAAGTTTGTTGGTCGATTTCCGTTTTAAATTTAGCGAACAGGCAGTTACATCATACCCAAGACTGGTTGACTTTTACCGCAAAATAACCCATTATAAAACGTTTACAAATACACAAAAATTATTTCAAGTTGAGGGTTATATTTTGTGTAATTTTGTTGAATGGTTTAGGCCAATAATGTCTTCATTTCGCTTTGCATGTAAACATCAAACAAAACAGACAGCTCTTTGTAGCATGAGAACAATGTGCCAAAGAAAAGAATATCATTATTTCCTCGTGAAGTTTGGTGGTCTATTTTTTACCTTGTACATAAGATGTGCTATTAATAAAATGGACTTTAAGTTAATCTGATCGCTAGGTAATTGTTCATAGTTTTGATCAAGGTAGTGTTTGTACTAACAACAACAAAGACACATATATACACGTATACGAGCTGGTGTAGATATATTTACCGTAACCCACCCTCCATTTTTCATGACACTGACAACTACTCTGTCTTACCTTCGTTCACGTACCGACCCAGTATTCTAGGAAATAAAACAACACACAAATAATTACGATGGATACAAATACAAGTTGTCCATGGATAGCAAAGTCGATGGGCTATTCAGTTATTCTAGATTAATAAACATTTAACACAGGCTTAGGCAAGTTTGAGTTTACTTTCATAGATACTTCAATTAATCTGTAGATTAGAAACACAGTACACCACAAATAAAAGTTTATTTAATGATACTGTAAAAAATGATGATAGTGCTCTTTCTCAGTCAGCAAATGAGGCGACAAGCTATTGATTTCAAGATAAGTTGAAGTTCTTTTTATGGCCTAGCTTATTTCATTAAACATGAAGGTTAACCGAGTTCTGTGTTCTTGTAAAACGAAACCTCACCTCCACGTGGCTCCCAGAGAAACGAATATCTCCCATATCCCCGTGATACATGCCTGTAGAAAACAAGGATCTCGTATAAGTATACAATTAATCTCAAATCCTATGTAAGTAGCAATCGGGCAAGTTTGAAGATGTCGGTTGCCACGCTTGCAGAGCGACAAACGATGGCTCGTTCAACTTCAAAACATCTAACACAAATCTACAATCTCTCCAAACAAACCTGCTCCTGGCATGGGATTGCATTGCATCATACATATCCTAAGTGTAACTTGAAAAACTAGACATATGTAAGCAAATAAAAAGAATCCTAATGAAACGGCCATCACTGCCAGATTCTACGGTTTTTGATGGAATTCTCATACACAAACTAACCAAGCCAGCAAGGCTGACGGGATTGCACTGGTGCAGGTGCTCAGACTATTCATATCACGTGACTGCCTCACTAAAACTATAATCATATCAATAATTCACAAAAAGTAGTTTCATTGTCAGAAATAAATGTGATTTTTTAGCTACTGGAAACACTAATACGCCCTGAGGTTAAATCATTAACCTTTATATTACAAACTGAAAACAACACGTCTGAGACAAAAAGTGCGCCAAAAAAACTCTCCCATCTAGTGTGGAAAAAAAGTTTTAAAAAGTCAGGAAATTATTTTATTCAAATATCAGTTTCGTAAGCCATTCATGATCATAATATTTTATATTTGTTGAACTAATTTCAGGGGATTATGAAGACATGCTAAGGGCAACAATAATTCACGAACAAAATTCATACAGAGCACGAAAAGGGTGTATTGCATGAGTGAAACAGGTCATGCAATCTACCTCATGGTCGTGCGCCCTACAATATTCAGTTATATATATATTTTTATCATCAGCTACGTTTATCACGTTTGATTTTTCAGTAGTAGGAACACTGAAGTAACCATGTCCAATACACAAGGCAAGACAAAATCAACACTACGAGTTGCATCTGTCACGTTCGCTGCGTTCGGCACTTAGTAAAACGTGCTTGTAAGTCAAATACAAACACGACACATACTGCATTGTCATTGGACGTTGGCACATGACGATAGATCAATTGGAGATCACGACCATCTGATAGTGCTTGGGTTTAAATCATAGTTTCGAAACAGCTCATGATAAAGGTACTAAAATGTGACTAATATAATGTGATACAAATCGAGTGCAATAGTTCGGGGAGTAAAAAATATTATAAGACTGAACTGAGCATAATCACGATAGCTAAAAAACCCTAAAATACTGAAAAAGAGATCAAGAGCCAGCAGTTAAGACCTAACTTGACCAAGAACTAACTGAATTGCGGTTTCTAATTGCCATATGGATAATACTAATGTTTATAAGCTGCCATATGGATAATACTAATGTTTATAAGCAGATGGAGTAAACATGAGTAACTGAACAATTCTAATTGTTTATAAAAGATTTACATATACCTGTAAAACACAGCATGATGCATGCCAGTAGACTTGATATGATGATGATGATGATAATAATGAGAAGCCAAATAACGTCAGCCATAGCGGCTGCAAATTTAAATTTAAAACAAAATACCAAGCGTTCAGTTGAATGTGGGTTTTATCATTTTTACATACAACTTTAGTTAATGAACTTGTAGGCAACATCTTAGTCATAACAATGTGCACGGACATCATGCGGTGAATTGGATTGGACGGAAATAGCTATGGCCATGCATGAATCCCATTGCTAACCTGCATGCTCAGCTACGAGCTCCTTCCTCCCCCTCCCCTGAAAGTTTTTATCCGGAAGACTGTTATTACTGATATATAACATTATATAAAGTAGTAATGCGACCATAACAGTATGATGGTCCAGGAAAAAAGGATATCAGTGTAATAGTTAGATAAAGATAACATATACATAGCAGGAGTGGACAAAGAAGTTGAACTCCTGTAGTGTGTTTTCAAAAAACAAAACAAAATATAAATATAACAATGATAATAATATCAAAATTAAGAAATATTAAAATTCAAAAGATTTACAAATAATATTTACTCGAATAAGCGCCGCCCCCGAATAAACGCCGCCCTCAACTCCGGAATACTGAGCGCCGCATTTGCGACAAAAAAGTTATAACAAGCGCCGCGGTCGACCCGGTGCTGCATTTATTTGAAGAAATCTGCTTAACTAAAAAACGCTTTAATGCGACTTAAGAATAGCATTGGAAATAAAATCTAATCAAAAGCTAAATTCTTTAGTTCTAAGTAATTATATATCACATCACCGCTCGCCCATTTTAATTTTAAAAGTTCTTTCCCCAATATCATGGATAATAAACTGAAACACATGCCAATATTCGTAGTTCTGGTCATATTCGTAGTTCTGGTCAAGCCCGGGGGGGGGGGGGGGGGGGGGTACTACCACCCCAACTTGAACTAAACCTAAGAATTGTACACCCTATCCTAGACTAAAAAAAAGCAAAAAACGGTTATATTTGCCAATTGTTTAATTGAATTTATATCGTTTTTTGTGCCGGCAGAAAACGTAGCCTAGCAGGCTAAAACAACCCGTGGTCAAGAAGGGGACATTGAGATCGAAGTTGAGGGGTGAAACATATGGTGACAATCGCGCCCTCCCTCAAATAATTTCGTCGTTCTTCATGGGTTGGTTCGTTGCTTGGAGTTTTATTTACGCAGTCAATATTATATGTAAATAGGTGTAAAACGAAAGCATTTTTAACCAGTCTGCAGTCTGTAATACACTACTAAGAGTGAAGACTTATCTGGTAAATAAATAAAGTGCGACTATGCATGTGGTGTTCTTGGCAGCTAATAAATAACATAGTCAAGTTAAAATGCTCCTTACAGAGTCATGTTACGCAATGGGAAACGCTGCATACGTCAAACGGGCAGTACAAGATATATATGAAAGTATGCCACCGAATAAAGAAACTTTCCCCGGAAGAGAGTGAGTGGAGTACCATGCAGATAACACGCCTCTCTTACAACCAGTCGTAATGAAATATAGAATATTGTGTGTAGTGTATGAATAAACTAATAAGAAAAATACAGATATTATAAATATAAATTAGCAAATAAATATTGCTAGGAATAAATATATACACGGCAATAATTACTTAGTTGGAGGTGCTTAATTTGGTTGAAAATCAAAAAGCTCTCCTTTTAGGAATCCTGAAATATGGAATGAGACATTGTGTTCCATCTTTTAGCTATTTTGTCAGCTGTCGCTCCAATATCTCTCAGTTTGCGATATATATTGGCTAAATCTTTGGAGCCCATCAGTTTTGCCTCCGTAGCTGTATTCATTTTGACTAGTTTGCTTGTTAACCTTATTATTCCTTTATTTTACCTCAATGAAATGATATGCGCAAATGGGAAGAACAGTGAATTGACGTTGCTGAAACTTTAAGCATGCGGGTAATTTTTTACTTAAGATAAGACACCCCTATAGTCCATTAAATAGCCGCACAATAACTGGAATTAAATATTGATTTTTGATTTGCCGTTAATCATTTGTTTTTTTGCATACTTTACTTCCTCCATCGACAGAACAGTCTTTGGGCTCCCTTTGTCATAGTCTTCCCATGCCCTCTCGGTATTGCATGGTCAAAAATATATATTTTGCCGATCTGTGCTAAACGAAGGCTATCTTTTCTTCCGTTATCTCTTATGTCGTGGTTAACCTTCACCACAAAATATTAATCAGTGGAACAAAGAACTGTTTGTCTGTTACTAAAGTTATCGTCATTTCCTACACGTAAGTATTGATAAAAATACATATGTTGTTACTCCTGCCACCGATAATGGCCGTGGGAGGGATCCTTCACTGGGAGGTCAGTAGTCGAAAATCTTCAATTTCAAGCGAAGATAATTCTTTTTAATCAACTCCAATAAAGAGATTAGCAAGAATAATCTTCTTGCTATATTGAGTAGTCTGTCAGTTTTCCTTTGCTTTGTTATTATACAAAAGACGGTCGAAATGATTTCCTTTTTTCGGCGACCCATTTCTTGATGACAACCTGGGTTTAGGAGTATGATCCATGAGTTATTTCCGAGACTCTGGGCGTGATTTCCTTGTTTATCTTGTTATTTGCATCATAATGAAGTAAAACTAACCCAAAGTAGAATAATCCAATCAAAATGATTGATCACGCCTAGTACACATCATACTGTGATGATTGTACTTTAGTCGCTATCTTTAGTAAATCAAGATATACCTTTCCTTCTGTGAAAAGAACAACACAAACAAATAACTCCTTTGATCGATTTTAAAATTTCTATCCAAAATGTCGGTAAGTGTATCACTGATCTAAACCATTTTTTTTATTGTAAATGTAAATGCATGTATTTGCTATTTTGAGCTGTGGAGGACCGGCTGTTGACTAGTGAGATGATAGATCAGTACCCAGTAATAGTATTATTGTTATAATTTTTAGACTATTACGAAAAACGTTTTTTATGGTTATTAAGGGAGTGCTGTGATGCTATTAATTATTTCTACTTACCCGTACGTAATGCTAGTTTGAACAGAATTAAGCAACAAGTCACTTTCATGCTGTGAACGCTTTTTTTGACTTAATATAGAAATAATGACAATAAAAGGGTCAATAATAGGGCCACCATTGCAATTAGTTTACAATCATTCCAACTCCAGGGTCAACTAAAAGTATTCTTAATTTTAAAATATAGATCAGCCAGCTTTGTTATGACTAGTCGGATACACAACTATACCTTGAAAATACATGGTTACAGTGCAAAGCACAAAAGTATCACAGTGATCGACCACTTGAAATACATTTCCATTTTCATTTCACAGATATTTGTACATTAAACTGTTGCATTTTCATGAGAAAACTATCTGGTTTTATCAAATAAGGCATGTGATAACTTAATTGGTTACCAGCAAAAGAGCATGCATAATTGAAGTATGCAGATCAATAAAGTGGTCATACTTTTACACTTTGTGCTGTACAAGATAATATTATAACAGTTATATAATCATATAATTCTTTCTGTCAATCAAAAAATTTTGAAATTTATAACAACCAAGCTTCCAGGTACTTGGTAGATTACAATAAAACAGTCAACAGAATAAAAATGTTATAAAGCGTGATAGCTATTTGCTATATGAAAATAATGGTACTAGTTACAAGTACATTCACTAATTTTATAGAGTATTATATTTCATGTACAATAAATCACATTCCTGTCACACCTTATTTGAAATAGAATGCTAATAATAGCTAGATATCACTGTATTTATATACAGCTGCAGATCAAATACCTTACAATCTAAAATGGGATTGGTTTTGATTTGATTAATAGATTGACAGCTGTAAATTGTCATCACTGATATATAAAGTGAATTTCTTAAAATTTATCAGATGGTCTTGGCTTTTGACAAAGCAAAATGTACAAGGATTCTTCTTATATGTCTGCATAGTATTGACCATCGGTATCCCTAGCAGAATAACTTGATTCATTAGGACAGATTGACAATTGTTACAGACAAGCTAACATGGTAACTAAAATTGTAGGAATATTTTCCATTATTAATCTATTCGAAAATATTGAACTTTTGTTTTGGGGAAGATTTACTGTTACATGCCTGAACACAAATTCTAAAAGCAAAAATTGTTTCTGTTATATACAAGAATCTATTGTTTTGTATATGAAAGCAAAGTGTAGATTCTTCTGAGCATTGTTCCATTTTGAGTGTCATTTTTTGGTAACTTGTACACAGCTAAAGAGTCAAAAACTTCCATTATTTTCTAATGAGAAAAGCTGGATTGCTCTGATAGACTTTTGAACCCTAAAAATTAAAAACAAGCAATCATTTTACATTGATCAAGAGAAAATATTAATGTCTTTACCATAAATTTCATGTCTACTCACTTTCCTTTTTTATGGTTTGAACAGGGCGAAGGCTATACTTCATTCGATCAGTTAATAGTAATGGAGATTTGGGTGTACCTATCATTCTTCTTCTGGTACAGAAGGATTACTAAATGGTTGCTTCACCTAGCTACTGGTTCTTGTGAACTACAGAGGATTTGTTACAAGATACAACAAGGGGCAGGACGAACAAAGCAAGTTGGTAGGTTATGATATTTACTTGCCTCTCATGCTCACCTCTCACCGCTATGGTCCAGGGTTTCCGGTCCCTTCTTGGGCATTGATTATTTGTGAGTTTGTTTGATGTGTTGTCCGCTATCTTGCCACAAGGGTATAATGGTTCTCTGGTTTTCCTCCCTGAACATGTGAGTTGTGTGCTGTATGTTGTGAATATTGAATGTAGTGGTAGTTAGTGTGAGCAAACATCATGGAAGAGTGATGGTTGTAAAATATACATTTATACAGTAACCAGTATTGGGAGATATAAAAACTCACAGTAGATAGGAAGGTGTTTACTTGGGTGAAACAGTAGATATATTCTAATATAGTCTTTATTTCTACTTTCAGAGGAATCACTAAGAAATTCAAAAACACAGGTATGTGCAGAATAACTTAACAATAATTTGGTGAAAAATAACTGAGATGGAATCAAGGTTACTATTCACTGATATTGACTGAGTCTTTTATTCCACTTGTAAAAATAACCAGCTTTTTTGAAAAAAAAAATTCATTTCATATTTCTGAAAGCAAGTGAAATGCTGTAGATGATTATTGAGAAATAATGTGAATTTCTAGACCAATCAGCATGCACGCTTTTCTATAATCACCTGCATATTTATACTAAATGAACTTCATGCGAATGTAAACTTGTTTAATGATGGTAGTCTTTCAGCCTGAAGCTGGTTTTACAAATTGCATTAAAAATGTACATCTAAATGTGTATATTTGTTTTTGTTAAAGGCCATCAGTGAGATTCCAGACAAACTTGATGTCTGCATAGAAGAAGCTGTTGCATTAATAATGTCTACAAAGAAAATAGATATAGGGAAAGAACAATTGTAAGTAGAAGAAATGTCCAAACAGTACATTATTCTCTGGCTAAGAATGCCTATAGTTTACAGCACCTTTCATAATATTATTATGTGACCACACATTTCATTACATGAAAAAATGAGTTTTTCTATTTTGATTAAGGGCAGTTGAAAAATGACTTTTACACATTGTTGTCTGATCATTTATGGCTTTGTAATAAATTATAAAAAGAGCTGTAAGTTGGTACACTTAATACTCACCTTCCAAGATCTTCATTGTCAAGCTGGAGCTTCAAAGTTTGCCCAGAGCCACATATTGTGCCACAACATTTGTGCTACTCATTGTTTGCCCAGAGCTACATATTGGGCCACAACATTTGTGCTACTCATTGTTTGCCCAGAGCTACATATTGGGCCACAACATTTGTGCTACTCATTGTTTGCCCAGAGCCTCACATTGTGCCACAACATTTGTGCTACTCATTGTTTGCCCAGTGCCTCGTAGTGTTCCACAACATTTGTGCTACTCATTGTTTGCCCAGAGCTACATATTGGGCCACAACATTTGTGCTACTCATTGTTTGCCCAGAGCCTCACATTGTGCCACAATATTTGTGCTACTCATTGTTTGCCCAGTGCCTCATAGTGTTCCACAACATTTGTGCTACTCATTGTTTGCCCAGAGCTACATATTGGGCCACAACATTTGTGCTACTCATTGTTTGCCCAGAGCCTCACATTGTGCCACAATATTTGTGCTACTCATTGTTTGCCCAGTGCCTCGTAGTGTTCCACAACATTTGTGCTACTCATTGTTTGCCCAGTGCCTCATATTGGGCTACAATATTTGTGCTACTCATTGTTTGCCCAGTGCCTCGTAGTGTTCCACAACATTTGTGCTACTCATTGTTTGCCCAGTGCCTCATATTGGGTTACAATATTTGTGCTACTCATTGTTTGCCCAGTGCCTCGTAGTGTTCCACAACATTTGTGCTACTCATTGTTTGCCCAGAGCTACATATTGTGCCACAATATTTGTGCTACTCATTGTTTGCCCAGTGCCTCGTAGTGTTCCACAACATTTGTGCTACTCATTGTTTGCCCAGAGCTACATATTGTGCCACAACATTTGTGCTACTCATTGTTTGCCCAGTGCCTCGTAGTGTTCCACAACATTTGTGCTACTCATTGTTTGCCCAGAGCTACATATTGGGCCACAATATTTGTGCTACTCATTGTTTGCCCAGTGCCTCGTAGTGTTCCACAACATTTGTGCTACTCATTGTTTGCCCAGTGCCTCATATAGGTTCATTTGATCAATCAACCAAAATAAAAAAGTGGGCTATTGTGGAGAACACTACACAAAGCTTTCTTATGCTTACAGTATTTCGGTAACAAATGATTGAATGGTAGAAAAGTGTACTTGTAAGTTAACATTATTGTTATTATGTTTCAGTTTTTATGATGTCATGAAAGTAAGCCTTAGCCAAATATGTGGATACACAGAGCTATTCAGAATCATAGAAAAACATAGAGGACAGAAATATTCAGCAGAAAATCCTGAACATGAAGAAAAGCTATTGAAGGTACAAATAACTTACACTGGAAGGTCCATCATTAACTGTATTACCATTTTTTGACTGATGTTTCAACAACTCACAACTTGCTTTTAACAAAAATGGTTTGAGTTGTTGTGCATCAAAAATGGAAAAATGTTATGAGATGGAAAGTGGAAAACAAAGATAAGTGTGTAGGAGGGAGAATACTGCAGTTTTAATTGTTATCTATCACCACTGTACTATTTGACAAAAGGCGCATTTGCACAGGCTAAACCTTGATTTGTTGTCAAAAATATGTTCAAAAATTCCAAGCAAAGCACAAAAAATATTATTGCTAAACAATAGAAAACATATTTGAATTTACTCTTATAATCAAGACTTTCCCTGAGCAAATGGGCCTTTTGTCAAATAGTAAAACGGTGGTAGATAACATAAAACTGGTCTATTGGCTGTAACAATATGGAGGAAAACAATGCATGAAAGACATGGGGAGCCTTTGAAATCCGCAAATCCGCAAGAAAAATTGTTTAAATCCGCGAATCCGCATTCGAAATTAACACAAATCAATTAACAACTAACAATTACAATGTCGTGCAAAGTAAGGTCGCATCACAACTAAGGTCAGTTTCACTAAGGAGTCTAAGTATTTAAAGGGCTTAAATCCGCAATTCTATAAATCACTGAAGAATCCGTAAATCCTCAAAAAAATACAGAGAATCCGAATATGCGCACTAAATAATGGCCTAATCTGCCTATCCGCAAACCCCCATGTCCCCCTCGTCATGTGTGTTTCTTAAACTGTGCACTAAAATGTAGGTTTTTGTTTTTTAGTTGTGGAACCTAATGATGCCCAATACAGAACTAGAAGATAGAATAACAAACCAATGGGGAGAGATTGGTTTTCAAGGCAAAGATCCAATGACAGACTTCAGGGGAATGGGAATGTTAGGCTTAGATAATTTATTGTAAGTATTATATGAACCAATCGTTTTATTTGAACACTTTATCAATTTAGAATTGATCAACAAAGAATACTTAATAGGTTTTTCCCAAATTCTCATGAAGCCTGGGCTTAAATCTAGACCCTGGCTACAGATCCGGATACTTTTGAAACCGCATACTTTTTGATGCGAATCAGCCTATCGTCCACATGAATCCAGTGAATCCGGTCACCGAAACCGCATACTTTTGAATTGGAAACGATCAACAGGATTCGTGTGGACGCAAATATTTCTATGCGGTTTCAGCCGGATCGGATTCGTGTAGATGAGGCCCTAGTGTTTATGTGTTGTCAATTAATTTGAGAAAATGTCTATTTATTAGCACACTTAACATAGAACATTTGTTTAGATCCTTCTAAAAAAGGGTATTTTGTTTTCTGTAATCTATTTAATAATGAGAATTATTATACTAAATTGCTAATATAATTGATTTGTGATCATAGATATTTTGCTTCAAAGCATACACCTGCAGCAAGGAAAGTGCTTTCTGCTTCACACCATCCACATTATGGGTATGTTAGCAATAATGTCATTTTGTTAATAGTCCCTCCTATGTTTTTCAACTATATATACTGGGTTACCTGTTACCTCTCTATTTTAATAAGAACCAATAAAAGGGGGTTAAGTTAAATCCTGAGGGGGGTTAATTACTACCTACAAGTGGTAGGGGTGGTGTACCTTTTAGAGTTCTACTCAATCAACAGGAATTCAACATGTTACCAGTTTCATGTTGTCTAGCATTGTTGTACAATTTGAAAAAGGCACATTTGCACAGGGATAGCCTCAATACTGAGTAAATTCAAGTGTTTGCTATTGTTAAGTGGTAACATTTTTTCGTGCTTTGCTCGGGATTTGTGAATATTTTTACAACAAATTGAGGCTTAGCCTGTACAAATGCGCCTATTGTCAAATAGTACAGCGGTGATAATGATAATATGAAGTGGAGTATTATGCCTACCTTTTAATGGTCAATTTCAAAATCACCCCTTTTAAAGGGAGTACCTGAGTCCCAGGAGTTTACTCTAGAGGAGGTTACAAACTCCCCATACCATACCATGAATGAAAGGAAGTCATGTTACATAAACATTGTAGTTCCCTTGTAATGTACATGCAAGTACTAACATATTGTTTAATTCCAGGTATTCATATGCTATAGTTGGTATAAATATCACTGGAATGACATACCAACTGTTTAAAATTGGGTCACTAAAAACACATTTTTACAACTACAAAAAAGGAAAACCAAATTTAACCGACTTTCATGAAGTATTTTGTGAGTAACAATTCATTTATTTACAAAGAATTAATTAACTGAATCTTCCACCATCTTTGCCTCTCATTAATCTATTTATTGATTCATTCTTCTATCTATTCATTCTTCTATCTATCTATCTTTTCATTCATTTATTCTTCTATCTAATATTCATTAATTCATTCAATTATCTTTTTATTCATTCTTCTATATATTCATTCATTCATTCATTCTTCTATCTATTCATTCATCCATTCTTCTATCTATTCATTCATTTATTCTTCTATTCATTAATCCATTCAATCAATTATCTTTTCATTCATTCTTTTATATATTCATTTATTCTTCTATCTATTCATTCATTCTTTCTTTCTTCTATCTATTCATTCATTCATTCTTCTATCTATTCATTCATTCTTCTATCTATTCATTCATTCTTCTATCTATTCATTCATTCTTCTATCTATTCATTCATTCTTTTATCCATTAATTTATTAATTCTTCTATCTATTAATTCATTCTTCTATCTATTAATTCATTCCTCTATCTATTCATTCATTCATTCATTCATTCTTCTATCTATTCATTCATTCTTCTATCTATTCATTCATTCTTTTATCTATTAATTTATTAATTCTTCTATCTATTAATTCATTCTTCTATCTATTAATTCATTCCTCTATCTATTCATTCATTCATTCTTCTATCTATCCATTCTTTCATTGATTAGTCAATACATCCAACCATCCTTTTTTTCATTCATTTGTCCCTTCATTCATTCACCTTATTCATGTAATCCTAGCTAATTCCCTCATTTCTCTCATGCTCCAGCCACAAGGAGGACCCGGGGGGGGGGGGGGTGTTCTCCCTTTATCCAAGTGTTAAGGGTGATCGGCGTACCTTTTAGGGTTAAAATATTTCCTGTGTGTACCTTCTAGGGTCCTATTAGAGTTTTGGCTCAAAAATCAGTTGTAAGGGTCACTTTAACTCTGCTTTATTTGTATCTGTGCATACCTTTTAGGGGTTATTTTCAAAATCTCCACCGATCACCCCTACCACTTGGACAAAGGGAGTACCCCCCCCCCCCCCTGAGGAGGACATACATACACATACTCATTTATTTATCTATCATTCATCCACTGTTGATTTGTGTTTTTTTTATTTTTATTTTTCTCATCATAATGTTTCTTTGTATGTCTTAGGTTCCATATTCTATGAATTCAATTCATTTTGGTTTGAAGAAAAGCCTGAAAGTGTCATGGAATTTAACCGAGTCAAAGATAAATTTGAAGCAAAAATGACCAAAATGCTAAATACTGATGTCACTGCATTAATAGCATTGAAATATAAAGAAAGTACCAGTAACAACATGGGATCATTATCATCAGTTAATTCAGTGGAAACACACTTTTAATCATTCATTTTTGCTAACTTGAACCATTTTGGTATTATGATAAAAGGTGGATATACAGTGACATCATTTGTTATGGTTTTGCCAACCAACCATTGTTCTAAGAACAAAGAAAATCACAAAATGTATTGTTAAAATGTTTGGCAAATTAGCATCACAATATGAACTCACAATATGAACCAACACTACGCTCAACTATAGCATTAATTTATACAACTGTTTGTAACAAGTACTGGTTTTTTTTACTGCATACATCATACATTAATTGACGATATCACTAATCTTATCACAAAATTATTTTTGAGTAACTATGGATGTGTATATGATAATGCCAAAGTTTAGTTATGCATTCATGATATTATTAGTTAGCTAGTTTATAGCAATATGTTTATATTTAGCTAGTTTATAGCAATATATTTTATATGTAGCTTAATATCAATTCCCAACAAAGGCCAGCAACTGTAAACATTGATATGGAACAATGATATTCCTACTCATGATTTTGTAAATAGTTATTATGGAGATCTTAACTCAGACATGTCTAATTTAGCGCAATAGGCAAATTATATTAGGCTTATCCATTCTAGCCACAGGAAGCCCAAATATATTCAAACATGCTTGTAGAGCTGGTCACATGAGATCAATATTATTTGTGGTTTGTCATCACACGGTGGCCAAAAAGACACCTGAAATCGACAAGGTTTGACTAACATTTCCACTTCAACCTCAAAATTCTTGAAACTTCGCCAAAATACACAGGTCAATGTTCTTAACAACTTGTTCTTTTTATTTTTTCTTATTTTTATTTTTTTGACGGGAAAATGACGTCATAAGTTTGGCGCCAAAATTTCAAGTTTGTTCTATGACCAAAATGACCACATCATTGGAAAGATCTTTATGAAAGGATCTACAAAGTGAAGAGAACAAATCATTTGAGCTATAAAATCAAAAGATATGAATTTTTAAATACTTCGATTTCGGCCATTTTGTTCTATTTTTAGTAACAAAATGGCCGAAATACAAGTTTTCAAAAATTCATATCTTTTGATTTTATTGTGCGAAATATGAATTTAATTTTAATTTTAGATCCTTTCATAAAGATCTTTCGAATGATGTGGTCATTTTGGTCGTAGAATAAACTTGCAATTTTGGCGCCAAGCTTATGACGTCATTTTCCCGCCAAAAAAATAAAAATCAGAAAAAATAAAAAGAACAAGTTGTAAAGAACATTGACCTGTGTATTTTGGCGAAGTTTCAAGAATTTTGAGGTTGAAATAGAAAAGTTAGTCAAACCTTGTCGATTTCAGGTGTCTTTTTGGCCACCGTGTCAGCATTCTGAAAATGTTTTCCTGATAGAGTGTTCTGTCTCCAAAATTAATAAGTTTGGGCTTCCTGTGGAGAGAATCAATTAGTGCCAAAAAAATTCAGGAATTTCTATTTAGGTTAGTCTGTGCTTTGACAAACACAAAACAAAAAATTACCAAAACTATTACCACAAAACAAGTTCAAATAGAAGTAGTAGAATCTAGCTGTAACTTCAATTTGTTTTTGTGTTTTCCTCCTCCCCCTCCCTCTAAAAAGGAATGTAATAGTTTATTTGGTGTGCTTATCAGTAATATATTTACATACAGGATTTAACAATATAAGGGACTACAAATAATTTAATGTTGTATTTAAAAAGTGTAGTGTCATTTAACTATTTCTGCTCCAGTGATGTATACCAAACTAGTTTGCACACATGCGACTTACGAATTCCTAATAGTAATATTATAGTTATATGATAATTATTATTAAAATTATAGTGACTGTAAATAATCTTATGGAATAATATTAATACAAGACTATTTAACTTTCTGATGTAAAATTAAAACTGCAATAAACATGGCTCATTACTACTCATTGGGTTGAATGAATCAATGAAAACTTTATTTAACGAGGAAACCTCATCACCCCAAGGTGCTTTTCATGAGGGACCTCAAAATTTCTGTTTATAAATTAGCAGGCTGAGAGATTCGCAAGGGTGATAAACACCCTTTCGTAGAAACTTTGTCACCTGTAAAGTGAAAAGCCTACAAGCTAGTAGTGCAGGGAACTATGGGTAGCCTATGTATATGTTAGTAGAACACAGGGATTTCAATTGCTACACTTGTCAATGTGTTGTTAAGAAATGGCCATTTTGACTTATTAGACAACAAGAAAGGTGTGTCAAATGTACATTTAGTTTTCTGAACCCATCTATGATCCCTCATGCCACTAGCTCGTGTGCTATCCACTGGTGACAAACTTTCTCGAAAAGGGTGTAGTTTGTTGGTAAATTCTAAAATAATTTCCTGGGTTTCTTTAGGGGAGGGGGAAATTTGTTTTTGGATAGCTTTGTTTTGCACTCGTTTTGGGTTTTGTGCAGACAGATCGGTAACACAGCTATCTCAAAACAACTTTTTCCCTTTCCTAAAAAGAAATACTATGCTACGCTACACGAAATGCTACTCTGACAGGTTGTATTTCAGTGAAATGGTCCACTAATAAAATCCTTGACATGAAGTGTTATGTGATCTGTAAACAAAGGTACAGTTGTACAAGACAAAGGAAGTACATTCTTGTCTTGGATATGCAACACGCAGACTCAAGCTATTCTGAGAAACTTTTACCTTTTTTACTTTTATCTGAACATTCCTTAAATTGAAATTGTATAATTATTCTGGATATTGCTGGTAATAAAGTTGTTGGGCTTTGCTCATTAGTTGCACTTGTCTTTTATCATACCTATTTAAGAAATGCTTCAATGAGTCTGCATATGTTGCTTATGTCACTAGTGTGCACCAGGCTTAGAAATGTTCTTCAAACTTGACACACTGCAAGATAACTATCTATTTATTAGGAATCTGAAATTTCATAAAAATCGATAGACAACTTTCAGAGCTAGAGTGCAATATTTGGAAATATTGTTAGAAAATCTGCTTGTAACAGCAAAAGTGGCTATAAAATAAAATTTCGAATTGACTGTTAGAAGCCTAAATGTTTGAAGTAACATGTATGTAAAATTCACATTAATTGGTGAGGTTTTGACGCAATATGAGCGAGTTAAAAAATGTACCAAATACGCTTCCAATTATGTTGGAGTCACCTTAAGAAAATGGAAGTATGTTTCACTGAGGAGACGAACGTGCTATGAGAAGTGATCACACCACAGAAAATAAGTTTTCAGGTTCTTTTACAAAATGCAAATTGACATACTGGATCAACAACACACAGGCATCAGAATATGTGATTCCTAATAATTATTTTATAGTATTATTATATTTCAATTATTAATGGGAACTTTACTGAATGTTGCATAGACTTTCTTTTTACAGGAATTTCATTTAATTCACATTGTTAGAAAATAATTGCTTTACAATCTACCACCTAAAATCAATGTTGTAAGTGTTGTTGTTCAAATAACATCCGCTGAACAACAGTAGTTTGTTTTTAATAATTATAATATTTTTAAAATGGTTCTTATTACATAGGCCGTATGAAGTACGTTGACTATGCTATCAATTGGGATCCCTGTGTTGCATGCCACAGGAAACCCAATAATAAGGTAAATATAATTTATAACGTGGCATGGAAGAGTGAGATGCTTTTGTTGGGATATTGTAGCGATATCATTGCATTTTATTTCTTTTTCTTGTATGTGGTAAAATCTCAATATATTTTTTGAACGTTCTTGAGGCATCAAAGTTGTTCAGTCAAGGAGTTAGCCATCTTGTAATGTTCTGACATTTAATTTAGTAATGCTCGTATTTCTTTGTGCATAAGACACAAGAAGTCCACATAACTCTGCTGTGTGGGGCTCATTCCTTTGTCTTCAACCAAGAAGTGTTTAAACCAGGGCTCAATTTTATCTCTTTGGCGAACAATTGTAAGCTGTAAAGTAATGCAAAAAACAAATGAATTAGAAGGCTTTGGATTGAGTATTACAGCAAGATGCTCAAGACTCTGACCACTGATAATGTATTCGCATACCTTTGTAGCGCCATCCTCAAATTAGCATTTAGATCAGAGATAAGATAAGACAATCCTGTAATGCTGATTGGATAACAGCATAGACGAAAGTATGCGAATACATTAGCGGTGGTCACACTTTTGGGCCTTTTGCTGTAACAGCACATTTTAGCGTAACTAAATTTCGTCCATTACTGTAAAATTCCTTTTTTATTGTTTGCAAAAAAAAATTGATATTGAAACTTTTAAGCCGATTCAAAAAGTTTTTCACTGAACGAAAGATTGTTTTATCACACCACTAAAGTCATGTGATCAATGTTTTAGCCAATCTCTTTTTTGCTGTCCACCATTTCGCCAATGCAGTAGCCACTCAACCACCCAAATTGGTGGTGTAAATGTGTGGTTTAAATGAAATATAAAACTCAGGTGACAGTGGTCAACTTCACACATGAAATCCCCCCTCCCCTCAAAAAAATATAAAAATAAAATGAGAAAAGGGATTTGAATAGGCCTTTCCCGAATTCGCTTGAATGATCACAAGACAATTGTTCTAAGTCAAGACTGAAATTGATTATTTTATTTATCAAGGCCAACCTCCACTTTAAACCAATGTTTTGTAACTATCCAAGCAAATTCAGGAAAGGTCTTCTTATTGAATTCAGAAAGAAACAAAGTGTTTTTATACCTTGAGGTACTGCTGTCTTTCGCTGCGGACCTCTGCAATAATGTTTCGTATACGGACAGAGAGAGGGTCTTCTAGTTCTGGTAATGATGTCTGGAAATAGAGAAGTGAAATATATTACAGATAGAAGAAAATGGTTTGATGGCTATGGTAATTGTGATGGTGAAAGGTTGTGTCAAATTAGGATAATTGTTGTAGATGAGGCATGATCGTCCGGGGTGGTGTAGTCTTGAGAAAGACTGATGGTGTTGATGTCTGACGTTTCGACAACCTGAGCGGAAGTCATCTTAATAATTGTGTTGATCAAGATTTGTGTTTATATTCATGATGATGATGATGAAGGTGATGAAGTGGTAATAGCAATCGGCAACGATGAGCAGTAATTATGGTGAGCAATGATGATAGTAATGATGATGATGGCAATGATGATGATGTCAATATTAGTGATAATAGCAATGGGTAATGATGTGCAATGATGATAGTGATGATGATGATGAGCGATGATGATGATGATAATAGCAGTGGACAATGAAGATCAATAATGATGGTATTGATGAAGGACGATGATGATAGTATGATGATGATAATGATGTTATGATCCTAATGATAATGATGAGTCTAATAAACCACTTACCATTTCAATATCGACTTGTCCAATGGTTGGTACACCAAATACTCGCTGCAATAAATTAGGATCAACTTGTAGGCCAACCCACAGGAACAGTCCAATTCCATTTTCTACAAAAAGATAACAAATTCAGAGTATTAGTTGTAGTATTTATTGTCTACTGTTAGTAGAAAAATTGAAATGGTCAACTACTCTCACATGGGTCACATGGCTTATACTCTGGACCGGCAAAACCAAAACGAGGTCCAACAATGTGGATGAAATTGAAAAAAATTACAGATATTGAAACTGAACAGCTCAAAACACTATGTTTAACTGAGCTGAATTCAACAAGTGGATCAACACAACATATCCATGGCTAGCCAAATTTGTAATGTTGAATTAGCGCTGAACTACTCGATCAATCGATACATGAAAAGTTTCAAAAATAAAGCTCCGTGATTTCCCTTATCCAAATGAGTTTCAATCTCCCATAATCAATCCACACTAATTTACAGTTACTGTAGTTTTAACAAAGACAGGTACTACTTACCCAGGACATACATTCCATTGTCTGACATTCTATCAACTGAACATCTAATTTGAATAGGAAGAGATGTTGCCTCTATGTCAACATCATGCTGAAAGATAACATTACAGAATTATTAACATTATCTCAAACAAAACATATATAGTTTAAAAAAATAGCATTAGTGAAGGTCTACTATTGATTGATTGAATAGTTTTGATTGATTGATTGGTTGATGAATTGATTGATTAATTGTTGACTGGATTGAATGATTTATTAATTTATTGATTAATTGCTGACTGGATTGATTGATTGATTAATTGATTGATTAATTGGTTGGTTGATTGATTGATTGATTGAATATTTTTGATTGAGTGATTGATTGAGTGACTGGATTGATTGATTGATTGATTGATTGATTGATAAATTGATTGATTGTTTGATTGATTGATTGTTTGATTGATTGATTGATTGATTGATTGATTGATTGACTATAGTTAATACACTGGTACTACTTACCACAGCGAATAGTCTTGGATAAAAGTATGGCACTGAGATTGTCTGATCCATTGACATGACTTTTCTCATCAGCCAGTTACGATCATCGGGGCTCATCTCAGAGCCTGAAAATTGTAAAATAATATACATCAACAAATGTAATTATGGAGACTATTTTGTTTAGTGAAATCTTAATTTTGTGCTTGATTATGCAAAATAATTATAATCAATATATTTGAGAAAAATGACAACATTTTTAATTTTCACTGACATGTTTCAACAGTTCATAACATCAGTTCAAAACAACAATATATTGGGTCAAGACAAAGTTCTTAAGTCTAAAGCTATGATAATTTCTAACTGTGAAGCTACCAATAAGCTTACCTCCACTCAATGCGTCATTCTTGAGAACACAGTTCACATAAAGTGGTAATAGCTTCATACATTCTGGTAATATTAACTGCAAGGGAAAGGATTCACATTTTAATTTAAAAGAATGTGTACATTTGAAACACTTTTGGAAATACTAAGGTGTAGATCCACCATCTTTGAGCCTGATTTTGAACAAATAATACAAAAAATGTTTAATACCTGACCAGCTGATGAAGGGGATGCACAATTTCTTCTGTAACAAGCCAATATCTGTGCACACTGAGTAACTAACTTTTCTCTGATGTCTTTGGGTGACGTGGTGAGGACTTGTGAAACAGCTATAAATATATAGATTAAATTAAAACTTGTCTGGGCTAATCACACAGAGATTCATGGTTGATTAACTTTACTTTAATAAAATAACTTCTTTGTCATCACAATAATTACATTTTTAGTGCAAAGTCAAAAAACAGTTTATACTACAGAGCCTGTTCCCCTGTCTGGAAAGCTTATAATGTGCTATTTTATGGTACATTACTGATGGAATATACAGTTTATACCACAGAGCCTGTTCCCCTGTCAGGAAAGCTTATAATGTGCTATTTTATGGTACATAATTGATGGAATATACAGTTTATACCACAGAGCCTGTTCCCCTGTCAGGAAAGCTTATAATGTGCTATTTTATGGTACATAATTGATGGAATATACAGTTTATACTACAGAGCCTGTTCCCCTGTCAGGAAGCTTATAATGTGCTATTTTATGGTACATAATTGATGGAATATACAGTTTATACTACAGAGCCTGTTCCCATGTCAGGAAGCTTATAATGTGCTATTTTATGGTACATAATTGATGGAATATACAGTTTATACCACAGAGTATGTGCCCCTGTCAGGAAAGCTTATAATGTTCTATTTTATGGTACATAATTGATGGAATATACAGTTTATACTACAGAGCATGTTCCCCTGTCAGGAAAGCTTATAATGTGCTATTTTATGGTACATAATTGATGGAATATACAGTTTATACCACAGAGCCTGTTCCCCTGTCAGGAAAGCTTATAATGTGCTATTTTATGGTACATAATTGATGGAATATACAGTTTATACTACGAAGCATGTGCCCTTGTCAGGAAAGCTTATAATGTGCTATTTTATGGTAAATTATTGATGTAATATTCACTTACCTTGTTTGGAGGCATAATTTACAAAGGTATCCATCTCACAACATCTGAACAGTTCTGATAACTGTGTACAAGTATTGCAGGCAAGGTTATGAATACGTAGTCGTCGTTGACCACTGACTGATGTATATAGTAAAGCACACTGCATGTATGCCGTACTGTCTTCTTGGAGCTTGTCATCATGCTTGATTTCAACACCAATACACTGAAAAGTATTGATTAAATATCATATCATGCTGTGGAAATATCATTCTTTCCATTTATGTCAGAGATTTCATGGCAGTTACGTTAGTGGTCAAAACAATGGAGCTTTTTTCTCAAGGTAACTGAAATCCTTTGTCATTCAAAACCTTTTGCCCATGCACAAACATGGCTGCCTCTAGACTGATGGTGGTAATAGTTCAATAATCACAGATAAAGATACTTATCATGATGCGCAATACAAGAATATGACAATGGCAGTCATAAATATAACTCATTTTTAAACCAAAGAGATAGATGGGTCAATGAGAAGTGACAAGGGTGATGGCAAAGATGATGATGATCATCATTATTTATCATCATGTTGCTGGTGATACGTGTGATGTTGGGGATAGTGATAAAGATGATGCTGATGAATAAGACGCTGGTAATAATGATTCATGATCATTATTGTTATTATTGGGTCTCTGTAAAGGAGACTCGCTCCATGGGAATATCTTGCCCTGATAGCCTGAGTTTATATCGTAAACATAATTTATTTATTTAATAAATATTTATATATATGGGTCATTCCACATGAGACATTGAAATAATGAAAATTTGACAACATTAAAAAGCGTGCTCCAAAAAGAGAGTTAACTGACTAAGGTTCTCATTGTGATTTTACTGTAATATTATCTATTCTATGTGATATTTACTAAGCAAATTAGGCAATTTTCTTATATTTGACTTACTGAATTTGCCATTTGTAATGTCCGTCATGTTTCTTGTAATGTCCGTCACGCTAAATATTCCCTTTTTTTTAAAAATATAAAAAACAACTAAAAAATGTAGGTCTTCAGTAAGAAAACTTAACCTATAACCAAATGCTAAAAAGCAATTGTTTGCTATAAACTTCTCACAATTCACAGGAATTTCACTTCTAATTTACCCAACTGGAATTAGTGTTAGTTTTAGCTGTAATGTCCGTCACGGTCCTTTTGGACAAAAAACTGACAAGTCAAAAATTATTTCTGAAAACTTTTTTCATGCAAATTGTAGACAAGGTTCTAAGACAGTTGTGTGAAAAAATAAATTGTAAGATAATGCAACTGTGTATGAAACACAAGCTTATTTAGGTCTGTGAATGTAATGTCCATCACGGTGGAATGGTCCATATATATAAATAAATAAATTATGTTAACAATAATATTGACAGTTCTAATGATGGCAATGACTATAATAATATACAAACCTTGTAAGGGTCGATACCAGCCAGTTCAATGTCTGTTGTGTTACTCATAAAGAAGTTTCCATGGAATTCAACAGGCCGTAGTCCTGTAACAAATAGCTTACATTTAGATTTACCACTATATTTGTACTAAGTCAATGAGCTAAGTAAGATATTTATAAGTTGTAAGTACTGGTACTCCAGTTTCATGTTATCTAGCACCACTGTTTTGACAGGTGCATTTGTACAGGCTAAGCTTCGATTTGTTAGAGTGGTTTTCGTATGACTGTGAAAAAGGCACGGTCACCGCATGGCACGGATACGGCAGAAAATTCGAACGTTTTTATAGAAACCACGGCAATGACGCAGTGACGACACTCCACGTCCGTTTCACAGTCATACGAAAACTGCTCTATACACATATTCGCTATTACAATAGAAAACACTTTTGAATTTTCACTGAATTGAGGTTATCCCTGAAAAATTGCGCCTTTTGTACAAAAAGTACAGCGGCGCGAGATAACACAAAACTGGAGTATTCTGTCATATAGAATACCTGTGCTACACCGTACTCTCATAACTGCATCAAAACCAATATTAGTTTCAAGAGTTCTCCTCAAATCCTCTCGGAACTGTTCTCCATGAGAATTTTCCTGGGAATCAAATTAATGTGAATCAGAAATAATACTTATCAGTTGAACAAGCAGAATAATGGTTTTGCAGAATATGGGTTGACAAGATGCCATTGATATATTCACAAACATTTGCCATTGTTTAGCAAGTTGGTTATTCAGTCATTTAGACATCCATCTATTAACTCATTTATTTATTCATTTATCCTTTTATTCATTCACAAACATTTACCATCATTCAGTTATTTATTTCTTCATTTATTTAGCAAGTTGGTTATTCAGTCATTTAGGCATCCATCTATACATCTTTTCACTCACTCACTCACTCATTTATTTATTCATTCTTTTATTCATTCAGTCAGATAACCATCATTTATTCAGTTATCCATTCATTCATTCAACCATTCATGTATTCACTAAGTAAGTCAGATGTTCAACAAGTTTATCATCTGAGAATCTGTTGTTATATCACTACACTAATCCTCACAATACCCTCTAATGTTCTTAGAAACAATAACAAAATCCTATCATATTTTAAATTTTCATCAACGTTACTAACCTTGAAAAAAGAATATCTGTAGATTTGTCCACCTGTCATAGTAGCGGCAGAACCAATTGTTGCCAGGTCAACATAGGCATTAGGGAACAGAAACATGTCAATGGTTACACCAGCATCTACGCAGTCTTTAGCAAGCTTCTCGTAGAAGTTATTCTGAGGCCCTAATATTGTCTGAAAAACAAATCATTTTGATAAGTTTGCGTTGACATTTAACATTTTCAGATTTTTGGAAATCTGATTTAAGATGACTAGAAGCGATAGAATCACCTGCAATAAATACACCTATTTCAATTAACATTGTCCATCTGGAATGGTTGATCTGAGACCGATAGGAATTTTGGGAGCTCATTAAATTCCAAATACATTGTTTTAATCACACTTGAATGGTGCTGAATTATGGATAACAGTATTTCAGAAGTAAACATTAATATTCGAGCGCGATTATAATAGTGTATTTGCAGTTTAACGAGCTCCCACAATTCCTATCGGTCTCAGATCAACCATTCCAGATGGACAACGTTAATTGAAATAGGTGTATACACCGAATTGCAAAAACGTTGTCCTGACTTTTCTTATTTAGTGGGAAAGGAATTAATTAAAAGACAAAAGAAGATCACTCAAGCTCAAGGAATAACAAAAAGAAAGAGTTCAGCTTTCAAGTGATCTTCTTTTGTCTTTTAATTAATTCCTTTCCCACTAAATTACAAATGTCAGGACAACGTTCTTGCAATTAGGTGTATACTAAAAACGTAACCCTAAAAACAATTATTCACCAATTATTTCTTTGAGCCTGAGGAGAATAATTATTTTAGTAGAATGATATTTAATACACTTGTGATTATTTATATAAATAACCAGCCACTTCCAAGAAAAGACTCTATTAAAGCAAAACTCTTTACATAATTATTGTACATTTTATTATACATAATTACTGTAGCATGTTATATAAATCACTAGAAAATAACATCTGACGATGTTAAACGTTGTGTAACCAACTTAGCGTTTGTGTTTATTTTAATAACAATTAAAATATTCTCACCTTTTCTTTCTCAGTTGCAAGTAGTTTTCTGTCAGGTTCACGATTCTTTAATTTTCCTGGTGCTTCTGCTATTGGTAATGATGAATTGAAGATAAACAGTTTTCCAGAAATACCAGCAGACTAGAGAAGCAAAAATTAAATGTTAACATATGTTGACAATGATGTTACTAATTATTGCCAAGTTATTTTTTTGCTTAGTATAGGAAATCCCTCCTATCTTAAGTACATTTTGTAACGAATAGGTGTAAGTTTGTTTTGAAAGTTTTCAAAATTGGATGAGCCTTTTACGCGAGTCCAAAATTTGATAACTTTCAAAACATCAAGAGTATCTATTAATTACAAATTGTATGAGAAGATTGTGCAATTTTTTATTTATAATATACTGAAAAACTAATTGGTACTCTGCAGAGTACAATTGACAATTGAATTGTACTCCTCTCGTCCAATCAGAATCAAGTAATTTTGTGCAGTGTATTATAAATCAGTGAAATAAGTGTTAATTGAAAACAAAAATATTGACAAGTTCCCCAGTTCACCAAAGAGTGTCATAATCAATGGTAGAGCCTTGACCCTGTAAACCCTTGCTGAACCCCTTGTAATAACTAACCTTTAGTGCGTCTACTCCTGCTTGGATGACTGGACCAAGAACTGTTTCTGTTTCTCTGGCATCAGCAAACATGGTGTTGATTTGTTCTAATAAACTATCAATAACACCTCTTGCTTCCTGGACACTGACTAGGAAACCATCCAATAATGGTACAAATACATCCTCTACATCTGATACTACCATCATTTGAGGCTGGGCAAGGTTTTCCTGGAAAGGTATCAATAGCCAACAATGAATGTTTTTAACAATAACCATTTTAACAGTATTTAATAAATAATAACAGTGTTTTTGAGTGTATTCACTCATCTAGTAGTTTGGGACCAAATAACTATAGCGCATGAATGGAGTCAAAAATCACAGTACCGAAACGAATGAAGTACTGAATGAATGGATCGTTTCAAAACAAAATATGCATGTTAACAAAATGAATGGGACATCGGCGAACTGAAGGTAGAAGGCTTGCAAAATTATACACACAAAATACATGCATACAAAAGGTTTTCAGATTGAATGGGTCATGTCGTAATGTATGGCACACCGCAAAATGACTTATGGGTTATGAAACTACAGGCAGCCCAAGCAAATCACTTACTAGCGATAAGTTATTTTAACAAATTTAGATATCAAAGAAAAGAAAAAATAAATTTACAAACAGATGATAAATAATTAGCCTTGGAATAGCTGAAATAAAGACTAGAATAGAAAGTTGTACCTTCACATTATAGAAGTGTAGATGATTACTGTAAGTCACAAATCCAACTCTAACCCTTGACTCTTGATCATTGTACTCCCTGTAGAAATCATTAATAAGAATCATTAAAGAGTTGGTGTGACGATGTCCAAGTAACTTTGTTGTTCTGGATATACATTTAATACGCCAAATCAAAATATGGCGTCCAATTTTAACAACTATTGTTCTTGACTGACTAGCCTCTCACACATGTGAAAATGCCATTGTGTTTCAACATTAACACAAGGTTAGTCAGTCAAGAACAATAGTTATTAAAATTGTACGCCATATTTCGACTTGGTGAATGGTCTTGACAAACTTCGCTAATAATACTGAAACAAGATGCAGCACTGGGCAAGTTAAGTCCTGAAAAGGCTTGGTGGATTGTTACATGGGACAGCAAGGACAATTTGCTATTATACCTCCATGATAAATGGATGAATTAGCAAACAGGCTTATATTATTATCAACCAACAATTTAAACCCATTATTTTTCCAAGGTATATTTAGCACAATTTGCCATTGGCAGGGCAGAACTGCCATTGAACAAGGTGGAGCCACCAATAATGGGGGCCCACATAAAATCAACTAACATAGTTTTTCTGGTAAAATGGATAAAGGAGGTCTAAAGGATTGTTTACTGACTTGATGTGAAAAGTAGATATGGGGTCCCACATAAAATAAACTAACAACATAGTTTTTCTGGTAAAATGGATAAAGGAGGTCTAAAGGCCGGTTCACACGAGCGATTTTTGTGGCGATTTGAGATGCGATTTTCGCAGCGATTTTTAAGGCGATGCAAATTCGCGCGTGTGAACAACCGGCGATTTTACTGCGATTTTTGAAATTCACATCACCGCGATATTGAAGGTGTTTTGAACATGTTCAAATTTCACCGCGATTTAGCTGCGATTTATTTCAGAAAACTGTGAAATTTAGAACTAGGAGTCCTTCAATAGGAAATGTGTAGCTACTTTCCGTCATGGAAAGATGAAGAAGATGAGATTCTAATTGCAGTATGGATCAAAAATGATCATATCTTCATAAAACTCGCAGAAACTTGTAGCAAAAGTTTATAAAAGCTGCAGTAAAATCGCCGGTTGTTCACATGCCGTAAAATCGCCGTAAAAATCGCATCTTAAATCGCCGCAAAACTCGCCTGTGTGAACTGGCCTTAAAGGATTGTATACTGAATTGATGTGAAAAGTAGATATACACCCATTTCAATTAACCTTGTCCATCTGGAATGGTTGATCTGAGACCGATAGGAATTGTGGGAGCTCGTTAAACTGCAAATGCACTATTATAATCACGCTTCAATATTAATGTTTACTTCTGAAATACTGTTATCTGTAATTCAGCACCATTTAAGTGTGATTAAAACAATGTATTTGAAATTTAATGAACTCCCACAATTCCTATCGGTCTCAGATCAACCATTCCAGATGGACAACGTCAATTGAAATAGGTGTAAGTTTTGTTCTTACTTTGGTAAATGATCCAGCAATTCACCAAGTTCCTTCATAAGCATTCTAACCATGCCACATTGCACACTCTGATAGGAAACATCTATCATAAAGATATATGCTGGTGGTTGTGGCAATTTTTGGTCCTATAAACAACAACAATAGCAACATTAAACCTAATATCTTGTTGTATGCAGGCATGTTTTTTTCATTGCAATCATTATTGTTTCATTTACATCTAAAAACATTTATTTAGATGTCCTTTGTCCATCCCTTCTCATTTCTTCTCATTCAATCTCAGCATCATAATCATTGCATTTCCACTTATTACACTCCATCTCTTTTCCTTCCATCTCTTTTCCTTCCACCTCTTTTCCTTCCATCAATTTTCCTTTCGTCTCTTTTCCTTCCATCTCTTTTCCTTCCCTCTTTTCCTTCCATCTCTTTTCCTTCCATCTCTTTTCCTTCCGTCTCTTTTCCTTCCATCTCTTTTCCTTCCATCACTTTTCCTTCCGTCTCTTTTCCTTCTATCTCATATTTACATCTCATTCCATATCTTCTCATTCAATTCCATCTTTTTTCATTTCATCTCTTCTCATTCTAGTTGATCTTTCTTCTCATTTCATTACATCTTATTCTATTCTATCTCTTCCTGAGTGAGACCAAAGTTGATTGGATGAAAGTTGTTCTAGAGGTAGACAGATAATCGTTTTGTCATACCTTACAATAGTCTGTTGTTGCAACAAATTCATATGAACCAAGATGAAGCTCTGGTCTTTCACATATGTCAACTCTGAGTCCTTGATGGTCAAGGTGACAGAAATATTCAGCTGGAACTAAAACAACACAAAGGAGGGTTTTATGATAGACCAATGCACATGCTGCATATATGTAGATAAAATATCTTTATCATAACTTTGCTTTACATCTCTGGCAAACAAAATTTATAATAAGAGTACAGTAAGTGGTAAGAACAGGTTCCCATTTAAATCTGTACTTTCCCATTTAAATCTGTACTTATGCAAATTGTGTTAATGTGTGCTAAACACATAGATCAACCAATCAGAGTATTTTATTTCTGTAGTGAGCTTCTCTGATTGGTTGATCTGTGTGTTTAGCACACATCAACAAAATTTGCATAAGTACAGATTAAAATGGGAAAGAACAGATTTAAATGGGAACCTGTTTAAGATAAAACACTGAGTTTGTATTGTATTGTTCTCTTGAATTTCAAATAGATAGATAGAAGCAAACAATCAAGCAAACCAACAAAAACTAAAACTGTCAAGTGAACAAACAAACAAAACAACAACAAACAAACAAACAAAAACAGTCAACTTTTTAACTCTCCATTGAATATAAATAGCATTTAAAATAAATTGTTTATTATAAAGAAAATAATTCAAGCCCAGGTGTAAGTGATTTCAAAACATTCTCAATTAAGTTTCAGAGATAGATAGTATTACATAGTTTATCATTCATGTGAAATAGCAAAAACTGATCCACAAATGATGTTTTAGTGATTGTCTTAAGAAAGACTGTTGGTGTTTGTGTTCACCTGATGTGTGGAAATATCAGGGTTTAAGCTATTCACTCTCATGAATCACAATGACACATATAAATAATATATATTATACCTTCTGTAGAATATGTACAGATATTACAAACAAATCTTCTTCCTCCGTCAATAAACTGTACAAAAGGATTGATATATGCCTTGCAGCGGTTACAGCGTACAGGACCAGATGCACCATGGTCTACAATAGGCAGATAACCCTAACAACCAAACAATTATATTCATTAATCACATTAAGCTTACCTATGACATAATGGTAATGATAAAAACATATCAATTTGAGTATTATCTTTAACATTTATGTTGGCATGATGTGTGGAAATGTGGAGGTAATGCTAAGAAGAAACAGGGTTTGAATGTTATCTTAAGCATGACGAATGCAATGTCAATTATTGATGAGCATGAGTAACAGCTTCTTTAGATGGAAAAAAAACTTAAAAATTGTGTTTTTCACTTGAACATTAAATAATGTAATATTAAGAAGTATGAGATCATGTAAATCCTTTCACTTATCCTTGTACACATACACACAACAAGCATTTGCATTTAATACAAGTTTCTGCCTCATTTTACATTTATTTAGAGTATAAAAAAATGAAAAACTAGGCCATATTTTCATACACTCTATCAGAACTTACTTCATTTGGTGGTAGTTCAGCAAATGCAGTGATAGTCAAAGCAAAAGGGATGTCGCTTGCTTGTAGTAAGTCCTTGTTACAAGGAACATTGTACATTGTACTTCGCATAAATCTTGGACTGCAGTTACCTGTGAGAACAAAAATATTGATTTACTTATTGATTTACTTATTTACTTACTCATCCATTTGTTTGTTTATACACCTATTTCAATTAAGTTGTCCATCTGGAATGGTTGATCTGAGACCGATAGGCATTGTGGGAGCTCGTTAAACTACAAATGCATTATTATAACCACGCTTGATTATTAATGTTTACTTCTGAAATACTGTTATCTGTAATTCAGCACCATTCAAGTGTGATTAAAACAATGTATTTGCAGTTTAACGAGCTCCCACAATTCCTATTGGTCTCAGATAAACCATTCCAGATGGACAACGTTAATTGAAATAGGTGTATATACTTATCTAAGCAAAGGGTGTCATAAAAGTACAATACGATTCTGATTCATATAATACTCCTCATTCATTATGCACTTTTTGGGAGTCCTTCTGTGTGTACTGGAAACCTATTGTATTCTTTGTTAGCCTTAATCTTTGTTGAAGTTGTACTCTAACATTGTTTCTATTGAATTACATAGACTGTGTCTGGTATTGAACAATGGATTGAAGTCTAAGTTTTTGTTTTGGTATGATGGCCATGACATGAATGCATTGTTTGCAAACATTTGAATATAACTATTATTAATAACAGTTTAAAATTAAGAAACATTGAAGTCCTCCCAACAATTGATTCTACCAATAATTATAATAGGTATTAACGATAAGTAATATAATGACATTTGTAACACTGTAAAAAATGTTGGCTTAACTTTACTGAAGTTCCCAGCTTTAGCCCTTCGTCTTTTTTTACTCTGACGAAGGGCTAAAGCTGAAAATGTCAGTAAAGTTAAGTCAACATTTTTTACAATGTTACAAATTTCATTCTATGACCGATCATTCGAGATACTAGTGTAAAGCTAATCTACAAATCGAATTCAAATAAAGTTTATGTATGTATGTATGTATCATATATATCTAACATGTACCGCTGCAGCATATACTAGTTTACTTGCTAGTTTCCATTTCTGATAGTTATTACTTACCATCATCTTTGACAATAAACTTGCTGGTAACTAGTGGAGGAATTCTTCCTCTAGTGTTAGTGAGGAAAGGACCTTCTTTATGTGTGTCTTGGTCATCTTTCATCACTTGGATCTAAACAACAACAAAATATCTTTTCAAATAACTATCTTTATACTGAGAGACTAAATAACATGGCAACAACAGCCACTTTTCATCCCACGTCATATAAAATACAGCCATAAAATACAGCCAATAAAATGCATAATGCTTGAAAGCCGAATGTTGTACATTCAGCGGTATTCAACTGCCTGAGTCTTCCCATGAGATAATGCGGGTTTTCTTGATTTATATGATGTGGGATGAAATGATGGAATAAAATGGAAGGAAATGAGAAATGTTGAAATAACACTTGTAAGTGACTTGTGGGATATTCCACAGTATGCCACTCAAAACCATTGTCTAACTAGTATTAATTTAGCATTAATGCACATTAACAACAACATTTCTCATTTCCTTTCATCTTATTCCATCATCCAAACTCATCTCATTTAATCTCTTCTCATTCCATTTCATTCTCTTCCATTCCATTCCACCTCAATCAATTTCATTTGATCCCATTTTATTTTATTCTACAACATTTTCATCCAAAGCCAGCACCATTCACTTCAATAAGAACAATCACTATATATATATTACAGTGCGGACACTCCAACCGGGACCACTTTAAATGAATTGATAATCAACCAATCATATTGCAGCTTTCAGTTCAAGAATGTTAAGAGCGTGAGGACACTATAATTTGATTGGCTTATGCTGTTATCAGTTCAATCTCTGTCTGGTTTAAATGTTTTTTGATTGGACGGTTTTGTCTAAGTGGTCCTGGTTTGAGTGTCCACACTGTAAGTTGTAGGTTAATAATATTACTTACTGGGCTAGGCATTTGATCAGGATCAATTCTCTTCTGTTGTTGCATTGGACCAGGTGCAGACATTCCTCCCATTACTGGTCTTTGACCAGGACCACCAGGACCACCAGGATGGCTCATGGTAGGACCAGTACCAGAATATCCAAACTACCAACACAATGTATCAATCACATGTTATTAGTAATTCACAAACAGACAAGATTTCGGGAAACTCTATAACTAAACAAATATTATGCACCCCCCACCCCTTCCTGGTTGGTAAAAAAGATCATAACCCTCCTATGTTTACCCAGTTTATTACTAAAGCTGCAAACAAGTAACAACCTCCCTCCTACATAGCTTCCGAAAATTACATGACCCCCCCCCCCCCCCCTCATACACTAATAAATAAAAGCCCCCTAATACAATAATTCTTAAATGGAAACTAACAAGTAAACTAGTATAGGCTGCGTTGGTGTTTGATATAAATGATAGGTTATATAATAAAATTTGTAACACCGTAAAAAATGTTGACTTAACTTTACTGACATTTCGAGCTTTAGCCCTTCGTCGGAGTAAAAGAGTTAGACTAAGAGAGATACTGAGTATGAATTAAATTTACTGATAATTGTGTTGATAAAAATGTTCAAAAAGTGAAAAACAAAGCTTTCGCTAACCTTTTTTGAAATAGCTGTATTCTACTTGTTAGCATAATATTCAAAATTATTATATGACTATTTAATACTTTTTGCATTTATTCCTGGACATAACCAACCTGAGGAGCTCCAGGAAATGATGATGGAGGCATCATAGGTTGCATACCAGGCATCATATGTGATCCTGCCATAGATGCAGGTTGGTTCATTGTAAGCCCTGTACTTGGTGGACCAGACATACTACCTGCTGATGATATTTGAGGGTAAGTAGGCATACCAGGTTGTGGTGGTTGTCCAGGCATAGGTGGTTGTTGCTGCCCTTGCCATCCCATTGGTGGTTGTGATGATGGTGGCGAATTCATATTTAGATTTTGCATCTATGGAGAAGTTTAGAACAATCAAATGTTAGGAAAGAGTAAATGAAATTTTTAGTACGTATTAATGTATTAAAGAAATAGAAAAGAAGCATGTTTTAGACATTCTGATTTTGATCATGAATCTCACCTGATTTGATGGTGCTTGCTGAGAAGGTGGAGGTCTAGCGCCATATTGGAAAGGCTGTGACGAAGGAGGTTGCTGTGGAGGCATTCCTGGTCTATGCTGTTGTTGTTGTGATGAAATTTGAGGTGGCATTCCAGGAAACTGTTGCTGTTGTGGAGTAGGTGGCATTCCTGGTCGCTGCTGTTGTTGAATAGTGGGAGGCATTCCTGGTCGTTGTTGTTGAGAAGTAGGTGGCATACTAGGGCGCTGCTGTTGTTGTGGAGTAGGAGACATTCCTGGTGGACGCTGTTGTTGTTGTTGTGGTGTAGGAGGAATTCCTGGTCGCTGCTGTTGTTGTGAAGTGGGAGGCATTCCTGGTCGTTGTTGTTGAGAAGTAGGTGGCATACCAGGGCGCTGATGCTGTTGTTGTGGAGTAGGCGACATTCCTGGTGGTGGTTGTTGCTGCATACCTGGATGCTGTTGCTGTGATGGTGCCATTCCTGGTCGTTGCTGAGGTGGCATACCAGGGTGTTGTTGTTGTTGATATTGTGATGTAGGAGGTTGTTGCATGCCCGGTTGGTGTTGTGAAGGCATACCTGGTCTTTGCATGTGTTGGTGTTGCAATGTAGGTGTTTGTTGAGGTGGCATACCAGGTCGTTGCTGGTGCTGAGACTGTTGATGTCCTTGCATTGGATTTCCCTTGAAAATTATCGATGACAATTAATAACAATAATAATTGATACAGTTACACACAAAAAAATTCTGGTGACCAAGGAACTGCTGTGATTCTATAAGGTTTTACAAGGTTTTAGCTTTTGCAAAAAAGTGTCATATTGCATTTCAGACAAAAAGGGCTGAGTTAAATGTTTATATAATTTTATAAAATAAAATTGGAATAAAATATGCACATCTTGATTGATCAAGTCAGTTTTTTCGGGTTTTTTTATGTTTTGCTCACTCGTTTTGGTCAGTTTCAAGGAAATAAAATATATATATATATAGAATAAAAAACAATGTATAAATAGAAAAAAATTGCATTTTTCGTTGTTTCATATGAATTGTTTTTTTCTTAAAAAAGAAATGAAACACGTCTTCTAGATCTGTGTTTTCCCTTGACTATGAAAACCTCTATATGTTTGGGAGAATTCTCGAGCAGGTCCAAACACTCAACCTCTTCTCCTGTTTGGACTGATCTGCTCTTGAGCTCCTGGCAGAATTCATTTCTTAATTCAGAATTCATTAATGAAATCATCCAGGTGTTCCACAAAACAATGTTCATTTGTCTCAAGAAATGTTTGGCAATAGCTCTTATTGTAGATGAGCACCTGAGTCCAACAAACCAGCGGTATCGCCATGGAAACGAGGTTCTCAGGTCTAGCTTTGCTTTCCTAGCAAAGAGGTTTACTACAGATCAACAAATCATCACATCATTTTGATAGATATATTTGATATAGAAAGTTATTTCTGCCTCCACAACTATGGTCAACCTCTACAGAGTCTTTGGATGCATGCATGAACAGAAGTTCTAAAGTAGAATACAGTGGTTTGTCAAAGCATTTACTACAATTATCGAACAAGAAGTCACTCGCTGAATGACTCGTCAAAATACGTCAAATTCTTACTTTTCAAAGCCAACATACGCAGTCTGAATGCTCTACTAAACCACTTGGAGGCCAGATAATTTGTCAGAAGTGAGGATATACTTCTGTTGCTTCTTATTTCTTGAGTAGATCATTTTTAATTAATCTTCCTTTAACTGTAGTTATCGCAGGTTCTAGCTTTTCATTGTATAAAGTCTCAACAGCTTCGTGACTGTCAGTCTCAACAAAATATTGACTTACAACTAAATGTAATCACTTTTTAGAGTTTCGTCAGGACTAGATTGTTTTTTTTTTTTTACATAAGAATCAAATTCTGTAAGATGGAAGGTATGAAGAGTTCTTGTTGAAGCTGTATTGAACTGTAATACTTTTCGTGTTGCAATACAAATTACCCGGCACCAGTGCTTTTTTCGAATTTTTCTACTGTAAACACAAACTTTGTTTGTGCATAGTTTGCGGTTTTCATGGATTATCTGTTCTTTAATTAGTTTAATAAAGCATTCAGATTCTAAATGTTGGCTTTAAATCTAGGAATGTTTGGTAGCCAGATTGTACTTGTGACTATTTTGACGAATCATTCAGCGAGTGAGTTCTTGTTATATAGTTCTAGTAAATGCTATGATAAACAATTGTATTCTTCTTTAGAACTTCTGTTCATACATCCAAAGACTCTGTAGTGGTTGACCATAGTTGGGAATACATAATTAACTTTCTATATCAAAAATATTTCTCAAGACGATGCGATGATATGTTTATCTGTACTAAACATCTTTGCTAGCGAAGCGAAGCCAGACCCGAGAATCTCGTTTTCATGTTACGCTCATGGTGATACAGCTGGTTGGTGGGAATGTCGTGCTCATCTACGATAAGAGCTATTCATTCGGTTTTTCTATCAAAAAAAAAAAAAAAAACGAGTATGGTGACCCCCATTTTTATTTGCTCATTAAACTTGTATGATGATTGTACTTTACCATGCCAACGTTAAATAAAAATCTATGGTTAACTAATTTGCCTGCGAACGTCCTTAAATCAACAACAATAGGTATCATATTGATGTCAGAACGTTTTCACTACCAGCATCCAAAATGTTGTGAGTACAGTATAATCAGACTGTCAACAATTCTATTGTTTACATTAAAATGGACACATTTGAAAGTTTTAATTATCCATAATTATAATCACTTATAATTATTTATGATTAGATTATTATGTATCAATATATATATTTAGTATATGTTTTGGAACAGTTCTATCAACTCAAATACAAATTATTATCAACAAGTTAGACATACGAGATACGTGTTGAACAAAAATGTTTTGATACATTTGTTACGCTCACGAGGTTTAAAATTCAATTGACATTCATCTTTCACATTAAACTATTTTACTATAATCAGCTTCTCAACATTGTACACTATTACATATTGTGGGATTTCATAGATTATTTTTTATTTATCAGAGAAGGAAAAAATACAATGTACAAAAGTATAAGCTTTAATAGTTTATTTGGGAAATGTGGTAAGATAAATGGTCACTTCGTAAAGCCTCTACAGATATAATATGTTGATATATCGTTTGCTTAGAGGTGTATTGAAAATGTTTCTACATCTTAAAAGCAATTCATACCTTTTGATGCATTTGGTGTACACCGTTCAACTGGCCATTTGTCATGTTATTCGTGGACATTTGTTGTTGTGGAAAGGATCCTGGAGGACCCATTTGCTGTGGCTGTCCTCCTTTAATATTACCATCGAATGGCTGGTTTCTGTAGTCGAAGAAAAAGCGCTTAGACTAAAATGAAGCACGAAATTTGAATGACCTACAAAGTCTCAGACGTCAGCCATCTTACCTGTAGCCGGCTCCTGGCGGTGGAGGACCCTGACTCATCATGGTTTTTAAGCCCCGTAAATTCAATTATATTCCTTGTAAATCAGTATCACAACAAACAGAATATTTACGTGGCAGCCTGTGCCAAAATCAAGCCCAGAAACCTTTTAGTTGATAACTTTTGTGGCTATAAATTAGAATAAGTTTGTGACTTGACTGCACTCTATTATGCCACGTAGTCTTGATTTGCATCAAGACAATGCCTTTTGCCCATGCGCATGTCTAGTACCCAGTGCCAACTCAAAATGGCGACGTGGAAAATGAAAGCCACAAAAGGAACTACGCATTAAAATTTCCCAAAAAAAGTTACAAACTTCAATGAATAAGCGAAGCAATTTGTTGGAAATTTGACCAGAAACGGTCTTCAGGTCTTTAGAAATGGTCATGGTTGAATAATATTCATTTGCCTTTGGGTTCCCTGTGGTAAAACAGGTTTTCCCATTTGCTTGTTTTCATTCTCATTTACTTTAATTTAAATTTCTAGTTTATCAATGCATGAAAAAGCCTATAATGCTCGATGTGTTACCATATCAGTATTAATATATGACAGGAGCCCGATATGAGGTTTTTGTGATATCCAGAATAAACAAGGTCGACTGAGGTAAGTGTAATCAGCCGAGGCAGGGGGACGACGCTGATTACACTTGCCGAGACTTGATTGTTCTGATATCACAGCAGAATTCAACATATTTTTTTTACTCGTGATATCTCGTATTTTTGACCAAAATTTGGATCCCTGATCCCATATTTTATCAGTTCGATTCTGATCCCTGAACCCCCAAAAATTAGTGATCCCGTGTATTTACATGGACATGTTTTTCAGGTTAAAGTTAATAATAACGCATACTTTTCATCGTCAATACCAGAATCAAGGTTGGTTTCCTTTGAAAACAATGAGAATGTGTATTAAATGGGATAATGGCCTCGCTCCTCGGCTTATTGCAAATAATGACCTCGCGCTGCGCGCTCGGTCATTATTTTCAATAAGCCTCGGAGCTCATCCATTATCCTATACAGACAGTTCTATGTTCTACCAAATATAGTGAGCTAACCGGCAAGTTGTTTAACAATAGTTTAATGATAGATTGATCAGAAACTTTTTATTTCAATGTTATTTTATTTTAATATATTATAAGGTTATAATTGAGTATAATTTTATGATTAAGAGTAAACTGTCTTATATAGAGGGAAACGAGGAAAACGAAAAAAATCTACTTTGGAATCCGGAATCCAGCTCTCTGGAATCCGGAATCCAGGTCTTGGGATCCGGAATCCAGTTTATATTGCAATCCGGAATCGTCCATTTTTGAATTCGGAATCCGCAAACTCGGAATCCGGAATCCACCAACTTCTTCTCCGGATTCCCTTTCATGGGGCCGAAATGCTAACTGATCTTTACCTGCACTTCTTACTGTAATAAAGACTTCGACTTCGACTTGTACTTGCACTGGGGCTTCTACTACTTCTATGTTTAAACAAATGAAGAAAAGTAAAGTTATTTTCAGATATAGATAGGTTATAAATTGTATACATTATTTTACCTTCCGACGCTACCTGATGTTGGCCTGCACTTTGTACTGTTATGAAGACTTCGACTTGTACTTGTACTGGGGCTTCTACTACTTCTATGTTTAAACATTTGAAGGAAAGTAAAGTTATTTTATGAAGGTTAAGAGGGGTTCCCCACCCCACGCCCCCTGTTTCCGCGGTCCCTGTTGTAATAAGATACATTTATGAACAGGCTCGTAACATGGTATATTTTGAACGTATTGATCCCAGATCATTTCGGAATTTTTGATCCCTGAGCTTAATTTTTTCCAAACTTTTGATCCTTGATCCCCGAATCAGACTCAATTTCCCACTGATCCTCGATCTCAGCCCTTCTATCCCTGAGCCCTGGCCTCTGATCCCTGATCCCTGATCCGGGCCTAATTTTTGGGCTTGATCCCTGATCCCATATACCATGTATCGAGTCTGTTATGAAGGTATAGTTTTGGTTATAAATTGTATACATAATTTTACCTTTTAACGCTAACTGATCTTGGCCTGTAAAGAGGACTTCGACTTCGACTACGACTTGTACTAATTGGGCTATTACTTCTTCTTCTATGTTTAAAGGAAATAAGGAAAGTTAAGCCGCGAGTTTAGCCTTAGTTGGTACTGCCGCGCGCGAAGTAATCCCACATTATAATATAATAATAATGATATAAAAAATAATATTATAATAATAGTATACTTTGTGAGCTCCTGGTGATGGCTAATATGCGATATTACAGCAAGATGCTCAAGACTGTGACCACTGATAAAAACGTATTCGCATACTTTTGTAGCGCCATCCTCCAATTAGCGTTTAGATCAGAGATAAGATCCCGGATAAGATAAGACAATCCTGAAATGCTGATTAGATAACAGCATAGACGAAAGTATGCGAATACATTAGCGGTGGTCACACTTTTGGTCTCTTTGCTGTAAAGACTCATATGATTCGCTGCGAGTAAAGGGACTTACAAATCGGCACTTGCAGTAAAGAAACACATAGAAGAAGCGTATGAGTCTGAGCCTGCTTAGCAAGCGTTTCTTTTTTTGGGAACGGGAAAAAGTTGTTTTGTGTTGTTTTGGGATAGCTGTGTTATCGATATGGCCACGCGAAATTTTAAAAAGACTCTATTTAAAGACTAGTGCAGAAAAACTGCGTGAAACCTCGGTAACACAGCCATCCTAAAACAACACAAAACAACTTTTCCCCCGTCCCCCCCTAAAACTGATAAGGGACTGCGCAATAATTATCAGGAGGGGGGGGGGGGGGAGAGGGGGGGAGAGAAATGAGCGAAAAAAGTTAATTACCCTCCCCACACAAATGAAGAACATTACGCCTTGCCCCCCCCCCCCCACCTACCATAACGGGAAAAAATTAGACTGCAACCAACCCCCCACCCCACCCCACCCCCTTCGTTCAAATTGAGAAGACTGCTGAATAATTACGAGAAAAGGGTTTTATCAAAATCGCCAGAGAATCTAACCAACATCAGCAACAAATAAGACTTAAAAGTTCTCTTCAACATACCCAGGTTGAACGTCAGAATCAGTTTCAAATTCAAGTTAGGTGTTACCCCTCCCCTCCTTCACTGATTAATTTTGGACGTTGCCCCCCCCCCCCCTCTTTCAAAACATAAGTTTAGATTATGCACCCCCTAGATTCTCAACCCCCCCTCCTGATAATTATTGCGCAGTCCCTAAATGCTTGCTACGCAGGCTACGTATGAGACCGTTTGTAATAAGTACTGACCTTTTGGAATTATGAACATTCGACCTCGATCGTGAAGTGTGTGATCTACAAAGAAATGGGTTATTACAGTGCGAATCAAAAAACCGTGGGCACCTAGAAATATTTTAGAAATCGTTTATTAGGTGGGTTCACACTAGGTTCTAAGTGTTTCCTAAGTATGAGCTAACCCCGGGTAGCCAAAGTGTTTTAAAAGGTCGAAGCATTTTGCAACCTTAGAGCAAATAGAACTAAATGATAGATAAGTATGACAGTTTACTAGCTGTTTACATAAGGAGATAAGGACCACAAAAGTATAAAAACTTCGGTTTCTTTGTACTAAGCGAGGTTACTATAACAACAAAGTATTTACTTGAGCTGAACATGATACCGTATGACACCGTTCACACACAAAAAAGCTCAAGTACAACCCAAACATACTTTAGACCTACTTTGAAACGCAAGTTTTATCGTTGGACAACTCACAAACAACTGTATCACCGCAAGAAATTTGACTGATGTGTAGAATGATAAATTGTTTGTAGTTAGAGTTGTTTGTGAGTTGTTCAACGAACAATAAACGATTTCTAAAATATTTCTCGGTGCCCACAGTTTTTTGATTCGCACTGTAAGATTAATCTCAACAGTTTAAAAATTAATTACTATAGTACGTCAAATGATTAACTTACCTATGATCTCGAATATGTTTCTTTTTCTTACACATTATGGTCACTTTGGTGCAAACATAAAATGTCACCGGTACTGGCAGGGTAATCGGCTCGGAATGAAATATGATTCGCAAAGAAAACCTCGTGGTCACGGCATCCTGACAACCACGGACTGGACTGGACCCAGAAACCACGGACTGGACTGAGTCCGTGTTTTACAAATCGTCGGAATATATATTTGACAAAAATCCTAGATTTGCCTTAGCGTGACACTCTCACATCACTTGAGGTCAATGACTGTGTGACAAGCAGCGATAAATATGTATTTTTATCAATGATTATATTTTGAGACCGTGAGCCGTAGTTGTTGTTCTGTGAGTTGCGTTGCGTTATTTTTACGTGACCATATCATGTTACTAATCTGATAATCTTATTTATCTGATGTGTCAGTCTGTGTTTTACAATTTTTCAGAAAACATTGTAAAACACAGACTCAGTCCAGTCCATGTTTTCTGGGTGCAGTCCAGTCCGTGGTTTACAGGATGCCCGTGGTCACAGCTTCGTTAATCATTACTTCCTGGCATACCTGCAGGTCACTGTGTAAACATTATTGTATCGCATTACAAAACCTTAAAATAGCTTAAAATGTCTCCGATTTCAAATCGGAAAACAATTCCAAAAAGCTATATAGATGAATAATAATAACGATTCCAATGTCTGGCCTAAAAGATTTGATCCCTGATTCGGCGATATTTTCTCCTGATCCCGATCCCAAAAATTCTGATCCCTGATCCCAGTAGGCCGTCCCGACACTAATAACGGTGCGAGTTTATATGAAAGCGAGTTGTCCCTGCTAGCCGGGATAACTCTTTTGTTTTGTATTCCCCGGTGGACTGAAAACAATAGAGATATCCCGGCTAGCAGGGACAACTTGCCTTCATATAAACAGCCCCTAAGTCAAAATAACGCTGATCCCTGATCCCATGTCACGCCGACCCTGCATGAGAATTCAATGATTTTATTATAAATGGAAATTAGAAAATTTACCATCAAAAGTTCTGTCACGTTGTGTTCAACATTTTGTTTAGCAAGAAAACAACGAAAGTGGGAGATAAATTAACATTTTGATACCAAATCGCTAATGTTGACACCTAAGAAGTACGACGAGCATAACCAAAACTTTTACCCCTTGAGTATTAGCCCCTTGAACTGTAGTACAAGATTCCCGGGGGGAGGGGGTTCTCCCTTATTCCAAGTGGTAGGGGTGATCGGCGTACCTTTTAGGGTTAAAATATTTCCAGTGCGTACCTTTTAGGGTCCATTTAGAGATTTGGCTCAAAAATCAGTTGTAAGGGTCGTTTTTACTATGCTTTATATGTATCTGGGCGTACCTTTTAGGGGTCATTTTCAAAATCTCCGCCGATCACCCCTACCACTTGGACAAAGGGAGTACCCCCCCGGGACAAGATTCTACAGGCTGTAGATACAGTCTGTAGCTGTCATGAAACAAGTGTATTAAGCCACACGCAGAGGGGAGAAGAACGGATCAGGGAGGAGGGCAAGGAGGATGGAGAAAAAGAGGGAAAATAGAGGGAGGAGGGAAAATTAAAATATAAAGGGAGGCTGGGGAGAAGGTCGATTTTAATTATTGAACTATAAGTAGTTCTAGAGCACCGGCGATCTTCACAGGGCTATTTGTAGCTGGTTGTCACGCACTGTGTTCCATGTCACATATTAGCTGTACAAGTTTTTTTTTTTTATACATTGGCTAAAATGTATTATTTGGGCCAATTTTATGCGAACAGCTTATCTCTGAAATACAAACTATTCAACAGTTCACATTGTTACCATTTGCACCGTAATGGATAGAAAGAACAAAGAAAATCAGGGAGGGAGAAATGAAAACAAAGTGTGAAAGAGTACAACACACTTTTAAAGTGTAATACTTATTTGTCATAGGTTTATAATATTCTTTCGTTAATGAGGAAAGCTCTAATGCAACCCCACGAGCCATTAAAACACTCAATATTCCAAAGATTTTGTTCTTTATTATATTTATATTAGTTCATAGTACACAAACAAGTTCTAAAATGACTAAAATACTCTACATGAACAGATAGACACAGTTTGAAAACAATGGTTTATGACCCAGAGAACTGACATTTTAAATCAATAATATTGATAGTATGTGCATTTCTGTACATATATTATCGTGTACATATTCTCTCATTCTCTCATTTTCTCACATCTACACAAAAATGCCAAAGTAGAAGAAAAAGCAGAAAAGACTAAATTTTAGATTGAATGGGTGACAGATGTACATTAATGCATATGCAAAACGAACACACATATTTATGCAAGCTTTTTAAAAATGAAAGCTTTATTCATAGTTTCTGGTCATATGCAGAGTGAGATGAAATTTCATAATAAAAAATTTAATACCTACATATTATTTTCAAATTGTCAACTTAGTGCTATCTGAGTATAATACTTGTGTAAATAATGTACTTTGGCATATTGAATGCTGACAAAATGAAAGATATGAAGGAAACTAGAATAGAAGAGCTCCCATTCCTCCCATTTCGCTCTGTTCCTTGACAAATATCTCGAAGTATTGATAGATAATGGTGACGGCAAGAAGGATACCAGTTCCAGAACCAATGGCACCTGAGACAAACACAAATACATGGTTAGCTTATATTTTAAAAAGAAAGAATGGAAGTGTCATTGATCACACTTTTAATATCCTGATTCATATTATATTTCATATATTTCATTTTCTTTTTTAATCACCATCACAAACTTTTGTTGCATCAACATCTTAATGCACATTTCATCTTCCTAATCATATTATTTGGTTATTCTTATCATTTTTACCACCACCATCATTTATACTTAACCACCATCATCATGACCACCACCACCACCATCATTACCACCACCACCATCATCATTACCACCACCATCATTACCACCACCACCACCATCATTACCACCACCACCATCATCATTACCACCATCATCATTACCACCACCACCACCATCATTACCACCACCACCACCATCATTACCACCACCACCATCATCATTATAACCAACACTACCATCTTCATTACCACCACCATTTTCATCAACACACCCTTTGTTTCACTCTTCAGTTTAGCATAAACTGCAAACTCTTATCCTGATCAGTACCATTTTAACACACATAATCAACATCATTATCAATGATTCATCTTCATCATTCCACTTACCAAGGAAGTCGGCAAGGACAGAAAGAGCTCCAATACAAAGGCCACCAAAAGCAGCAGCAGTAGGAATGTACCTATAAAAATAAAATACTTTCACTAAGTTACTTGCACTTAGAAAATCAACTAGCATTTTTAAGCAAGAAGATGGTTGGATTTAGAAGTGCTCCAAATGAATGTGCCCAAGATAAAATACTTAATCAAGGATGGCACAGTTGGTTAGTGTGCAGCTTTCAGTGCAAGAGGTTCCGAGTTCAATTCCCAGTGACCTTACATCCTTGTTTCGACTTCTCTTCTTTTTATGTAGCTTTAAGTAGCATTATATACCCGTAAAATGGAGTACTGATGGAGAGAGGGAAGTGAAATGAGTGCTGTTCTTTAGTTAATGGTTTACCTGTTTAGTTCATGAACCATTGACTTGTCTCTATGGCCACGCATGACCATTTGCTGCTCCTTCAATTGCTTAGCAACCTAGAATAAACAATGATATTAAAATCGTCAAAGCACATTACTAAGGAGTCGCCTACTGGCATGTTACTTCAATTGTTTTGACAATGTATAGATGATTCTTTGATGTTTCTAGTTTACATTCTTAATGCAGAATTAAACTGCCTAACACATACAAGGCAAGCAAAACAAAACCACAAGGTTTGAGCCCCTTAAACAGGGAGCCAAACCCAAGAAATATCTGATTTTGTTACTCACATCCTTAGCAGAGGAGCCAGATACATCAATCCATGTCTTGGAGAAGAATGCACATGATCCAAGCATGAAGACAATATATATCAAGGCATGAACAGGATCTGTAACTATATGACCAACTGTCTCAGGTGGAGACATATAGTAACATAGACCGCCTACAGGATACGACCTGGCTGGTCCACCACCAGCTTCTGCCCAGGTACCCAAAAGGTTAACAATAAAGTTTCCAGCAAACTTGGCAGACAACATTTGCGAGATAACATAAATATTAGATACCAAAGCACTCTGGAGGATGATGGGAATGTTTGATGTATAGAAGAGCTTGATTGGATAGGAGCTGTATTGACCACGATAGCGTGCTGACTTGATTGGCAGGTCTACTCTGAATCCCTGCAAAACAGTTGTGGTGATGACATTAGTAAAAGATGTTTTTGAATAATAATGAGTCTTGGTCTTCTTTATGTTAACAGTGAACTTCTTTAGAAAATTATTATAGTATAATGTTGGCTGAACACTTGGGAAATGATTGAAATGTTTTTATGATTCAAAAATGTTTTGTCTAATGAGCCACAATAGTAAGGGTGGTGTAGACACTTCAGTTGCATTCCAAAATATATTATTCATTTTATTCTTATTTTAATATTTAAACAGGGTATCTAGTTTAGCTTAAATAGAGCCCTGTTAATTAGCAACATTATTTTCATCTAGACAGCCAAATGTTGGAAATTTTTACATCCACTGAAATTTTGTAGGAATGACTTTGTGGTTACAAAATGTTTTCCCTGAGTAATACACAGTGCAGACATATAAAACCTATTTATCAAAAGGATTTAGCTTGCCAAAGTCAACTAAAAATGAATGGAAACTAGTCAAGGCTGTGTCGGTGTTTGATATAAACGATAGGTAATATAATGAAATTTGTAACACCGTAAAAAATGTTGATTTAACTTTACTGACGTTTCGAGCTTTAGAGTAAAAGGAAAAAATGCAAAGGTTCAATGAGGAGCAATTGCTAAGACATACCTGGAAGTAAATGACAATACCAAAGACAAAGATGGTAGCCATGAGGTTCATCAAGTTGGGGAGGTTCTGCCTGTAGAAAGCTTCTCTAAGACCTCTGACTTTGTCAGTTCTTGTGGCCAAAAGATGGAACAAAGCAATAACAGCACCTTCAAATTCAGTACCTGGACAGAAAGTCAAAAACAAGTTAATCATCTAAGTATTAACATATGTCAACTCTACTCTGTAGTATTTCTTCTCATTCTTATTTCATAGATAGGGAGATTGTTGCATTAGGGCGATTGTTGTGATAGGGTGATTCTTTTGATTCTAAAAGTAGAAAGCACAGTATTGTGGCCTAACAATGACTCTAGGTTAGTAGATGCCTAAGGAATATATTAATACAATATTGTCATCAAGCTTTACCTCTGCCAGTGTTGATGGTAGCAGGACTGAAGGCCTTCCAGACAATGGTTTCACAAATATTGGTAGCAATAAATAAGGAAATACTGCAACAAAAAGAAGGAAAGCATTAAAAAGAGAATGAGCAGATAACAAGAGATCACTTCACCATTGCCCAAAAGGGAATGATGCAAGAGCTAAGCAGGCTTGAGAAAAACAATACTTACCCAGAGCCAAGTCCATATCCCTTCTGGAGAAGTTCATCCAACAACAAGACAATCAAACCAGCACAGAAAAGCTGTAGAAAGACAAAACAAGTGGATTTGAGCCATGAATATTATGTTCATTATCCAAAAACTATAGAAATAGTTTAGACTTCAGTTTATCTTCTAGTGTGATATTGTGGCATCCTAGCTTGGTTTATGAACTCAAAATGATTTTAGTGTGTTAACTGTCCTATGTTGTCTTGGGTTTTCTAGCCATGAAATATATACTCTAACTGACAATATCAAATATCATCCCTTTTATTCATGTAACTGATTGTTAGCATGAGAAAAGCTTTTGCACCCTATTCATGACAAAAAATGAGGAAAACTGGACAAGTGGAAACTTCTCGAAAAGACCATCAGAACCGAGACAATTCAATTGAGAAAAACTATGATGGACAAGACAATTTTCAACCAATAGCCGTTTCAATTGGACTCCCGTTATTGAATATCACGCCAGAGTAACTATATGTATGTTCTTTTGATACATATGTAAATGTAACAATACAAACAAACAACGTAGACAACATGTGCTTATAATGGTAAACATGAATGACAGAAACATACAGTAAATTAGTACATAAATTTTATACAAACCTGGATGATGATGAGAAGACAGATACCGGGTCCAAGATCAGAAGCATCTCCGTACATTCCAGTCATTACATAGACTACAGCTTGACCAATTGTGATAATCATACCAAATACTGTAATATTAATAAGTAAAAATAATTGTTAGACTTTAGTATCACCACTTTATCACACTAATCTATCATCTGCTTCATAATCATGACATTTATGCCTGTCAGTCACATAGAGCAACCACCAAGGGCTTCCATTTATCCCTATTCTAGAAGTCCCATGCAGTTAACAATATTTCTAGATAGCTATTGACCACTAGATACTAGATGTAGGTTAACAAGAGATAAGTAATATATATGATACATACACTTTTGAGCTCCATTGAAAAGGGCTCTGTCCTTTGGTGTATCACCAACTTCAATGATTTTGGAACCAGCCAAGAGCTATAACAAACAAGACATTATCAGAATATTAAAAAAATAAAACATGAATCCACAATAAAAGTTATTCCTTACATCATAAGCAAGAAGTGTTTAGAATACATTTTACTATATAATCAACATTAACCCAAGAGAAGGGGTTGGAATATGAGAACACCCCTTTATAATAGTTGTGAATAATGATCACTTCTGAAATAATTGTCAACCATTTTCCTCCATGATTATACATCCTCAGTGTTCAACTATATTTTAATGTTATTCTAGTATTGTTTAATTTTAATTCTAAAATATGTACAGCCACAGTGGACCTTAATGTTTTTGTGAAAAGGTTTTGAAAGAGATAATTTTCTATTAAATTTCTATAAAATTGTATTCTATTCTGATGTATTGTAGTTAAGTTTTGGCTCTACATATTAACCTTTTAGCCCTCATGCCTGTTGAAGGAGATTTAATAGACCTTGTATATAAAATAGAAATGAAAATGGATATGGTGGTTTCCGACAATGCTTTAGACTTCCTACAACATTAATTTGTTGGAAAGGAGGAGCATTTTATAGGCAAACATACTTTATGATCATTTAACATATTTGCCTTATAAATATGGCCAAGATAGTAGGGAAATAACTGTGGATTACCTGCATAATAAGACCAGAGGTAACAATTGGTGAAATACCAAGTTCCATCAATGTTCCTGTAACAAAAACACAGGTATTTTAACTAATCTTGTTGGTGCACTTCACAACCATTATGTTTACCCTACAATCAACCTGTTTCTTTCTTCTCAATACCTCATTTCTCACTAAAGAATATGAAGTAAAATGTAGGGAAAGAAACCCCAATTTTTAAAGAGTTCGCTTATGGAATCATTCCATTAATTTCATCAGATAGTCAGTCATTATGATTCATTTTAAACAAAAATTTTCAAATTCAATCAGGGGTTTAAATCTTTGCTTTGTTATCATAAATTTCGTTATTAGAAATTATTGTATCTTTACATCCTATGTTTATTATTTCTTACCTCTATTGGAAGCTAGAATAACTCTCATCCAATAAAAGGGATCTGCAGAATCGGACGACATAATTCCAAAAAGTGGAATCTACAAGACAACAAAAGGAACAAATGATCAGAACAAATCATCATCAGTTATAAAAACACATTTCTAATACGAATTACAGTCTAATTCAGACGATTTAAAGAACAAAATGGTCCATTTTACTTTTAGAAGTCCATTCATGATTAAAAAAAGTGAATTATATATAAATTCCTTTTCAATTTTTAGTCGAAGTTCTAACGGATAAAATTTTCACTTTTAAAGGGAAGTTTTTTTTACTAACCTGGCAGCAAACCAGAAAGATAAAAAGCGTAATTGCTGTCCATAATACTTTTTCTCTGAACTGGATCTGTTGAAAAAGATATTAGAAGTAGTAAGTTTGATAAATAGTGAAGCCGGTTGACCGAGCGTTGTCTGGGGCCACACACTAAAGGACACGTAACCAGTTAGGCACCGCTATCACACCAGATAACCTTAGTCATTTACAGCCAAAAACCCTCTAAAAACACCATCTAAATGCACATAAATATATCATATAACAGAAGGTACAATAATGATTCATTTTAAGGTATCTTATAAGGCTACCTACCTTTCTTTCGGGTTTAGAGACTTCGGGTAAAACGGAAATGAATGGACGTAGAATTTCGAGAAATTTAACTGCAAGCGGTCAAAAAGAAGCAGGATTAGAATTTAAACTACAAAGAATGTCAACACAAGACGGTCACATATGAAAGTTTAGATGTTAAAGATACTTACTTCCCATTTTGAAGGTCTATTTGGCCAGATATTGTGGCCTACAACAATGTTTTTCAGAGGAACCACTATTTCTGCGAGGACACAATAAGCCGCACAGAACTAAAAGGACTCTTTGGAACCACTGCGCATCCTCTGACGTCATCAGTTGCCTCGTTATCGCGTGACAATAAAAATTAACAAGGGGGAGTACCTGAAAACTTATCGCTAGTTTTCCTATTTTTGGAATTTTTGACGTTAAATTTTCAGTTTTTGGTTACAATATCAATATTATTGAATAAATACTGGTGAATAATGCTATAAACCACATTACATTCTTATCAACTGTTCTATAGCAAGATATTGATAATCAGTCAATCTCCGATTGAGCGGGTTTTCTGTGTAAACTTGAACTACCAAAGGAAGCCCAAGCTCTACTTGCAAAAAAAAAAATAGTGGAAAACTGCAAAAGTCAATCCTACAGACTTAATAATTTAAAACGACAACGTCAAATCAATTTGTGACATTTTCGATTTCAAAACAAGATTCTGTGACTACGATGCACGGCAAGGTTTCTGGTTTCAAAGGATTCCTCTTTGTGTGTTTGCTGTTTCTGCTGAAATATTCCGAGAGTACTGATCAACCATCAAATGAAGCAAGCGGAGATTCTTTTTTTGCAAAAGATAAAAAAGAACATTGTAAAACAACCAATTCTTGCGGAAAGGTAAGTATAATGCTTTTTGTTTGAACGTAGCCTGACCTGACCATGTGAATAAGAATTGTTTTCCCCGCCAAGGGAGGTGAGAGGCTTATTTATTCCTGGAGCTATTTACATGTGTAAAAGAAAAAGTAATTATTAATTATAAGCTTTCGAGAAATGGCTATTAATAATTTTAATATTAATATTTTTAATTGATTTTTTAAGAGTTTATAATTTGTAAACAAAAGCGCCTTTACTTCCCCCCTTCCCTCCTCCACTCCCCTATGATTCAATTGTCTAGTACCCAAGACCTCTCTGCTTTAAACGCCGGTGTAGTTCTTTCCACATTTCCTTCCAAGCAGAGAAGTTCATACAGAATTACTCTCTTCAAATATGGCTCTCCCATCACGACTAGCTGGTCAGCTTCGTTCTTCAACATCAACTATTCGAAATGGCCTACTTAGAAGAGGCTTTAGCAGTCAAAGCGGCTCGTCAAAAGGACGTTCAATCGGCAATGCAGCCCCGTTCCTTCTCGGTGCTGCTTCGGCAGCATCTACCTTAATGGCTGCTAAATATTATTATGATAACAAGGATAAGTTTGCCATTATTCAGCCAGTTCATGCTGGTTCACGTATTGTGGTGCGTCATTTTTTTCTGTGCATTTTTTAAATTATACTAGAATTTCTAGTTTTGTGAATTCGTACAAAATTTATTTTTTGTACAAAAGTTGTGACGTGTTCAAATCACGTGTGAAAATTATGCTAATTTGTTAAGGTCTTTTTGGTTTGTTTTAATTCAAAGAATAAAGACGAGAGGACCTTTATTATGGTAAAACCTGATGGTGTACAGCGTGGTCTGGTCGGTGAAATTATCAAGAGGTTTGAACAAAAAGGATTCAAGTTGGTAGCCATGAAGTTTGTACATGTATGTATTATATATGGTAGAATGAATTCTTTCTGATAGCATAATATTAAAGAGCCATGGTCACTTACTGGCATGCTTAGCATTTGTTTATGATTTGAGTGTTTTAATTTATTAAAAACAGTCAGTCATATTACTAGAAAACAAATAAAACAAAGCGCTAAATGATTTAGTAGGAGGGTACCCACTCCAATCATAAAGGGTATCAAAATGTTTAAATGAGTCTGAATGTGAAATTTTCATTGTCGACAAAATTCAGTCTTGTGCATGCTGGTGGGTCTTTAAAAAGCACTAATTGATTGATTGATAAAAAAATATATATATTGATTGATTAGTCAATCGATTAGTAATATTAATTGATTGATTGATCTGTAAATTGATGAGTAATATGAATTGATTGACAGATCAGTTGATTGATAGATGATTAATATTGATGGGTTCATTTATGGTTGGTTGATAGATAATAAATATCAATACTCCATTATCACTATATCTAGCACTGCTGTACTATTTGACAAAAGGCACTTTTGCACATGCTAAGCCTAGATTTGTTGTAAAAAAATATTCACAAATTTCAAGCCAAGTACGGGAAAATATTACAGCTAAACAATAGAAAACAAATTTAAATTTCAAAAAGAAAAAAAGACTCTGAATCGAGATTATCCCTGTGCAAATGCACCTTTTGTTGAATTATACAGCGGTGCTGGATAACATGAAACTGGAGTATTGATTGTTGGATCATTTAAATTATTGATTGATAGATGTTTTTTAACATTTAATTTATGGATTAGTTAATTGATTGACAGATCAGTTGATTGATTGATCAAGTAACTGATTAATTGATAGCTTGGTTGATAGACAGTTTGATTAACATGATAAGGTTGCTTACTTTGACTATTTCCTTTGCAGCAAAGTGAAGAACACCTCAAGAAACATTATGCTGATCTCAGTAAATTACCATTCTTCCCAGGACTTGTCCGCTTTATGTCATCTGGACCTGTGGTTGCCATGGTAATGCCATTATACATGTTTCTGAACATTACTTAAATGATTATTTTAGGGCTTCTATAATTGCTTGTATTGCTTACTATTCCACAACGATCGTCATCACATCCACTTTCATTACTGCGGACCAGACCAATATATATCAACATTGTACTCGACTGTGTGAATGAACTATTGTCTATTGACAATGTTGTTATTGTTTTTAATACTATTGATTATTATTGTTATTATTATTGGTTAATATAGTAATGTTTAGGTATTATTGTTGTTGTAGGTATGGGAAGGTGTTGGTGTTGTGAAAACAGGAAGAGTCATGCTTGGAGAGACAAATCCAGTAAGTACTCAGATTATTGATAATAAATGAATAAAGACATGTAGACAAATACACTATAAACCACTATTCCATGCAATTCAAACCATGTACAAACAAGGGAGAGAAAATATAACAATGCTGCCCTGCATATTTGATCATAATTATGCCATTTATATTTGGACTCTTTTTTTGGTTTTATACTTTGCTGACTAACATGACTTTTTTTAGGCTGACTCCAAACCTGGTACCATACGAGGTGATTTCTGTGTTCATATAGGAAGGTAAGTGATTGAATTTCATTAAGGAAGAGAACAGAAGAGAACAAGGAAAGGGGAAATAAGGGGGAAAAGAGAATAGAAAAGAGAAAAAAAGAAGGGACGGAAAAGAGAGGTAATTTGAATGAAGATAATTTAGAAAAGAGAACAGATGAAGGGAAGAAAAGGGAACAGAAAGGGAGAGAAGAGAAGAGAAAAGAAGAGAGAGAAAAGAGAAGAGAAGAGAAAAGAGAAGAGAAGAGAAAAGAAAAGAGAAGAGAAAAGAAGAGAAAAATAGAAAGAATTGGGGGAAAGCAAAGAGTAAAGCCAGCCTTGTTTCAAAGCCTCATGTTTTAATTTACACTGGCTAAAATCAAGCACATTTATTTATCATTGTTTATTTATTGTCCTCAGAAACATCATCCATGGAAGTGACTCTGTAGATAGTGCCAACAACGAAATTAACCTCTGGTTTAACAAGAATGAACTTATTAACTGGGCACCAAACAGCTACAACTATGTCTATGAAGATTGAACCTTCTTGTAACTAATTCTGACTTGAAATAAAAAATAGATTGATATTTGTTTGTATAACTTCCTTATTTGTAATTGTTTTATGTCAATATTTTGCAAACTTATCAGTACCCAAATAAAAGGACGGAAAACATGCAACATGGAATATTTTGGCGTTTTACAGTGCTACTAATTCAACCGGGGCCACCCCGAGTTTATTAGCTAATCATGTTTGAGCTTAAGAACAAAAGAACCAGACATAGACGATCCGTCAAGTCAATTCACGCCTATAATTTGATTGGCTGATAAGGAGACAAAGTAGATATCTTTTGTTCTTAAGCTTAAACGTGATTGGCTAATAAACTCGAGGTGGCCCCGGATGAATTAGCAGCACTGTAAGCACTAGCGTCAATATGACCGAAGTATTTAAAAAGAAGAAAGAAAATAAAGACAAGTGAAAAGAATTGCGGAGGTTGAAGGTTTCTCTTCTAAATGTGCATGGTTAGATACATTCACGAGCAACCAAGAGGGTCCTGAAGGGGTAAAATGGGAGCTGGGATTGGCCTTATTTTTGACTGGGAAAATGATATTGGATGCACTGGCACTGGGATTTACAAATAAAAGAACAATAGGAAATGGGATTGAAAACTTCAGCAAAACTGATGGGATTATGTGATTTTTGACTGGGATTTGGTCCAAATATAAAATATGAGATTCCTGAAATTATTGTAGCGAAAATGAAACGTTGTGTGACGAAACAAACTACGGCTGCGTGGGAGACTAGCCAGTCGGCCCTGACACCAAGTTACACCCTGGGCTAGTATTGCATGCTGGGAAGACCGGTCGTAACAATTTTCAACCACGTGAACCGTTTGTTCTTTTGGTTTCATCGCCGTTGCAGTAAGAGTCAAATAAACACCGGTCTTCGATTCTATTCACTATGGGTGACAATAACGAGCGTACCTTTCTTATGATCAAACCCGATGCCGTTAGCCGTGGCCTTATCGGCGAAATTATCAGCAGATTCGAAAAGAAAGGATTTAAACTCGTCGCCATGAAATTCGTCAAGGTACGGTAACAATTTGTACAAATAAAAGTAAAATTACACGTGGATTGTACGGAAATTGTAACTTTAAACTTGTGTTTCAGAAAAGCGAAGAGCACTTCAAGAAACACTATGAAAGCTTGAGTAAATTGAAGTTTTATGCCGGTCTTTGCAAGTACATGAGCGAGACGCCAGTTGTTGCAATGGTGAGTTGAGTTTAAACACTAATTTTTATTCTAGGAAAATCTATTTTATTTAGCAGTTAATTCTTGTACGTAGAATTTAATAAAGGGGGCCGAGGTACCGGTTTTTTATTTATTAGAATTTTTTTTATTATTTAAAATAAAGATGCAAGTATAGTACGACGTTTCGAAGCCACTGAGTGGTGTAGATGCTCTTAATTATATATTGAAAAGATACAATCGGCATTTGTATAACAATCGCGACCGATGTAGTGGTTAGGGTCAGGTGGGTGCGAGAAGACCCTTACACATAATAGTATTACCGGTCATTTTTTGTGGAGCACAAAAAATGCTGCCCCCCTCCCACCCACCCCTTACTAGGGTACTCCCTTTGTCCAAGTGGTAGGGGTGATCCACCCTTACTAGGGTACTCCCTTTGTCCAAGTGGTAGGGGTGATCGGCGTACCTTTTAGGGTTAAAAATATTTCCTGTGCGTACCTTTTAGGGTCCTTTAGGTTTTTGGCTCAAAACTCAGTTACTTAACATGATTCCGTACCTGTACCATTTTTACTCTGCTTTGTCGCTAAAAGTAAGTTTGGCTGGCAAGAACATCGCACAGCCGTACCTTTGAGGGGTTGAAATCAACAAGGCTTTAACAGTTATTTTTATCTGTGTGTACCTTTTAGGGTTCGTTTTCAAAACCTCCACTGTTTTTATATTAAATTTTTTACACAAAAATATGGTACATTGTATGCTTTCTATTCCAGGTGTGGGAAGGTCTTGGTGTTGTCAAAACTGCACGTGTGATGTTAGGAGAGACAGATCCAGTAAGTAATATTGAAAGTATGATACTCGAATTTTATTGAATGTTGTATAAATTACCTTTGTTACTATTATGAATACCTTTGTTATGAATGTTATGAATATTTTGCTCAAAGACTGCAATTCTCTGACAGTAATAAATGTTTTTCAGGCAAAAAGTCTCCCAGGAACAATCCGTGGTGACATGTCCATTCATATTGGCAGGTAGGTCAAGTCAGAGTCTTTATTTGATGTAATATTTGGAAATAGTGCTACCACTTATTCAAAACACTGAAAGGTGGAATTTGGAAATCGGAGGAAGCACTCTTTTGAATGTTTGAAATTACTTTTACTTTTAAAATTAATGGATATTTCTTGAAGAAAATAAAAGCAAGTTGACCAAATTGTATGCTTATTTAGATCACATTTCCAAACCAACATCATGGTATTGATTTGCTTTGTTTTGTCTTTGTTAAATTTTCATGATTTTGAGAAGATAAAATGAAGTTCTGTAGTGAAAATATGGGGTTCCTGTGTCATGAGGAGGAGGCTTTCCCAGGGAGAAACACAAACTCTAATCTGAAAATAAAACAATTGGCCTGCATGGATAGAAATAATTGACTAATTCAATTATTTGGCAATACAGTCACTCTTTTAGGGTAGGAAAAGGAGCATGTAAAAGATGTGCATAAATTTTTTTGCGCTAATTAACAATAAAAAAAAAAAAGTGCCTCCTATCCATTTCCTGGCCCCATTTTCTGGACACAATCCCTTGCAGCCCCAATCACTAAAAACTGAGTTCCAAAGGGCAGCACTGCCATACACTTCTCACTTAATAAACTGCTTGGGCCAGTTGTACGAGGGTGGATAAAGTTATCTGCAGATAAAAGTTATCCACTGCATAGGTTTTTTTATAGATTTTATCCGCTGGATAAGGATTTATCCGGTGGATAGCACTATTCATCCTTCGTACAAACCGGCCCCAGTAGACCTGTAATTATTTTATCTTCTACCCAGTAATACATGATTCTAAAGATGCCACTACTATACATAATTCAAATGAATTCACCAATTCTGGTATGTTTTTTTTTTAGGAATATCATTCATGGCAGTGATGCTGTTGCTTCTGCAAATGATGAAATCAATCTTTGGTTTACACAAGATGAACTTGTTGACTGGACACCATGCAACTACTCATGCATGTACGAGTAAAATGACAATAACGTAAACCTTTATTGTTCTAATGAAATGACATTTTTTTAATGTATTTGTTATTTAGAATAAGTTCACAACCAATTGGTTAATCTGGATAAATAAAGCACAATCAAGTCATATTGCTGATGTTTTTTGATTGGATATGTTGTATACACAACCGTTATATTACTACCAAATTTACAGAACTGTTTAGAGTCTAAAAATGACGATTAGCTTGTCTTTGTTATTCAAACTACTCCCGCAACTTGTTTGGGTGACCAAAATAATCTTGCAACATGTAGCCTGAGAAAACAGACGTTGATTCACTCCTCATCCCCCTTTGAATTAGTTTTGCGGGGGGCGAGGAGTGAAACAACGTCTGTTTTCTCAGGATACAACATGCAAGCATTCAGTTTTTTAAAACTACTGCACATACCATCACTGTATGTCGCATGATCATTTAGGTCACCCAAACAAGTCACATAAGAATTCCAAAGAACAAAGACAAGATATATATTTGATTGCTATTTTTTGGCTTTGAACAGTTCAGTAAATTCAGTATAATTGTAGAGCAAAAACAATAAAACCACAAAATAAAACCAAAATAGTAACTGCCTAACAATTTTTATTTATGAAATATGTCACTCAACCAGAATAATGTAAGAAATATCCAATACAAAGGAAACAATACCAATTTCACTAGTATTTAATAGTGACTAATAGCCCCTAAATAAGTACTGTTACACAGTAGCAAAAAGCATTTGGTAAAACAGCTGATTCCATTAGGGCCTAACAAGGCCTTGATTTAATCTACTGTTTCATTATCAGAGCAGCGAATTAGGTATAGGTCTATTTGATTCTATAATTTCATGGATGAAGTGTTATGCCCTCTATTGTACTGTTATTGTATTTCAGTTTAAGTATTTGCCCTCTACCAAATCTATATGAAAAACTAGACGCTCTAGGAGCGTGAAGTCGGGCTAGTGATTGAATCAACACAGGCCGGCTAAACAATTCTAGGGCTTCCTGTGTTTGTTCGCAAAGCATCATGGGGCCTATACGTGACATGACAGATAGATAGATAGATTGACTAAAAGGTAAACCTAGAGTCGGGCCCTCTAGCCCAACTAATAACTGAATTTGTAATATATAATTATAATTTGTATGTGAAAATAATTTAAAACCTAAACTTAATATTTCTGTATATTAATAATATTCCTCCATAAGTAACTATCAATAATATATATACAAGTACAACAACGACAACATTTTAAAATTACTATTCCTGTCCAAGACGCCTTTTTGAAATTCTTTCTTTTCTCATTTCCTTGGCTTTATCAATAATCTTGTCTGACTTAACTTCTGGGCATAGGGTTAAAATACACAGCTCCAGTGTTACCTAAACAAAAATATGATAAATGAAAAATTTATGAGAATTTTACAAAATAAATCGTGGTCATGACAAGTACTGTAAATCTCATACAGATTCGTCCTGATTTGCACAGATTCATTCTGATTTGAATTTTCTCAGCCAGATTTACTTTTACTTTGACAATTTTAGCAAAATATTAAACAACTAGAGTACAAATAATATACCTGTGAAACAAGTAGTACTAAATAGTGCTAATTACACAATAGAAAACAATAGAATTAGCATAAAATATCACTATTTAGTACTATTTATGTTTCACTCTTTTAATTGGTACTCTAGCGTTGGAGTTTCATATTAAGTACTATATAGTATTTGTGTCTGATCTGTATGCGATATACAACATCTTGACTCGCCGTTGTATATCACATACAGATCAGCTGCTTATATTGTATATATTACTTACATAGAAAAGATGCTTATTGATTCTCTGATCTTGAAAAGCTTCAAAAACCTGCAACATAGAAAGTATACTTGGTGAAGATGGTGATGAATAATATGATGTTGAGATGGCTGCTGATTACAATGAATGTGAATAATTCTTTGTTATTCCTTTCATGGTGTATTAATACATCCTTATCTCTTTTAATAGCCAACATCTTAACCAATAGCATCACTATCACCCTATTGCCATCATCATTGCCATCATAAACACACTACACACAGGGGCCATGGAGGGGGAGGGGCTGGGGGGGCTTAGCCCACCCACTTTTTTTTTATTCATTTAAAAGTCACTCACGTGATCTATATTAACGGCTCAGCCCCCCACTTCCAAACATGCTCCGCGGCCCCTGACACATAGCAAGATCATCATCATAAAATAAATGGCCTAGCTGAAGAAGACATCATGCTACTTATGCCATATAAAAACAAGATATTGGAGATTGAAGTAGATATATTATGTTCTTTTCAACAATGTTAACTTTGACTTCAACACACTTTACCTGAAAACAAGAAACATCAATATTATTTTACCATCAATTACCTTGATTGTTCCCAGCTTACTGTTTTTCTTTCCAACAAGACTCTGTAAAACCTCTGTTAAAAAGGTTTAGATTTAATAATTCATGAATAAACAAACAGAATTTGACAAAAGAAATCACATCCGTAACAAGTTCTTTAAATCTCATACAGAATTCATCCTGATTTGCATAAGTTTAAACTTGAGTTTTCTTGGCAAGATTTTTTTTTTATCTTTCAAGACAATTTTAGTAGAATATGAAAGAACTAACGTTAGACTTTCTTATTTAAAATACTACCATATACAATATATGCGCCTGATCTGTATGCGATATACAATGGCTCGTCTTCCATTTACAGTTGTATATCATATACAGATATCTTGCTGCTCATTTTGTATAATTATTTTACATGGAAATTGCCTTCCCTGAAGTCAACATCATTTTTCTTATCCAGTTATACCAACACCATCACCACAATGACCACCATTATTACCACTAGATTGGCCATCATCATCATAATTACCTTTATCATTTCTATTATCATTGCCACTGACAATATCATTGTAACCTTAACAACAATACCACCACTACAGTGGTACCTCTATAAAGCGATCACCCATTAAGCGTTCACCCTCTATTAGGCAGCCACATTAAAAAGTCCCAAATCTATTGACCTATACCTATTCTATACCTCTATTCAGCGGCCAACCTCTATTGAGTGGCCACTTTGGAAAGTCCTGAGGGTGACTGCTTAATAGAGGTACCACTGTATTTAATAATCATCATCCTCATTATCACGAACCATCAGCACTATCACTGGTCAACCTCCTCTACCACAACTACTGCCATTATTATCAATCATCATTACCATCTTTGTCACCAACACCAACCACTTACCTGGAATATCCTTCAAAAGCATCTTCTTTGCTTTTATCTTTGTATCCAGTTTTTCCTGGAAAATAAGAATGGGAATCATCAAAATTGGATCCTTCACAACATATCCTTCAAATGTGGATATTCACTCTTGATTAGACAAGAAAGCAAGTGAATACTAGTAGTAAGTTGGATCTAAAATTTAATATACACTTTCACAAAATATTAGTACAAATGAATCTCCATTGAATGAATTCCAACAGAGTTTGTGACACTGTGGACATTGTATATGCACATCCTTTCTGTTTGTAATGTGGAATGCCTGGATGATTTTATTTATAGAAGAAAAACAAGATGGTCCATGGATATTCACCATAAGAAGATGTTTTGAGGTACAAAAAGTTATAAACAAAATTAAACAAACAGTTGCTCTTAAGCTTGAAAATGGTGTCGGACAGACACCAAATGACATTCATTTCAAATACCTATTGTTTATAACTTTTAGAAATGATTGGCAAATCAGTAGGCTTACCTCAGCTGTTCTGTTTGGTAAAGGTTTAGCTAGTACACCTCCAGGCCACATGGAGTCCCTGAACATACTGACATAGTAGACAATCATAGACTCTGAAGCCAGCCACTCAACCATCTCACGAATTTCTCTGTAACAATATTAATGTGTGATATAAAATACAGACTGTAAATAAAGCTATTTGAATATATACTAAATAAATATATAATGATAAACTTTATTTAACATGGTCAAAATACCGGGAGTAATGTTAGCAGATCTCCCTAGCCAGTGGCTAATGTTAAGCATTCAACATTATTACTCACACTTTTAACCCCTTCATTAAATATTTTATCAAACATCACTTCTCACATTATGATTTTTGCGGAGTGAGGAAAACTGGATAACCCGGGGAAAAATCACTGTGGCATGAGAGAAAACATTGCATCAAACAAAGTCTATTCACTTGTTGGCAGCCAGGAAATGAATCCAAGTCACAGTGGTGAAAGGCCAAGTTACTTGTTTTTTTTATCTGAAGTTTCAGTCTCAGACTTTCAAAACATGGGTCTTCATTGCCCTAAGATTTGCGTCTTTGTTGGTCTCGGATTTTACCATTCCCCAACTCTCATATAATTTAATATTATAACTTAAATTATTCAATTTGGCATAACATTGTCTGCAAATATGAGTAACTCAACATTTAATGTTTGACATATCTATAATTGACAATTTTATAATGCTTTAAAGCCATCAAAATCAGAATGCCATCAAAACTATTCCAGTGCATCACTTACTTGTTAATTGTTCCACCAAAAGTAACTTGGACAAAAGCAATAAGAGTCCTTCTTAGCCATTTAAATACTGTACAAAACAAAATCATAGATAAGTCATATGTATTTAAGAAAGAAAAAAGACTATTTGCAAATACCTCCTTTAAGTTCAAATACTTCTCCAATAAAAGCATAGAAAGGTTCAGCAATGGAGTCTTTTGGCAGAGAACTAAAAGAATGAAACTTATAGTAACATCTTTATTATGTACATTGGTAACTGGCCACATAATTGTGGATTAAAATATTGAAGGTGACAATAACAACAGCAAAGAACATAGCAACATAAATCGCAATGATGACAAAGTCAATACACAGGTAATCTGTAGCCTGCGTGTAGCCAGACGTTACTCGTTTAATCGTAATCTCCATCTGCGAATCAGAGAAAAAATTTCTTGTTTTCAGCGTACCTGGATTTGAGTACACGCTCTGATTGGCTTATTCTAACAAGTCCGCTGATTGGCTATTAATTATTGTTCCCAGTCCTGCTCATGTGTCAGAATCAAAATGGCTGTTAGTAATCACCAATAGGACCTAAATCCATATGCGTGACACCATTCACAAATAAAATTACAACTAAAATAGAATACATGATAGAGTGTATATTCATTTATAAAATATCAATTATGATGGCGATAACAATTCATAAGACAATGAAATTGACAATAATATTTAGTGAATAACAATAATTATAACAACATCAAAAAATAATTACATTGATGATGATTAAAAACACATCAAAAACAATAGTGACATTAAACACATATTTACCTATCTTCTTGATCAATTTCCTGCATAACAAAATCATAAACAGTGTTTAATATATATTATTTTTATAATAATCCTCAAATAAACACACAACACAAAACTTGTCATCAATATATCTCATACCTCTTCTACTTCATCATTTGGAATGATATCAAATGGAAGACTGCAAACAATAAGATTGAAATAATAAATATCAAAATAAAGTTATATACACTACACTACGTACACTATGTTATCATCATCATCATCATCATATTTTCCCTATTGGCGCGAGAACGTCCTTAGGGTGAGTTATTGGAGTCATACTCACTACACCACACCACACTACACAATATTATGCTACAATACACCTCACTACATGTATTACACTACTATATACACTGAACTACACTACAATACTACACTGAACCACATTACACTACACACTGTACTATCATGGTACACTAACAATACACTACACTGTGCTTCACCACACCACACCACACTAAACTACACTATGTTACACTACACTGCACTACACTACACAACATTTCCCTACGCTATGCTATGCTACTAACAATACAATACAATAGAATACTTTATGGTGCTTTCCAAAAGAGTTATTAAATAAAGTTTGACTTGACTTGAGTACCTCTTTAAAACTGATACAAGAGAAAATCCAGTGGACTTCTTGGCAGGTTCACTAAAGAACAAAACAATTATTGCATGTCAGGATCAACAGAATTCATGGTTACATAATAAGAATAATTACAAAAAAAACATGTATGGAAATCGCAAACTTCATTCAGTCAAAAATTTGACATTTTGTGTCTAAGATTGACCGACTACAGTGGTATCTCTATTAAGCAGTCACCCTCGGGACTTCCCAAAGTGGCCTCTTAATAGAAGTTGGCCGCTGAATAGATGTATAGAATATGTATAGGAAAAGGTAGATTTGGGACTTTTTATTGTGGCCACTTAATAGAGGGTGACCGCTTTATGGGTGACAGCTTAATAGAGGTTCCACTGTAGTTGCTAATTACTGAAAAGTCACCTCTGTTTTCGTAAGTGTTCAGGGCTTGGACTTAGAAAAGAATACAGTTCTTCACTGAGGCACAACTTGTCATCAGCTAAAAGACTCTGAAAATGAATGGTACAAGGAATTAAAGTAAATAATAATTATAATATGCACTATCATGTTCTAGACATATCAACAATAATTTTTTTTTAAAAGTTATTTTAATTTAAAAACACATTTAAATTGATTTTTGAACCATTCAGCATAATAAAACACAGAAAGTTACATGAAATCAATATAGATTCTTGGAATGTAATTCCATTTTTTAAGAAAAAAAAAATAGACCAGTGCCATTAAAAAATTTCAGTAGAATAAAACTTTTACAAAGTATTTACAGTGCAAATTAAAAAACTGCATCCAGCCAGTAATATTTCAGAAATTGTGTATCATAAATTGAGCAACCTGAAACAACTCTAACTATAAGGCATTTGACTGATTTATAGACAGATAAACTTTGTGTAGTTAGAGGGTTGTATCACACTGTTCAACAAAAAATAAGCAGTTACTGCAATATACCTCAGTGCCCACAGTTTTTAGATTCCTACTGTAACATTTTTGCAAAATCATTATTAGAATACCTGTAAGTATTCCTGGAGAGCAATTCTACTCTTATTCAAGAATTCGTCATCCATTGACTTGTACCACTTCTTGGTAGGTGCTGGCAGTTCTTTTGTTAAATAAGGGGAACACTGTTGAAAATATAAAAAGGCTTGTTATGTGAATTAAATAGAATAGACACAAATGTAACACAATTGCAAAACAAAATATCCAATTAAAACAAAAAGGACACACCAGTTTATATGTATTTTAAAACAAAGCAGCAACAAGAACAAAAACACAATCACAAACAAAAGAAATGAATGGATGGAGGTATGAAGGAACAATAAATAAATAAATAAATGGATGGATGGATGGATATATGGACAAATAAAAGAAAAATTAAGCAAAGACATAAAATAATACACACACACACAAAAAAAAAATAGATCACAACATAAATAATACAAAATAGGATTACAAATGCAAATTATCTGGATGATTTTATTTTACCTCTTTGAGTTTTGTATGCAGTGTCTGGAAATCCTTGAACTTCCTGGTCACCACCCAGCCCTCTGAAGTTGCTCCTTCTTGGCCTTCTGGTATTATTCCTGATGGTGTAAGTGGTGCCTCTGGTGTCTCTGATTGGGAACAGTGGACCACAATGACATACACTGGAATAGGCTTATCTTCTTCTTGGATCCACTGTAATTGAAAAACAAATAGTTTATATAGTTTATATAGCAAATCCTCTTCGCAGTTCCATGCGCCATCTTGAAAGCTAGCCAGGCCTTTGCATACATACATACAAATTTTATTGAGCTCCTTTGAAAGGCTTTTCAGCTACAATATATTTAAGCTAAATATCTTAATATATGCATCTAAAGGAGACCAACATTGAGCTTGCAGTGATAAATACTTTTAACACCTTGCGGGACAATTACTCACGCCTGTCTTTTATTGCATGCTCAACATTCATCTCGCTTCAATGCAAAGGCCTAGCTACCTTTCACGATGGTGTAGGGAACTGTGAAGGGGACTATTGAAACAAATTCAATTTAAATTCTTTGATAAACAAGTTGATAAACAAGCTAAGGTTGATAAACAAAGTAAATAATTTCTTCCAATAGAACTTTCTCATGAAGCAGCTGTCATATGCAAATGCCGACAAGCCTTGCTCTGACTCATGGTACTTAATTTGTTATATTATTGAGTATAGTCCAAATGAGGCTTGTTTGCATTTGCATATTATTAGCTGCTTTGTGAAAAAAGTATATTATAACTGTAGAAAAATACAATTACAATCAGACAATTATTCAATACTAACAATTATTATTAATTATAGAACAAACAATATTTTTATACGATTATTCAACACATGTGCATAGAAATTACATAACACAATCTTCTACACAGAAATGTTTCTGGAATAAACACTTACCTCAACAGTTCCAATCAGTACTTTCCACTTTCCAATATTTTCACACCAAACATCTGATATGATGAAAAACAACAAATAAATATTTTTGATAGTTACTGTACCCTTTGCATAATATTAAAAAATTAATGAATAACTAATGAGACATTTTCAAAAGAAATCATGACCATGACGAGTGTTGTAAATTTTCAAGATTAAAATAAATTTTGCCGTAAAATTACCAGTTAAAACTTATGCAAATCAGGAGATACAACACTAGTGTTGTATCTCCTGATTTGCATAAGTTTTAACTGGTAATTTTACGGCAAAATTTATTTTAATCTTGAAAATTTTGGTAAAATATGAAAGAGCTAACCTAGACATTTTTTAAGTAGTTTACAACATTCGTGCCCGTGTTGTATCGGCGATACAATCGCGCGCCTTCAGCTTGCGGTTGTATCTGCCTATACAACACGGCCACTCATGTTGTAAACACTACATATTATAGCACCACACCCTAGTACAGTATTATTATAAGTAATAGAGTGACTTGAGGGAGGGAGATAAGTGATTAAATGCCTCTGAAAGTAGAGGGAGGTTTTGTTGAAGTCCTAATGCAGTAGGTGTTGGTGCAGCATAATTAAATAAACCTCCCGAGGCTTGAAGGGACATACAATTATTAAATTATTGATGACCCAAAATGTCATGCTATTAGAGGAATATAGAACTACTCTTTGGAAAGATATACATGTATCAGTTTTTAGGGATCTATAAACAAATTATAACATTTTAAGACATTACAGATCTCTATAAAATTCACAAAATGCCTTCTTTTTCATTTGTATATTTTCTATTTATTTAATAATTATTACAATTCATTCATTTTTGAATAACTAAATGCAATATTATTATTAATTATTCTCTTTTTTCTTCAATTTATTTAATCACTATTTTACCACTAATTAATTACATATTTATTAATCAAAACTACTTATATATAACTAAAGGCAACTATTACCTGTTCTTTCAATGTGAAATTCGAGATGTCTTCTGTCTGTGATCAAGATTTGTATTTCTTGTTCAATTTTTGCCATTTCCTGTATACAAATAAAATGAGCTAATTTAACTATAGTTGTCTATAGTTGGACTTGTAACCTGTGAACAGCCACCCCCACCCCTCCCCCACTATGGGAAGAAATGTTTCTCACCATAGTGGGGGAGGGGTGGGGGCGGATATACACAGGCTATTGGCTATGGACTTGTAACTTACATCTGATTCCAGGCCATAGCTTCTTCTCATTAGCTCCATTTTATGGGTCTACACAATAAAACAAATAGTTATTTTTCTAATCCATGTTAGTGTACATTTGATTATCATAATTTATTTTTTGTCACTTTTTGTGAATAAGTGAATGAATGGGAACATATATATAAATGAGAAAAATATAAAGAAATGAAGAAAGGTAATGGAATAAGAACAAAATATGGGTATGAATGAATGGATAATGAATGAGTGAGTAAATCAAATGATTAAATGGATGACTCAATGATGACTGAATAAATGACTGACTGAATGAATGGATGGATGGATAGACGAATGAATGAATGAATGGATAAATGAATATATTAATAAATAAATAAATAAATAAATAAATAAATAAATAAATAAATAAATAAATAAATAAATAAATAAATAAATAAATAAATAAATAAATAAATAAATGGACGGATGAATGGATAGACAGATGAATGGATGGATGAAATAATAAATGAATAAATAAATGAATGAATGAATGGATAGATGGATGGATGAATTAATTAATTAATGCACAAAAAAATGAATGAATATATGGATTAATGAATGAATGAATGACAATTTGTTTGGGTGGACAGTGTTCATTGACATCACATGAATACAACATTTTTAAACTCTCTCATTGAATTGTCATATTGTCAATATTTCAAGTGTGGCTGACCTTTGCAGCAAGTCTCTGATCTAACAGCTGTAGTTTCTTTTCAATGGAATCGCTTCTATCTTCTACTGTACTTGGTTTACGCACTGGAATAGATGACAGTTTAATTACTGAAATAATTGAGTCTATAGTATGGTGGTATTAATTATAATGTTATTGATAAGAACGATAAGTGACAGTAGCAATATGATTTGGATGATAGCAATTATTAATATGCTTAAAATGTTATTCCCTACTTTCACAATAACCATAATGCTTTCTGTTTTTAAGGGGTAGCTATTGTACTTCAAACCAAACAAATTTAATTTACAATATTATATCTACCCCCCAAAAAAAACCAGAAGGCATTATGGTTATGTGAAAGTAGAGAATAAATTATTACGGTCAGTCACACGTAGTGACATCATCAACTACCACAGTGACATCATCACCTACCACAACAGTAAACATGCTACAAATATTGTTAATTAAAACCAATACCTGATTTGGGAGTCCATTCCTGATTTCCAGCATCCTTCAAAGAAAGAAAATGTTAACATTTTAAAAGTGTCACAAAAATGATTCTCCTCTGACGATTCTGTGACTTCACAGCACACATAGTATTTAAAGTTATGCTTAGTTTGATGTGCTATCTCATTGGCTGATTCGAAAATTAGAAATAAAAAAAAGTTTTGGTTATGATACAAAAGGCAGTTTACGTTGTCAATCAAAAATATCAGTTGATACCTTACAAGTTGTCTGCCTGATCTTTGATGGTCACAAAATTTGGTGCTATAAAGAAAGCTGTCCTAATTTGAGTTTTTGCATTGTAGAGTAAACAGCATTAAATTCAGTTTCAAATATTTACTATTTCTGCATGTTGTTTGGAAAAGCTGTTCAAGATATTTTGAGTGGCTGTTATATATTTTGAGTATATATCATGTAGCGAATAGCCTTGGATGTTACCTCTTCATCTGTAGAGACAGCTTGATCATTCCAGTTTAAGTCCAGATGTTCTTCATCTTTATCATCTTTCTGATGTGCTCTTAGGTCATCCATTTCTGCCTCCAGTTGACAAACAAGCACAAAGTATTCTTGACTTAAAACAAACCTAACAAACAAAAGATTACTGATAAACTAATATATTTTAAATGCCATTGCTGAACATTGTTTCATTTCTTTGCTCTAAAAATGACTTCACCATCAGTCTTTCTCAAGACTACACTACCCCAGACGATCATACCTCATCTACAGTAATATATTTTAACATCTATTGAGAACAAGACAAAAACCCTAAAATGCTCCATTTTTTGTCATTCAGGTTGTCATGATCTACTCTAGGTTATAATGATAAAAAGCTACCAGCTTTGTCTCTAATAGTAAATCTAGATTTTTGTCACCCTAAGCTGTACCAAATTTCTGAAATTTAACCCATAATAGGTGTGATGAGGATCCCCATCTTTTTTGGATCTGAGTCTCCCTGAGGATGAATAGTGATTTTGTGTTCACTTGATACATTTCACATAAATGACTGACACCAACAGTCTTCATCACTAAATACACAAACAATTGTATTATATGTGATATAATAATAATAATAATTTTAATACTTATAATGCCCAAAATACATATATATATGTATATGATCTAATGTGCAGTACATGAAATAATTTAAAATACAATTATGAATATAAAAATGACCTAATAAAATGCTAGTTTGCCACTAATGATAGTTCCAAGTCGAGGTTCCAGTTGCTGCACATGATAAATTATAGTTTTGCTATGCCAGCAATGGGAACCTCGACTTGGAACTATTGTTCGTGGTCACTGAACGGAACTGTGAAAAGGACCATTTATCTTAATGAAGCACTAACACAGCTTATTATCATTTCACAAACCTTCGATAGAACCTTTCCTCTAGATGTTTGTAAACCTTCCACTGTGCATCAAAGAAACACTGTAGTCCTTGGGAACCATTTAGAAAACCTTCCATATCCCTTATGAGTGATGTATCCAACATGATAGATTTATCTGATGATGGTGCGACATACACCTGATAGATTTCTTGTGTACTGTTAACGATTTCAGCTGGCTTGACTAGTTTGAGATTCTCAATGGCCATCCAGAAACTACATAATCACCAAGACAACAATTTATATCAGCCATGAATAAATGACTTTTAATTATTAAAAGAAACAGCATGCCTTAATTATAAATTACTTTTTTAACACCTCAATGTTTTTTAGCCAGTGGCTAATTGTGGAGACTCAGAATCGGAATCACCACCTCTATGTTAAATATTTTAGCACACAACTCTGCTCACATGTTCATTTTTGCAGAGAGAGAAAAACCCTCATGGCACAGAAGAGAAGAACACATCAAACAAACTCAACTTGCATATAATTCATTCCATTGCCGGGACTCGAACCTGGATCACAGCGGTGAGAGGCACGCGGTAAACCACTACGCAACCATCTAGCTAACTCTACCAAGTTAGTATTATTCTGTATACTTTGTGACAATAAACAGCACCACCTCACATATAATTTTTGCTGAGGTAGGAAAACTAAAGAACCGTAGCCCTTTTCAAACAAACTAAACTCACATGAAATCAATGCAAACTAGCATACAATTCAAGGAATTCAACCCAGACCAGTGGTTTGCAATGAGAGGGTAACCTACTCAGACACCCCTAAAATGGGCTTCCTGTGGTAAACAGCACCATAGGCAACCCAATCTATCACAGCTGTTGTTGTTGTTACCTTAGCATGTTTTTACTGTTGGTGTTGTTCTGTAGATATGACATAAAGAAGCTTCTTGCTAGACTATTATCCATGATCTCTTTAAAGCTCAATACTTTTGTTGCCTGGCTAGTTTGTTTCTGGACTGCCTTGGTTTTCTCTGTACCAGGTGCTTGTGCTGGCTCATTAGTATTATGGGATGTGTAGTCTGGGCCACCTACAGTTGATATATAGACAAAACATAGTAATGTTATAGTGATTACAATAATGTTAATTCTATTGTTTTCTATTGCTTAATTTGCACTATATTCACGGTGGCCAAAAAGATACCTGAAATTGACAAGGTTTGACTAACTTTTCTATTTCAACCTCAAAATTCTTGAAACTTCGCCAAAATACACAGGTCAATGTTCTTAACAACTTGTTCTTTTTATTTTTTTCTGATTTTTATTTTTTTGGCAGGAAAAAGACGTCATAAGTTTGGCGCCAAAATTTCAAGTTTATTCTATGACCAAAATGACCACATCATTCAAAAGATCTTTCTGAAAGGATCCAAAATTAAAAGAAAATTCATACTTTGCACAATAAAATCAAAGGATATGAATTTTTTAAAACTGGTATTTCGGCCATTTTGTTACTAAAAATAGAACAAAATGGCCGAAATCGAAGTATTTAAAAATTCATATCTTTTGATTTTATAGCTCAAATTTTGTGTTCTCCTCACTTTGTAGATCCTTTCAGAAAGATCTTTCAATTGATGTGTTCATTTTGGTCATAGAACAAACATGAAATTTTGGCGCCAAACTTATGACGTCATTTTCCCGCCAACAAAATAAAAATCAGAAAAAATAAAAAGAACAAGTTGTTAAAAACATTGACCTGTGTATTTTGGCGAAGTTTCAAGAATTTTGAGGTTGAAATAGAAAAGTTAGTCAAACCTTGTTGATTTCAGGGGTTTTTTTTTTGGACACCGTGATTGTACCTTTTTTTTTAGGAATTTTTATTTCACCTAAATATTGTTTGCACTTTATTGGTGGCAAGGGGGGTTTCATTGTACAAATAACAGAGAATGAAAATAAGACCATTTCCTTTACTAAATACTGCTGAAGGACACAGGAAGCCCAGCACTAAAGGTGGCTGCAGTGAACAGTGAATGCCAATAAAGTATGCAACATACCTAGTAATTTAATTCTTTTTTCACACTGTGACTTAGCCACAGTACACTGGTTGATATACCGCTTCAAGTTCCTTGACCTCAGCTGACAATCTTTCTTTAATGGTTCATTCTCCTTTTCACTTATTTTTTCAATTCCTTTAAGATTATTGATTGTGGTAGCTTGCATAATTTCAGCAATTATGTGGTATCTGAAAAGATAAAATAGGATTATTTGATACCACCATTTTCAAGCAAGTGTTGAGTGTGCGATTTTTTCCATTTTTTATGTCATGAAAGACTATTTTTTTTGCCAGTTAGATGTGGTTTTGGGTGTGTATTCCCCCCCCCCCCCTCCCCCCCTTACCTCTTGGATAAGGGGAATCCCTGGGGTTAAAGATGGCCGGCATGCACCCTGGACAAATATAACATAATGGTGATGAAGATGGTGTCATTTGTCTATTGCATGATTACAGTAATTAGTTTATTTTGTATTTATGTATCGGTTTCAAAGATAACAGGGCGTGGCTTCAGAGGGTCGGAATAAGGGGCTGAGGGTGTACCTACCTCATTTGTTTCAAAGTTTCAACTGAGTTACAGGTGTTAATCATACGAATAAAGTCTTCATAAGTCTCAGCATAAGCATATCGTGGTTTATGCTTGGCAGTAAGAGCTTCCTTGGCCTCTAAATGAATCAGTAATGTTTGATTAATGTAATCAGGATCGCAGATCATATCTGCCAACGGCAGGAATACAGAAAATGTCAAAATCTCTCTCAAAAGGAGTCTCATCCCAGGGCAGTTTGAGTTTTGTTCAGGAAGAAGACAATGAAGAAGGACTTCACAGGCTTTTCGTACGTGGTCTATCTCAGCTTGTTTGTTGTAGAGACACGGATGAAGGATAAACGGTGCAGGTGTTTCTGACGCGACACGATTATCGGCAATACGGAGGTTTTGAAAGTGAGTTGTCAAGATTTCCACAACGTCGCTTGACAGGAACTTTACTGTGTCGACATTTTTCAATCTTTCGACAACATTAGTCGTTACAACCCATAGTTCTTCAGTCATTAGATCAACGAAAGCTGCCTCGTCTTTACCAAGAACACGAAACCAAGAGAGACAAAAATCTCGGACGAAGAAATCGAAAACTTCTTGGATACTCTTATCAACTGAACGCGAGATAACAACATTATGTTTGTAGGTTGTTTGGATGGCATTCTGTGTCTTCTTCTCTAAATACCTCGACACTGCGTGATATTTCGATGGTAGTTTAGGTGTAGAAGGATTTCTCTGCTTTCCAAAACTAAGATAAAGGACTATTCCAGTTAGGATTCCAAGTAAGGAGGAGAGGACATACAAGAAAGTTGAAAACAGTGCGTGGAAAATCCCCACTTGCCACAACAACACGAAGACAATTCCCGCTACTCCGAAAAAATACAGCCGCTTATTCATCTTCTTACCGACTATCACGCCCTACTTGAAATGTAAAGCGTTTTAAAAATTATATTTTCTACATTTTCAAGCAATGATTGAAAAATCTCGATCGAAATCAAAGATTTTCTTGATCTTTTGCGGTTTGCAAAATACCTTGAGCCCGTGTGCGAAAGTTTATCTGAACAGCGTTTAAGTGACATGCGCAAATTATAGTCACGCATAAATTGTGTAACACAACCGCATTGTAGTTCAAAGTTTTATTTTGGAAGGTTTGTGTTTTCTTTTCTCCAGATATTTTGATATTTTAAACATCAAAAACGAGAAAAATGGATAGGAAGGATTCTGGAGGAAATGATGATTTTGTTCCATTGAGGAAAAGTTTGAAAAGAAAGTCAACTGGCAAAGAAGACAATTTCATGACATCATATTATGATGAGGATGAAAATGTCAAACATTTGACAGATGAAGAGGTTGATCAACTACGATGGCATAATGGCATAAGTGCAGAGGGTGAAAATGTCCCAAACCCAATCAAATCTTTCAGTAATTTAAAGTTACCAATTGAGCTACAGCAATACATAGACAATAAAAACTTTCATAGTCCAACACCTATACAAATGCAAGCCTTGAGCTGTGCGTTGAGTGGACGTGATGTCATTGGACTGGCAGAGACAGGATCAGGAAAGACATTGGCATATACTCTCCCTATGTGTATGATGTTGAAGTCAAGAGAACCATGTAAATCTGGAGAATCACCGGTTGTGCTTATTTTAGCACCAACACGTGAACTAATGCAGCAGATTTACACAAACGTAACAGAGCTATTGAAACACTTAGAGTGTGAAAAACATGGAGAACAAATGTCATTCCATGCACAGTTTATACCAGGACAAGCTCATTCCATGGATTACAATCCTTATGCAATGTTCGGTAATCAATATCAACCTTATATGGGGCCAAATCCAGCCATGTGTTATCAAGGTAATAATGAACAGTATTCAGCAATATCTCACACTAACCAAGGATACTCCATACCAGATACTAGCCATGCTAGATACAAAGCTGTTCCTGTCTGCGGGGGCATACCAATTTCAACCCAAATACAACCCATCAAACAAGGAGCTGATGTAATTGTTGCCACACCAGGGCGATTACTAGACTTATGTGAAAGAGGAGCATTGAGCTTAGAAAAGATCAAGTACTTAGTTATGGATGAAGCAGATAAAATGCTTGGGATGGGAATGGAGGAACAGCTACGAAAGATTGTTGGATTAGCAACAGGTACAACTAGAGCAAGACAGACTCTTTTATGGTCAGCAACTATGCCTGATTCATTAGAGAGGCTAGCACGGTCAGCTGTATTAAACCCTATCATCATACAAGTCGGTCCTGGAGGACTTATTGCCCCTAGCATACAACAAAATGTCTCATTCCTACATCACTATCAAAAACCTCAAAAACTACTTGAAACACTCCGCACTACTCCTTATCCTCCTGTGATTGTCTTTGCATCTTCAATACAAAATGTAGATTACGTCACAGATCTGTTGAAAAAGGAACAGTTTCATGCATCAGGTATTCACTCAGAGAAGCCACAGCAATATAGATTCAAACTAGCAACTGCATTTAGGAATGGGAAAGTTGATGTGTTGGTAGCAACTGATATAGCATCGAGAGGATTAGATTTCCCAGAAGTAACTCACATAATAAACTATGATCTTCCAAACACTATTGAGGATTATGTTCACCGTTGTGGTAGAACAGGAAGAATGGGGCATCCAGGAGTGGCAACATCTTTTCTTACTTTGGATTGTAAGATTGCAGAAGAGCTCAAAGAAATGTTGGAAATCATGGAACAACCAATTCCTAAAGAACTTGAATTACCCAAACAATTTGGGAAACAAATTATTAGAACTGAGTTTGGTGACAGACCTGTCAACATTTAATGACATGATCCATTTGACATAATGTATAAATAATATTATCTATTTATTTTAGCATTTATCCCCTGAATAATGTTATATGACAAGCAGTTGCAACATATTTTTAATATGAAAAGGAAACAATAACTCTCTTCCCATGTTCTATTTCATTTATGACATCTTTCCGCTTTAACGTTTTCTGTTTTGATTTCTTAACATTTTTTTTGTGTGTGTGCAACTGTGTTTGTGTATGTACTATTTTGGAGACTAATGTTCTTTTGATTGATAAACGAGGATTTAACAAACATAAGTGTGTTATTCCTTTTTATTTATTTTTCGTTATACTGGCATGAGGAATTTATTTGAGGTCAATACAACAACACCGTCATACAGAGAAATATAAAAAGAACACATCTACAGTGACTAACTAAAGTTTTCTATTTAATTTTATTTATTATAAAGAACGGACTTGCACTGTAGTTCTGACAGTAAGATGGACATCCATTTTTCTGTCAACCCAGAACTGTTCTCGCGGAGCATCTCTAAGCTATTTAGAATGTTAGCCAGGACATTGGGATTAGATGCTATAAACTCTACAGTATTTGTTGAGACCATCAATGCACACAGTACATGATGCAATGGTTGTGTCATCAATGTAATGTGACCATCACCAGTGACAACGCCAGCAAGACTTGTAGCCACCATATTATACCATGTTTCTGTCCACAAACAAACTTCCTGCTCCATTGGCACCTCTTGATTCTCACTTTTATAAAATTCCATAAAAACAAAAAATGCAACAGCTAATCTTGGATAAAATTTAGCAGGAATAATATTAGCTATCTTTCTGAAATCAAGAATGATGAGTTTTCTTTCTTTGTCATCTAGAACTTTAAACTGCAATAGAGTGGGATATGTCATTGTAGAAGGATGTGTTGGTCTTTTAGTATTTAGATACTGCAAAGGGTTTGGTGTTTTCTTTGTAGCATGCTTCTCATTAGTAAATCTACAAAAATAAACAAATATAATAATTAAAATAAAATTGTATCATTTACTTTTCTGATATTGGCTTTGTCATAAGTAAGCTGAAAAGAAGATTTATATGGAGCAGAAGGCATTCTTTTCTCAAAAAATTTAAGGAAACCTTTGCTCTCTCACCTACAGCACCTTTTGTAATTATGCAACCATTAACGTTCAAATGTCAACATGAAAAAGGCAGTTTACACTGCTGTCAATCAAATAAAAATTAGATGGTACCTAATATTTTGACTGACGACAGTTAAAAAAATGCCTTTTACATGTTGCCCGGGGTGGGGGTTCTCCATTTGTCCAAGTGGTAGGGGTGAGCGGCGTACCTTTTAATGTTAAAATATTTCCTTTGTGCACCTTTTAGGGTTCTTTTAGGGCTCTGGCTTAAAAGCAGTTATGTAACGGTCATTTTTACTCTGCTTTGTTGCTAAAAGTAAGCTGGGCTGGCATAAACATCACACAGTCTTACTTTTTAGGGGTTGAAATCAGCAAGGTTTTAACAGTTATTTTAATCTGTTAAAAAGGGGTCGTTTTCAAAACCTCCGCCGATCACCCCTACCACTTGGACAAAGGGAGTACCCCCCCCCGGATCGGTTTAATCATTAATAAACTTATGAATTATGAAGGGTGCTTTAATATTTTCCTTTTAGCTGGAAATTCAATTTTCAATTTTTCACTGACAAACTTACTAACCTGTCAATCCAGTTATCTGTGCAGTATTTTGTACATTCTACTGCAGACTCGGTTACTATTTGAAACAACAGTTGAGACATAAATGGACCAAAACACGACTGTGGCAATACAAACTCATCTTTAAGAGATCCTTTAGCAATAAGACATGACAAAAGGGCTTTTAGTCGAACTGGACGTTCATTCTTGTAAAACTCGAGTGTAAAGTTTACAAGTTCAGAACTGGAACCCAAAATGTTCAAAACTTGGACCAATCTTTCTGTAATAGCAGGCAGCTGTTTGGGATTTGAAACTCCGTATTCAACTAACTGATAGAACTCTTGGGACATTTCTGCCATTTTTTTTGCAATTTGTACTTATTTTTTCCACTAAATTCTCGTTCAAATTTGTTCAAATGGAATCAATCCGCCATGTTAGGGTTTATACTTCGTGTAGAGTGTTCGAAGTGTCCTTGGTTAAGCCACAGGTAGCCCAAGCTCACTATCTGTTGTCTTATAACCTAAGGCTTATATGGGAGAATATACGGCGATTTTTAAAATATACAAAATTTGTATAAATAATAAAAATAAACGTTCTTACTTGTTTCTTGTGTTTTACTTTGACTCCCTGTTAAGTTTCAGGCCATTTGGGGCAGTTTTGAGCGAGTAGGAGAAAATTTTCTCCCCCTTGACAAGAAATAGATAGTGAGATAGTGAGCTTGGGCTACCTGTGGTTTTAACTAAAAATAATTCGACCAATCAGACGCAAGACGGTTGTGTTGTCTGAAGATTCGAAAAATGGCGGAAAGAACACCAACTTTCACAATCACAATGTCTCAGAAAACACAAGGTACCTTAATTGATTGTCAGATTTTATAGCTTTTTACATCTCACATGCTTTGTTTCCTACAATCATGGATAATAAACTACAATTTGATGTTGTTTTAGAATCAATGCGCAAAAAACTGGAAGAATGGCGTAAAACGAAGCAACAAACGGTCAACCAGCTGAGGCCCAAAACAACTCCTTTCAAGTCAACAAACAGTCAAACTTTACAAACAAAACGACATGATACCAAAAGCACAAGAAAGTCTATGCCTTACAGGGTATCATCAGTTTATAAACCAAAAGAGAACAATGTAGATCGTGTACTGCTAAAGAGAAAGTCTTTCAGCGCTACAGTACACAAGACAGCTAGTCAAAAAACAGCTGAGCAAAACAGGTAAACGAATCCATTGAAAATATCTTTACTTGCAAGTTAAAGATCCAAAGATATCTCAAAAAGAAGAAGCATCAAAGTTAAATTATTCTATAGTTTTTAAGTATTTATTGAGATGCCTTGAACAAGATGTTTTCAAAACTGACTAAGAATTTAATTATAGTTGTCGTTGTTGTGAACATGCAGGGTCAGAAACGCCACCAAAAGGACAAATAATAACCCATCAAATGCTCTGGCATTCAACAAAAATCCACCTCAGAATTTCGAGATTGAAAACGATTCCGACCCAAAGAAAACAAGGCGAAGTACCTTCACTAAAGAGGAGCTAGTATTTAATGAAAAACCACCAAGCAATTTTGAAATTGAAACTGAACCAGATGAAAAGAAAGCACGAAGAAGCACTTTTACTATTGATTCGCCTAATCCTGCTGCTGACAAGAAAGACAAGCATCCGACCCTAAGGTATTTAAAAATAGATAATATAGTAATGTTAAAACGGCCGGAAAATACATTTACCACAGGTAACCCAAAATCACTACTTGACAAAACACCACTGAAGCTTTCCATTCTTCTATCTACATATTTTTGTATTTATTTTCATAAATATAAGATTGCGTTATACATTTAACAAAAAGTTAATTATTAAATTTAAATATTTTTTATTTATTTATTTTTCATCAAAGGAAACAGTTAGAAACTTGGAGGAAAGACAAAAGGTATTGTTTAATGATGTAAAATGAATAAGAAAGATATGATAGTACTAGCAACAATTAACATTCAATTATTGAAAATGATTTAATCCCATTTTTGTGTGTTTCTTATCAGATCTCAACCAAAGCCAGATACTAATAAAACAAACAAAAATGCAAAAGCTTTCAACACTAGAAGGTAACAATTCTTGAATACAATTCAACATACTAATCACTATAATATTATGTTACAAATATCAAAGTGACATTTTTTTTAATGTCGATATTAATAGATCAACTATAAGCTCAAAAACACAAGCTAAACCAGTAACGCAAAAGAAAACCATGGTAACAAGTCAAGCTAAGAGGTAAACGTTGATTAACTATTTGAGAGAAGACATAGTCAGTACATATATTCCTTGCAGTCTCCTGGGGTCAGTTTTGATCAATTGTTAACGGAGACTATGCTAACAATTAAATATTTACAAAATACCATTGCTTTTACTAGATAAATGTAAATGACACACTTTGAAGTTCTCAACTTATGATTCATCAAATGAAATACAGTGGTACCTCTATTAAGCTGTCACCCATTAAGCGGTCACCTTCTATTAGGCGGCCACAATAAAAAGTCCCAAATCTATTCCTATATACCTATTCTATACCTCTATTCAGCAGCCAACCTCTATTAAGCGGCCACTTTGAAAAGTCCCAAGGATGACCGCTTAATAGTACCACTGCACTCCAAGTTCCCCAGTCGTCAGGAAGTGAGCCCACTTTTGTACAATTACTGGTGAAGTGCTTAAACTACTGAACCACCAGACTCCTTGCTTACCACTAGGGTTCAGCAATAGCTCAGTGGTAAAAGCATCTAATCAGAAGCACATACACCAAAATATGGTGTTTAATTTTAATAACTATTGTTCTTGACTAATGACTCATACATGTGAAAATGCCATTGTGTTTCAACATAAAACACAAGGCTAGTCAGTCAAGAACAATAGTTATTAAAATTAGAAGCCATATATCAATTCGGTGTATACTTAAGTGAATAAAAAATTGTTGTTTATATTCCTATTTAGTTTGACAGTACACAAAGATTTGTCCAGGAAAGTACCAGCCAAGAAACCAGCATCATCCAGCCTACACAAAAATAATATCAGAACATTCCCCAAGAAAACTGAAATCAGGAAATCTACTTGTCCAGTCAAAGCACCAAAGAAAGATTTCCAGGTTTCAAAACTGCACATGACTCCCTCTAAACCAGCTAACCTGTCAAAGACTACACCTATGGTCAAGAAACCTTCAATGAAGACACCAGTATACATTGACAAATCTAAAACAGTGAGGTATTTGATTTTTCTACAGTTGCTTTAACCAGAGCCCACTTCAGTTTAGTCTAACATACTTTGCTTATAAATGTTTTTACATGCTGAATAAAACAAACATAGGGCAAGCAATTCAAAGGACTTTGAGAGTTGATTACGGTAGTCTCCCCATTTTGAGCAACCAAATCTTAATACGTTTTAGGTGTCAATTGGATATTGAGGCAATAATGACAAGCTCATGCACAGTGCAAGATAACCACCCCATGGTCTCATCCTCCCTGGAGCCATGTTTGGGCATTTATTATTCTATTTCTAAAAAGTGAATAGTTATGTGAAAATCAGAAATAGAAAATGTATGCTAAGTACTACATGGACACAATATTTTCACTGAAACAAGAAACAGCCTGAGACAGTGACAGCTCTCACATGCTTGCAGAGCACATACTCTACTGTGGCCATTTGCACTTGAATTAAGTAGCATATATTTCTATTTTTAACTAATTCTAAATTATTAACAAACAACAACACTATTATATAATATTATTTGAAAATCTTTTCTTAACATTAGAGGCAGAACCTGATATTAAGGTCTTTATCATTTACTTTTTAGGGAAAGATTAGAGCTGTGGAGAAAAGAAAAAGGGTTGGTTTCAAACTTTTGCTGGTTCTCAAAGCAAGTGCAGGAAGTCATCTAACTTGAATTTTATTTCCAGAAAAACTCCAAAGCCCTCAAAGACTCCATCAGCAAAAAGAAAAAGCAATAATACCACAAACAGAAAAGAACAATGTGAACAGCCAGAAAGTCAACCAATACCATTGCAGATTCAGCCATCTGAAATGATTAACAATGAAACCACAGAGGGAACCATGTCAGAAGATATCCAGAGAAAGCTGCATGAATGCCTGGAAAAAGTGAAAGCAGTAAGAATACCAATAATATAAAATGAAGTAATAAATGAAGTAATCCATTTACTGTGCAACCTTGAGAGAACATCCCCAAGGTGTTTCTTTTAGATTAACCAAGTGTATGCCTACATCATATTACATCACCCTCATGCATGCTCAACAGGGTAATTATCGGAAGTAGGCAGAGCCATTTTTCTCTCCCTTTTTAGCGGGGAAGAAAGGTGGCCCTCTGTTCGCAGAGTAGCAGAAAAGGGGAAATTCATAGAAAAATTAAACTTCTTAAACTAATGTATAGCTCTTATAGATAAGATAAGGAAACTTAGTTTGATAAAGTAATTGTAAATATAACATTTAAATATAACAATACTATATACATATTTCTAGCACTTTCACCTTTTGATGTGTGTTCAAATACAATATTATAAATGATAGTATTGAACAATAGGTTATGTTTTATTAGAATGTGAAAAATAATCTTGATGAAATATCCTGTCAACTGGACGAGATGCAGAAAGAGCACAATGATGTCCTTCAACATGCTGAGTATTGGCTATGCAGAGCAAAGATTGCTGAAGACAACAGTGATCATGATAGAGTAATATGTTTGTATCAGCAGGCTATTGCCTTCAATGCAGAGGTAATTTCAATTAACTTACATTTTTAGCATTAAAAGTCTGTGTTGTGAGAAGAACAACAACAAATTTAAGGTAATAGGCCATTTGCATTATAGCATCACATACTAGCAGCATAAAGCATTCTGGTACTGGTAGTAAAATGATGTCATGGTGCATAGGCTTATTAAATGCCGGAATTATAACCTGTCAGCAACATGTCAAAATCATATTGCAATGTACATAAACAGTTGGGGCCTGAATACTTTCATTTGGTTTGGCTGTATATATAACAAGTTTTGACACTTGAAGTAAAATAATTTTTATCTTATAAGTTTATACTTTATTTTTTCACAGCCAGCATCCATTATTGAGGAGGAAATGTCTTTATGTGCATCAAAACAAACAGCAGCACAACAAAAGCTGCAAGAAACATCCACAGAAGGTAACTACTGAACAGTTACTCAAAGGCATGGAGTTTTTGACTTTTTTAAAACTTCTATCATTTTACATGTTATTTCTAGGTGCAATATCAATGGATGACCAGAATGAATCACCATGTCAGTCTGTGATTCAAAAGAAAAAAACAGTAACACCCCAACAAGCAACAACTAATGATGTCTTCATATCACCATCTACAAACATCAGATATAGTGTAACTAAGGCTACTCCATACAGAAGCAGGTTTGTCCATCTTCATATCTGAGATTCTTGTGCAAAATAAATTGCCAAATGGCACTGCCTTTTGAATGCTTTCAAGGTGGCTGCCAGTAGTTTTATTATTATTTCAACTGTTTGTTTTGATAATAAAATGTGTGTTTTCTCATGTTTTGGTGATTTATAAATAAATGAAAAGATGAATTTCTTCATTTGCATTATATAAGCAGTTTTATTAATAAAGGGAAGTGTGACCAAAATAAAACTACTAAAAGTCACATTAAATTACTTATAATTATATTAGTGACATTCAACAGAAAATAGGTTAACCGATACTGCAGTTTTCGTCTTTCTGCAAACTCAGACATTCCAACAGCTAGTTGTGAAACACGTTTTTGGCTGCTGTCAATCATAAACATAAAAGATGCCGAGTAATTAGCAGCAGCCAAAAACGTATTTATCAGCTAGCTGTTGGAATGTCTGAGTTCACAGAAAGACAAAAACCGCAGTAAGAGAACTGTCTTCTTATTATAAAGAACACTTATGAGTACTAATTTCCCGACAACCCCCACCACTTCTCCCAACACATTTATCTTAAGGTTTTATTTTATGGCATGGGTGGCGTAGTGGTTTACCGCGCGCCTCTCATGGCTGTGATCCAGGTTCAAGTGTATCTGTATCTGAGTTGTGTGCAAAAATATTCAACGTAGAAATAGTGAGTGCAAGTGTGAGTCTCCCCAATTAGAGTGAAGGCATTTACCCCGTGAAGCAAAATTAAATAGTCAAGGTGTAATAGTCAAATAGACACAAAAGAAAACAATGGAATTAGAGATTGCTAAGGTGTATTAGTCTAAAATCTATTTCACTGGTTAAATGACTTCACTCTAGCCACTGGTTAAATAGTAGCATTGAGACGAAAAAAAGTGATTTATTCATTTATTTTTATTTCAGACTCAAGACAAGTGAAAGACCAACAGTAACACCAGTACGTAGATCTGTCAGACTAGAGCGCCGTAGTGTCTATTACCCATCAATGCTTCAGGACCATAGCCTAACAGTGAAACACCTGGATGAACTACCACAGGAGATGAAAGATGATGTCTCATTTAGACCCAACTTTGCAGTACAATCAGAACTTAATGATGCATGGAAGGAGATTATGGAGTGCTAGATAATTCAGTGATGGTTTTATAAATCAGAGTGGTTTTCACTGATCCATCAAAGAAAGTGTAACACTATAAATTAGAAATATGGAGAGCAGTTTGAAAAGCTTTTTTTTTTTAGCAAATATCTAATTCAAAAATTGTTGATCTTGTCTAGATATCATTGTGTTAATGTGAAAGTAGGAGTTTACAATTATATGTCTGAGAAACAATTTTGAATTTTGAAGTTACAAAAAATAAACACAAGGGGGAGGGATATAGTCTCCTCCCGATCACAAAGACCATAATCACAAAGGAAGCACAAATTTATAGAAAATAGGAGGCTAGAAAATAGGTGTGCCAAAAACTTTGTTTCATGTATTAGAGAGAGATTTCATGGCAGCCATGTTTGTGGGCAAGTGCAAAAGAAAGTTTTTGAATAAGAAAGGATTCAGTTCCCTCGAGAGAAAAGCCCCATTGTTTGACCACAAACTGCCATGAAATCCCTCTATTGATGAAAATCACTCCACTAATGAAAAATATAACTAGATATCGAATCACCTACAATAATATCAAATTAGCAGTAAAAAGCTTAGTTGTGAAGATGATTTTATTTCTAGACCATAAAGTCTCATCGCTTTCAGGTTAAAATCTATTGTTAATAGAATATATAAAGGTTTTAAATAACATTTTTAAGTAAATTATAAAGTTATTTGTTTTATCCCACATTAATATAAAATACAGCCAATCAAAATGCTTGAAAGCTGTTGTATATTCGGCAGTATTCAACTGTCTCTTCCCACAAAACATATTTGCAGGTTCTCTTTATTTTATATGGTGTGGGATAAAATTATAAAAATTTTTATTGTGATCAAATATCCCACTCATCACTTGTATGTTCTTTGCATACACTTACACACTCACCTAAAGGCTTATCTGTATACTAAAAATACAAGTGTGGGTTATTCCACAGTATGCCACTCGAAACCATTGTATAACTAATGGATAGTTTTATGTGAATTGACAATTATTCTATATTACCAATATATTATTATTGACATAATGATGACAGCTACTTGAATTGCTACTATTCTTGCTTGAATAAACTCACATGTTTTCAACATGTAAGAAGAGTCAGTCATTAATAAGTTATTCAAACTGATTGACATAAATATACATGATTGATTTGATGTATACACTGAATGACAACAAACTTGACTACTTTGGACCAGCTCATAACAAAAGAACGGCTCATTACAGAACAATAGTAGATCTGTTATTCAGATAATTGATATTCATTGTTTTGAGCAGAATAAGATTCTTGTTCAATTTAATTTGCTTTAGTTAATTAATTCCTAAAGTAAATGGGGTCTAAAAGTGCACCATTGTGGTGAACATCATCAGTAACTTATGCAACAATGATGTAAAAATATTAATGTTTAATGTTAGCTTTTGTGTTAAAGCAAGACAATAAATTTAGTACCATTACTATTTGTCAATGAAATCATAAATCTGCACATCTTTTCTTGATTTCATCAGATAATTCTTCTCTTTTCACTGACATCTGAAAAACATCCAGAAAAAATCTTGTTATCATTTCAAAATTACTGTATGTGTACAATAATAATTATAATTATAATAATTTATTTCTTAAGCGCATTCCATAATATATCAATGCTCTTTACAAGTATTTATTGTCACACTAAATGTCAAATGGGAACTCTCATGCCCCTTCCCCCTAGGCCAATGTTGATATGGTTGGATTTGCCAATGATTCATCTTTCCTGTGACATCGATTTTGGGGGATATTTATAGGCCAAAATGCATTCCATGACGGTTTTTTATATAACAGATTTTCTCATCCAATCTTGTAGCTACAAGCCATAAGTTTACAGTTAGTCATCCTTTTTTCCAAATTTTATCTTGGCTACTTATAAGTTGTATGCATCATTCTTGTTATTTATCATTTGTTTTGTATATGAAAAGGAGTTACAATATACCTCCTCTCTAGTTTCCATGTTGCGTAACGTTACTACACCCTCCTCTAGTTCCTTCTCTCCGATAACTACACACAGGGGGATACCAGTTTCTTCACAGAATTGGAACTGGTTTAACATCTTGGGGTTCTTCTTGTACAGCAACTCTGCCTGTCAAAATACCAATAAAATATAATTGATAACCACAGGGTTCGTATGGGTATTGGAAAGTTTTGGGAATTGGTAATGCATTTTTCCAGGACCTGGAAAGTTTTGGAAAATTCCTTTTTCACCTGCTGGGCTATGGAAAAGTTATGAATTTTTTGTTGGTTGCCCAGCTCCTACCTTGCAAAGAACTGTTTCCGTTGTAATTAAAAAACTGCTGATGATTTTTTTGCCTGCCGCAATCAATGCCCGTTGGCACTGGTTTTGGAATTTTGAGTAATTGGCTTTGAAAAATAGTTGGAAAAGTTTTGGAAATTTTCTCTGAGGATTCTGTACGAATCCTGTAACCAACACATTATAATTACCACAATCAATACGTTGATTATTACTCCCACACTCCACATTTAAAGATGTAATGGTCTAGAGGTTAGTGGATAAAATACTAGGTCAACACGCCTGGGTTCAACTCCTGGCCTGGTTGATTGTACACCCTAAGGCAAACTCCAGGCAAAACACTTTAACACTAACAGTATATTGTCTTCTTGGATTATGATGTAAGTAAAGCTGAGTCCAATCTTCCACTGCTAGCCTTATCAAAGTGTCAGAACATAAAATATCCTTTTGGGTCAAAACATGGTATTTTGGTTTCTCTGTTCCCCTCCGTAACACTTGATATTTTTTATTGTGACCAAGATAAAGATGTTTGTACATAAAATTATGTTGTTAATGAAGAAAAGGGGATTGTCTCCCAACACAATAGCCTGCCCTAAATCATAGTGAATATTTATATACAATAGAACATTCCCTAAATTCACAATGACTGACTAAGAATGAAAAAAATGAACATGTGAGCCCAGTTATATGCAAAATAATTAAGTGAGTGTATGCCTGAGTTTCCCCAAATAGTAGGGCACTAGTGTCCAGCTAGAAAGATTGAGGCGTTAAAAAAGTGATTAATTTATTTTATTTTTCAACAATTGATCCCAGTTGAGGCAGGAGTGGATGAACCTTTACATACATATCAACTCAGCCTCACAATATTATCAGGGAGAGAAAACAAATATTACCTTAATTCCAGCCTTCCATAACTCATTGACCAACTTGAGTCGATGTTCAAGCATGTTTTTCTGTCCAGATGCTACTAGGACTTGTATTTTTGTTGTCCTGATTTTTTTATCTGATGCCTAGTACAATAACAGAAATTGATATGACAAATTAAAATATGCCAACCAATAGACCTCTTTACCTTCCTTGTTTGTTTACCCATTTCAGATCATGTGATGCTACCCTTGAGAGTAGATACTTTCGCATGTAAACTTTCATCACAAAAGAACAATTCTCAGGAGAATGACACTTGGTCTGATGGGCAATTTGGTAAAGGGGTCTACTTGTTTGTTTAGAGTAACCAAAATTTGTGTCAAAATAAGTTAAAAAACTCATTAATAATTCATGACCATTTTGTCCAATCCGATGCTCCTTTCTGGTCACGAGGAAAGCATTGTATACCGCATAATCTATGTTTGAAATGGGGAGGGATTATGGTGTAGAATAGAAGAACAATGGAATGCAAATGAACATGAAGCATTATATAATGGCACATGTGTCATTATATAATGCTTCATGTCCATAATTTAGATATTACCCTTCCCCCCATCTCTACTGACGAGTGAGATTTTTTGGCGAAAAAAAGTCTTTGATCATGAGTGCCAATGCCAGGATTCGAACTGAGATCTTCTGCTTGGTTGTATCCGAGCTTTAAGCCATTATGCTACTGAGGCAATCGATGAAAAGTTTGCAACGAAATGTCATAAAGTTCATTTGCATTCAAGTTGGTTAGCATTCCTCTATTATTAGTGTAGATCAATTCCCAAATGCAAACAACCTTCCATTTTCTTTTGTTTCATCGATATTGGACAAAATGGTCATGAATTACTAATGACTTTTTTAAGCCGTTCAATAAACTCGCAGAACATGTTTTATCAGGTTTAAAATCCCTTGGGCTTTGCCTCGGGATTTTAAACCTGATAAAACACTCCTGCTCGTTTATTAAACTATACTTAAGACATTCACCATCTTCATCATGTTGAGACTGCTCTCCTCTTGCTAATATGGCATACACTAGTGTCAGAGGAGAATATGGCAAAACAAAATGTTTACAGCGCAAATCAAAAAGCCATGGGCACCCAAAAAAATATTTTAGAAATTGTTTATTATTCGTTCAACAGCTCAGAAACAATAGTAAACCATTTCTAAAATATTGCTGGGTGCCCACGGTTTTTCGATTTGCACTGTAAGTCTCCAAATTTTTTTCATGTGTGTACATTTTCTTTGGGTCATTATGTTTGTTGCTTTTGTGTTATTATCTTAATAATATTGACTGTAGCATCTTAACCATGTAAAAATTTCATTGTGTCACAATGTTAACGTTAAGGTTAATCTTTTGATAAAATCAGTGATTCAAATTGGATGGCATAGATGTGTAAAAAATATTACAGTACCTGTGCTTTTGCTTCTAAAATAGAAAATACTCTCTCAATTCCAATGCTAACACCAACACAAGGAACCTGTTGGATTAAACATGAATGCTGTCAAATGTTATTGTCATGGTAGTTTATTATTAAGACTATTACAAAACTGTCTGAACTTCTAGCCTACCTTTCTTCCTTTTGGGTCAAACATGCCCACAAGGTTGTCATAGCGACCACCACCAGCAACAGATCCAACACCAACTGGTTCTCCTGTTGAGAACAACATAATTTCCATATAGCTGCTTGTGATAGATGCAGTGTAAAGAAGATGTAATTTATGATGCCATAAACACATGGTTAAACATGTTTTCAAAAGTTATTTAGGCAAAATTATTTCTTTATTTTTTCATGACATTGTCATAAAAAGATGATCATCTTTGTTATATATCCCGTTTATTCATCATGTGATCTCTTTTTGATATTTTGTACAATATACCAAATATAGATCATGTGATGCTTTCATCAGGTTGATTTATGATAAAGTATTTGCAACAGTATGACTACAATCAACCTTGCTCCCCTTCTCACACTTTTTGGATACTGCTTGTGGCGAGGGCCCATAACAGGATTTTCAAATCCTACTTTCCCAACAATATTACCTTGGAATCCTGATTTTTTTATTGAGACATAAATTTCACTGTTACAATTGCTTATTGTATTTACCACTTACAAAAATCATAGCACCCTGCCAAACCTATTATGTGTTGTTGTTAATGTTGATGCTAATAGTACAAGTGGTAGATAAGATGGTCTGTTTGTTTTAATGGTTGTCATAGTATCCAATCAAGACGTTATGACATACCTTTCTGTTGTTTTCCCAAGTCAGGTTGTTGTCCTTCAAGGATGGCTTCATATATAACACCAGTGTAATAGTCTAACCCTCTTGCTAGACTCAGATCAAACAAAACCTGGACGAAATATGGATAAAATTGTTAGTTCATTCATTCATTTATTCTTTCATAGGTAATATAATAAAATTTGTAACACCGTAAAAATGTTGACTTAACTTTAATGACGTTTCAAGCTGAAACGAGCTGAATCTATTATTTCATAGATCATTCAATTCAAGATCTTCATTCATTCATTCATCATCTATTTATTCATTCATTCATATTTTACATACATCTTCTTTCTGGTATGAACTACTGGTAGAAATTAAGAATGCACCTTCCACAGTCATTCAAAATAAAACAGTATTTACTAAAGACATTACTTTTTAATTCCTAGGGGTTCTTTATTACTATTCTAATCATCATTATTTTCCATATTGTTATTGTAATCATTTATATTTCCTATTTGTTACTTAGTTTTTCTTTCCATATTAATTGTAAAAGCACTGAGATTATGCATGTAGTGCTCTAAGAATTTAATTATTACTATTATATTATTTCTAGTAACAATAAAAGTAAAAACTATATACCTTATCAGAAACATCAAACAGGTCCAAATACTTCAAAAGTAGCGTCATATCTTCTAGTGCTTCTTTCACACTCTTGTTCTTCATTAAGGACTGATCTGCTGCTAGTTTCTCTACTAGATCTAGACCGCCATTTAGCTTGACATATTCACCAATACGATCAGCTGCTGCTGGATCAAGTCCTTTTTCATCAACCATTTCTTTTCTAACTTCTTCCCACGGAGTCTAGAGAATGCAAACAGAAGATAATGCTATGATTTTGAGCTTCTTTCTCCAAACTCTATTTATTTACTATTTTTGTCGAAGATTTTACATTTTTTTTATTCATAAAATCAAAGAAATAGATACAAAAATGTATAAAATTCTAATAGTGCGCAAACAATACAAATACTTTATAGTACAAAATAGAATTAACAAAAGTTGCACTATTTAGTATTTCACAGATATACTATTTGCAAACTATCATGTCAATCACTGCACAATGTATATAAATATTGATAAGTATTCATAATTACATTATTTACAAATATACCTTATCTAGTTTGTCAACAGCAGAGCAAATTGTCCTAAACAAATCCTTAGGAACTCCACACACTGCAAACATCCCATCCAAAAACTTTCTGTGGTTAACCTAAATATGAAGTTAATACCGGTATTATATCTACAATCATGCTCTAAATTTTGGGGACATTTGTAGTTTCAAAAGTCAATGCCACCTTTGCTTTACAAAAGATACAAATGCTATCCCTAAATCAATGTTAGTTAGCCTTCACAATGTACAAGCATTCCAAACTTTTAAACTTAACATTGCTAAAAGGGAAGGCTGCACAATTTCCCATAATGTCACAAGGTGTTAGTAAATTATTATATAAAATGCATGAATAATTAATGAGAATGTTACAAAAGAAATCACGTCAGTGACAAGATCTGTAAATCTCATACAGATTTCATCCTGATTTGCAGAAGTTTCAACTTGAATTTCATCAGTGAAAAATTTTGAAGATATGAAAGAACTAACGTTGGACTTTCATAAGTACTATACAATATTTTTGTCCGATCTGTATGCGATATACAATGACCATTGTATATCGCATACAGATCGGCCACTCATACATATTGTATAAATTACATAGAGGAATTGCAGTCATACAGAAATGGATAATGTTGATACCTTGATTTTAAAGTTTCCTAACTCTAGATCTGTAAGAATTTCATAGACAATCTTGACACATTCTGCATCAGGTATCATTGGATCATACTGCCCTGCAATGTCTATATCCTATAAGGAAATGGTGACACTTGTTATTGATAGTATTCTTTTACAGTGTGATGCGCGGTACCGTGGCCACCCAAGAAACTTTTTAGAAAGTTAGCCAATCAGCGTGCGAGAATTTATTTTTTGGATTGACAGGATCATCTGCGCATACACAGATTATCTATTTAAATAGTTAAATAGTTTAATAGTTATTAAATAGTAGGGAACCTATTTCATACAAAGTGACGAACTTTCTCAAAAGATTCTTTGGTGGCCACGGTATCACAGGTCACACTGTAAGGGATTTGATATCATTAACATTTCAAATCAACACTGGTAGTCAAGAGATCTGTATGAAGAGAAATTACAAGCACTCAAAACATACATTATAACTATTGAAGGAATATACCTGCAATAATTATACAAAGAATATTTGTACACAAGAATATTGAAGTTGCACAATGTAGTCAAGACATAACAGTGGTAGATCCATAACAATTTCAAGGGGGTTGACTGCAAATTTGCAAGGCATCACATAGTCTTTTCTTATTTCCTATTATATCTGTTACTCTTCTTATTTTTCAAGACCAAGTCACCCAATTCATCCCCTGGATCCGCCCTTGCATTTGGAGTTAATTATCAAGTTCACTCATGATAGACATTTGTGGGTGGCATGAGTGGCCTAGATGCGAGAGCGTTGGCCTTTCACCACTGTAACCATGGTTCGATTCCCGGCTCAGGCGACAAGTGAATAGAGTTTGTTTGATGTGTTGATCTCTCTCATGCCACAAGGGTTTTTCTCCATGTTATATAGCCTTCCTCCCTCCGTATCAAGCATTAAGGGTGAACTTATGTGGTGTCACATGACATTTCTTTTAGTGTTAATGTCCTTTTTGGTGGACAATGTTAATGGCATTGAATGTAATAATTAGAAATTTTGAAGAAAAGAAACAACAATACTTACACATTGATAAAACTCTCTGTATCTACCACGCGTCATGGCAGGATTGTCCCGCCTATACACCTTAGCTATGTGGTACCTTTTTATTTTATCTATTTTATTCATTGCAACATATCTTGCAAATGGTACCTGGGACACAGTTAAGGAATGGAAGGTCAAACAGCTACAAGCAATGTAGAGATTAGTCTCTAACAAATAGCTTTCATTAAACCTTGAAACATTGACATGCAGGCAATGAATATCACAAGTTCCAGTGTGAAAGTAATACAAAGCCTTAACATTTATGATTCTCTGGTACTGATTCTTTAAGTACAGTTATCAAATATCATATAAAATACAGCAAATCAGAATGCTTGAAGCTGTTGTATATTTGGCAGTATTCAACTGTGTCTTCCCATGAGACATTGTCTGTTATAATTTATTATATGATGTGGAATAAAACAGTTACAGTATACAATGTTTTCTTGTGACATACAGTGAATATCCCTCTCGTCACTTGTATTGTCTTTGATACACACTCGCCTGAAGGCTTGTAAGTATACTAGAAAATACAAGTGAATTGAGGATATTCCATGGTACGCAACTCAAAATGATTGTATAGCTAGTCTGTATATAGCATTGAGAAAACGACACAGTGCAAGGATACAGTCAAGTCATATCGTAAGGACAATATCTCTCCTCCTTGATCAGCCAAGTCATAAATAAGCTTAGAGTCTTCACCATACTTCCCTGTCAATGTTTCCTAAGAAAATATAAAGTAAAAATATAAAGCTATAAAATGAAAAATTATATAAGAAGAAAAAATATAATATACAGCTATAAAATATAAAATCCTTTACAAATATGGCAAGGGGGCCTCAGGCATATATAAACAGAAGGCTCCCTAAGTTCTTTATAGTAATTTTAATCAAACTTAGTCCTTGTTTTTGCATATTTGGTGAGATTATGTATTGCAATATTATTATGTATTACTAGCAATAATCATATTACATCAAGTTTGCATACTTAATAGAAAGAATTGAAACTAAATAAAATAATATATGAAATAAAATACTAAATAAAATAATAGTGGAACCCTGCCTTACGGCCATCCGCTTAATACAGCCATCCCATTATTGCGGCCAGTTTTTACAGGTCCCGACAAAATGCATGCCCATACATTTTCTAAAAAATTTACTTGTGTAATACAGCCACCCTGTTTATACGGCCACTTTAGGCTGTCCCTTCAGTGGCCGGATTAACAGGGTTCCACTATATATGAAATACAACACTAAATAAAATAATATCTGAGATAAAATAATAAATCGATATACATCAAGAATCAAAAGATATATCATAACAGGTATTAATAAATATAAGAAACCTGAAACCAAGCAAGCAAAATACTCTCATGCCTGGCGAAGGGGTCTCTTCTACTTCATGTAGTTAATGTTGGGTCATTGTTTATCAGCTAGCTATAACATGGTTTGGGGAATAACATGCAGCCTCTTTTGTACACAATGTACATGCACATGTACATCAGTCTTATATGACTTGCCCAAAGCTAACCAATGTAAATGAACAATGACCCTGTATAAATGATACAGTTGGGATCCCTGTGTACTGTTTTTACTACAGGAAGCCCAATATATATATAACAATGAATAGACTGATAATAAAAATGATAATGATAATATTAATGAAGGTGTGAACTATATAAAAAGAAAACAGTGTGGAGATTTACTTTCAGCTCAAAGACAGGAGTATCAATCTGTTCAGCCCCATGTCTTTCAAATGCTCCAATAATTGCCTTGAATGCTTTCTCTCTGACAGCCATTTGCTTGGGGACATAGTCCCTAGTGCCCTAATAACAAACAAATACCAGTAATCAATATAACAAAAGATGTTTAAGAAAAATTTAGCAACTACAATATGATCAAATGAATAATAATGCATTTATGGTATGAGTGAAATACAGATACATGAGAAAAATATCAATTAAAAAAACTCTTGAGCCTGGGATGGCCATAGTTGCCCTATACTTCATTGCCTGGCTGCATTTCCAAGTAGAAAGCTGAAAGCTGGGTTTGAGGGCAATTGATAGTTTTCTCATGCATCTTTATTACAATACGATCAATTAATTATTGGATGAATGGATGAATAAATAACTGCCTGACCAACTGACTTAATGACTGAATCAACTGTCTGACTGACTGACTAAATGACTGACTGTCTGACCAACTATCTGACTAACTGATATATTATTTGACTAACAATGTACGTACCTTGGGGGTCTTCAAGACAAACTTTTGACTTTTCTCATCACCACCAAGCTGCTTCTTAAGTCCAAGAAGCTTTCCTACTTCTTCTTTTACCTACAAAAACATACCAATACAGAATTAAAGCATGAAAAAAATAGATTCATCAAAAAAGAGCAAACAGTTCTACGATTCTGCCACTAACCTTGCTGTCAATACAGTATGCATTAGCAAGGACAGTGGCATGACGACGTGATAGAAATACATGACTCTCAATTCTGGTTAAATGTCTAACTAGCATCATAATGTCTGAAATGAGAGAGTTGATGGTGCCTTTATTGTAAGTGGTATAGTACATGTATTTGGATCTTATTATTTTATTAGATGTACATTCTCGCACATGTTATCAGAGCCAGTAAGAAAATTATCATGTAAATTTGAACTTGATAAGAGTAGTAATGAATGACATGAGAAATTAAATCAAATAAGTGTAGAAAATGGATGGCTTTTTTGAAGAAAGGGCAATATAAACATAGTAAAAGGTTGATTAAACACCGGTTTTTAAATACACCGCCATTAAAATGTGATAAAAAGGAAAAGGTTTTGTGAATCTTATTGAGATAAAACGGAATAAATAAGTCATGTTAAGATATGAAAACAATTTATCATCATTTAAGGATATCAAAACAATACAATTGCTTCACCGAAAACCCACGTGAAACATTTTCATCAAAAATTCTAACATGATGCAATCCACCTTTCAATCCATTCCTTTCGCTGTTTTTCAAGTAAACTGCTACTCATAGACACACGTACCTTAGCCTTTACTTCATCTGTTTGTTCCGTTAGTTTAAGTTGTCGTATAAGTTCTCCTTGGACACGTATAGCCTCTTGTAATTCTTCTCTTTCTTTCCTTCCACCTTCCGCCATCTTGGATTCAGTACCTTATGCACCTGCGATACATTTGTACAGCAGACTACCAACATGAGAAAATCCGATCTGTTTACGAAGCTGATCGGTAAACATTCGTATCTCATTCGTATACGAAGTTAGGCTTCCCGAAGGTGTTGCGCGCGGGAAAGATTACATGCATCTTGAAAAGAATATAACTTTTCTCCTCTTGCAGTTTCTCGAAGTCTTACAAGTTTGTTGAAGCATTTGTCCATTTGTTTTTATGATTCTACATTTAACTCTTCTGCTAATTCATGCCATTCTAGAACAAAGTATTTACCCCAGGAGTTTTATTGTTATGCAAATATGGTTTATTTATTTTGGTTGCCGAGGTAGCGAGCCAGCAAATCAGCAAGAATGAATCTCATTTTACTATACTATGTATGCTGTCTTTAATACTGCTTTGATGTACATAAATTGACTACTTATCAAGCGAAGGACATCGTCATTGTCGAAAAAACGAGTTTTGATCAAAGGCTTATTTAATAGCAGGGCAAAAGTTGTTTTCATCGGAAGCAGTCTTGTTGAAAGGTTGACGGAACTACGAAGCTTATCGATCTGATGTTATCAAGTCATCGAGATATCGAATAATTTCAGCAAATATAATTGAAGAAGACAAATAACTTGTTTGTGGATTTAGAAATAACAGGATTTGAATTATTATTTGATAATCAATCGTACTTTAAAGGTTTCATTAAGACAAGTTGAACTGACATCGCTCAGCTGTTGATGCTGTGACAAGAATACAAATACACTTTGTTTTGTACTTGTACTGAAGTTTACCGCCGATTGTCAAGGCTACAGCTATCTTGAAATACAGATGTAAGGCACATTATTTCGATTGGTAGATATCAGCGAATCAAATTTGTTGGACGGGAATAGACAATGGATGGGATTCACAAGAAAGGCTCTTATGATCTAGATGAAAGAAGATTTCCAGAAGGAGAGAGTGAAAATGAGAGATATAGCTATATTCCACACAATGAACTCACAGCTAATGATCAAGAGAAAATCCTCCACGAAGAAAAGGAAATAGAAACGAAAAGAAAAAAGAGAAGGAAAAAGAGAGTGAGGATAAGATCTGAAATGAATGATAATGACAAAGATGATGACATCCCTTCTCCTACAAGGCACTCGGGGGATAGGAACATAGACTCAAGTATTCCACTTGAAGACTTAGGGAGTAGAGAAACAGAGAGAAAACACAAGGCGGTTTGTGATAGCTCACTGCAACAAGCAATGGAAAGTGTTGAGTTCATTCCAGTCTTAACAACAAATACAGATACCAACTCAAAAGATGTTCGTCATCTTGCATTACAGCAAGCAATCAATAGATCAAAAAACCATGGCACAGATAGAAAAAGGCATACTGATTATGTACTAGTACATAAAACAGGAGACCATAATCATTCTAATAACAGACTGAGAGAAATCTTTGAAGCAGTTCTAGAAGAGGAAGGTTTTAAAATAGAAAGAAAGTACACTACAATGCATTCATTTGTAATTCTACATTGTCCCTTTGAAAGACTGTGCATTGAAGCTGAATTTGTAGCACTGGAAATGCCACTAGCGGGAGTAAGTAAATAACACTCTTCCATACAACAGTACTTGTCATACCAAGCATACACTATAAAACCGCAAAACCTCAATCAATTATTCATACAGCCATAGAGGTTTTTTTTGACTATTTTATACTTTGTTTTATTGTTTACAGTATGAGGTTCCTGAAGTAGGTGAACGCAGCTGGCTTTCAAAACTTGGAGACAAGTTTAAAACTGATAATGACGGTAAGATATTAATAGTTAAAATTCTTCACACAATTTCATTTCAATGAAGCATCTGACTAAGATTCAAATGTAATATACTGTGATTGTCAATCCCTCAAATACTAAATTTACTTATATTATACTGCCTAGGGAGATATGCAGCTTTATGTTAAATAAGATTAATTAACATTGACATATACAGAGTACAACAAAAAATTCAAACCATTTAAAACAAGTAAAGCAAATTATATATTGTACATCTTTGCTTGACGTACAGACTATACAAAATTTTATATTTATTTGAATAAATTAAACATTTTCTAAAAACATAAAATACAAGTCAGTTGTTTCCTCAAGATTACTTATTTCACTTGAATTGTTTAAACATCAAAGAACGTCAATATATAGTCTCTCCAAACTACATGCACCTAGATAATTACAACTCAGACTTACTAATAATATTTTCTACATTTCTTTTTACAGTGGATTACATTAGCGCACCTTTTTGTGTTTCTAAAAGCAACATTTATGAAGGAATCAAAAATCCTGACTTCTTCTTCAGGCCTGCCCTTAGATCATTATTGGTAAGAAAAAAAATTGAATTATTTTTAGTGGCTTTGTATTCTTTCTTTAAGAAAAAATGTACATGATTTTCAGAGCAAAAAATATGTAGAAATTATGGGAGAAAGACAAATAGAAAAATAGAGATATAAAATCACTCAATATGCCAAAGCCTTTGACTAGATTATTTGTTTGTTTAATAAAGGCCCGAGCAAACGCACGCAATATTGTTGGCCAACATTGTTGCGATACGGTTTGTTGAACACGATAACAAAAGAAATGTTGGATGAGTTTCATCCAACATCATCCAACAGGGTGTTTAAACGGGCCCAACATGTTGGAGCAACCATGTTGGTCCAACAATGTTGCGTGCGTTTGTACGGGCCTTAAGTGACAGAGTTTTTTAATAACCTACCCTATATTCAGTATAATTGATTTTATTGTGACAAATCTGCAATTGTTATTACATAGTTTTAACATGTGTGTTTAATTAACAGGTAAATCATATATTGACGACTATTGACATTAGAGACAAGGAATCTAGACAACTTGGTCAAAATCCTCAAGGTAGTAATTAAGGGCCCTTCTTGCTTCCTCTCATCATTTCTACCCCCTGTATTGCACCTTGTTTCAAACAAACCTCATACAAGTTATCGTTAAGAAATCAACGATATTGGAAAGAAATTAAACAAGAGTCAATTAAATAATAATGTGAAAATAAGTTAATTAACTTTTTTTTTAATTAATTTTTTTAATATTAAAATATGAAAAAATTTATATATAAAATAATAATGTGAAAATGAGTTAATTACCCGTAAATATTTTTAATTATTTTTTTTTAATATTAAAATATGAAAGGGAAAAAAAGGCAAAAAATATGGAAGTCTGCTATTTATTTACAGTGAAAACCGTTGCATTGTGACCAGCAAATTGTGAGTTTGATTTTAATCTTGGGTTTTCCCGATCCGTCAATCAGTTTGAAGGCGGAGCTTACATCAAATTAACCAATGACTTAAAGATGGATCGGAAAAATCCCAAATCAAATTAGAGTTCACAAGTTGCTGGTTGCAATGCAACAATTTTTGCTGTAATGTTAAACAATTCTCTCATTCTGATGTCCCTACTTTCAGTTTTTATCCACTATGGTTTCTTATATATAATATGCTATAAATATATTTTCCTTAAAGATTGATATTGTTCTGTCAGGTTTACCATATCTTATACTAGAAGGAGCATACAGCAATGCCTTCATCATCCATGAAAAGTCATTGCAAGATAAGAGATTCCCTCTCATTGACGACGGAGATGAAGACACCATACTTTATGGTCAAGACATCTGTGACCCTCGTAAAAGACTACATCAGACTTGGCTAAAATGGTTTAAATTCCAACCTCTTTGGAAAATAAGGAATTATTTTGGAGAGAAAATAGCTTTGTATTTTGCATGGTTAGGTAAGTTGTTCGAGATTGAAAAGCTAAAGAAATATGAAACGCTAGAAACCAGTCATTCATTAATTTGTTTGTCTTTGTCATTCCTTCCCCTTGCTGCTTTTCTTCTTCCATTCTTTTTCAGGGTTTTTTTCTGTTTATTTTAATTTTTACAGCAATTTGAGGTGGCTGGATACAGTTTTTTTCAACCTCACCACCAATTTTCAACCAAAAAAAATAAGTGCTTTGAAACAACTTTCTGTAGTATGCATACCATCTACTTACTAGAGATAGATTGTAGTCTACTGTACAATACGGTTTTTCAAGAGAGAGAAAAACATAAAAAAAACTATATCCACCTACCTTAAACCCACTTCATATTTTACACTAATAAATCTTAATGACAATTTCAACACGGTATGATGACAAACTGCTAATTACACTAATCTTTTATTACAGGGTCCCTGACCTTTTCTCTGATAATTCCCATGCTCTTTGGCCTGGCTGTGTTCCTGTGGGGATTAATTGTTGCGTAAGTATTTACTTCAAGAGATATGCATGTTACTAGCATCAGTCAAATCACTGCACACTGCCAAATGCTTTCACTTCTATTAAAAAATAGATGTTGTTAATACGCAGCGCATGACTGTTTCACTTTGTTAATTACCAGAACCAGCTTAGTTATTTACTAGTCCATTTATTCATTCTTTCATTCAACCAATGAAACTCTCTTAAGTAAAAGTAATGATAGCATGATAAGTTATTCAAATGCACCATATGAATGATATCTTCACACAATTATGGAGCAATCTCTTCATTTCAATTGAACTTCTCTCATCTTGGGTCATTCACGTAAAACCCTCCTATCAATTGCTTTTGGTCTTAATATAATATACACATGGTGACACTTTTGTTGTGATTTGCCATATCTCTGCATATAGCCACAGTTTACTGTTCTGGCTAAAGCATTATGCAGTGCATGAGATAAAGCTTGGTTGCTTGCACATTGAACCTTGTACACACTCTAGTTCATATTGTCAATTTTATCTAAGTCTGTTACTATGCAAATGCTCTTTTTCATGTGCAATAAGACTTTTGCAACCATCAATATGATCTATTACATTACTGGACACCTGGTTGCCATGCAACCCTCGATTGCACATTGTGCACATGCATACTCTTTTATTAACACTTCTTTATCGCCTGGTATTCCATGGTGAATTGCATGAAAGAGACAAGCATGTTTATATACTTCTGCATGTATGACTACTATTCATGTACATTCAAAGTGTACTTACTGGCTGATTTACAGCACTACTTTCACCTAGTGCATGTATGACTGCTATTCATGTACATTCAAAGTGTACGTACTGACTGATTTACAGCACTACTTTCACCTAGTGCATGTATGACTACTATTCATGTACATTCAAAGTGTACTTCCTGGCTGATTTACAGCACTACTTTCACCTAGTGCATGTATGACTGCTATTCATGTACATTCAAAGTGTACTTCCTGGCTGATTTACAGCACTACTTTCACCTAGTGCATGTATGACTACTATTCATGTACATTCAAAGTGTACTTCCTGGCTGATTTACAGCACTACTTTCACCTAGTGCATGTATGACTGCTATTCATGTACATTCAAAGTGTACTTCCTGGCTGATTTACAGCACTACTTTCACCTAGTGCATGTATGACTGCTATTCATGTACATTCAAAGTGTACTTCCTGGCTGATTTACAGCACTACTTTCACCTAGTGCATGTATGACTACTATTCATGTACATTCAAAGTGTACGTACTGACTGATTTACAGCACTACTTTCACCTAGTGCATGTATGACTACTATTCATGTACATTCAAAGTGTACGTACTGGCTGATTTACAGCACTACTTTCACCTAGTGCATGTATGACTGCTATTCATGTACATTCAAAGTGTACTTCCTGGCTGATTTACAGCACTACTTTCACCTAGTGCATGTATGACTACTATTCATGTACATTCAAAGTGTACTTCCTGGCTGATTTACAGCACTACTTTCACCTAGTGCATGTATGACTGCTATTCATGTACATTCAAAGTGTACTTCCTGGCTGATTTACAGCACTACTTCCACCTAGTGCATGTATGACTACTATTCATGTACATTCAAAGTGTATTTCCTGGCTGATTTACAGCACTACTTTTACCTAGTGCATGTATGACTACTATTCATGTACATTCAAAGTGTACTTACTGACTGATTTACAGCACTACTTTCACCTGCATGGAAAAGACAAGCACCTGTATATGGCTGCTATTCATGTACATTTAAAGTGTACTTACTGGCTGATTTACAGCACTACGTTCACCTGGTAGTCCATGGTAAACTGCATGAAAAAGACAAGCATCTGTATATGGCTGCTATATTCATGCACATTTAAAGTATACTTACTGGCTGATTTACTGCACTACCAGTGCTATCTTCATTCTTTCTTTGTCTTTTTTCTCTTCATTTTCAATTAGTACTTTCAATTGGTATGGTGAAATCCTAACCCTTCCCAGGTAAGTCAACACTATCTTGAATAACTTTATTTTCTTCCTTGGTGTATCTTCACAAACCATACTGGATAGTCACTTGTAGGCTTAATCTAAGGTCTAAACGGATAAGTGACTTAATTTAGTGTTACAATAGTGATCATTATGACAGGAAAGACACATGATACAATAAAGTAAGATCAATATGGAAATTAAATTAAATCAATAGTTTACATGATAAATAAACAAGGATACATAAAGAAAAGCCTTGATTCAATCTGGTAATGTAATAAACAGGGAAATTATATATGATCTACTACAAACTCTTACTATACACACATACAAAATATGAAACTATTTTAACCAAATTGTACTACTTACGTGACTGTATAAGATAATTTAGTAGTACTTACAGAGTGTATAGTCACATATGTTTTCAGGGTTTTTTTAGCAGTATTTATGACAATCCTATAAGCCAGCAGAACAATAGTACATTGACTAACATCAAATGTTACTGTCTTTCGTGATTGTATAATATAATGATGTGGTACTTACAGAGTGTATAGTGACATATTCTGTTGGTTTTTTTTTACAGGATTTATGACAATCCTCTTAGCCAGCAGAATAATAGTACATTGACTAACATCATTAGTAAATGGGCCAAGAATGCATTTGATAATGCCATAACACCTTACTTTTCTCTCATCATCTGTTTATGGGGTAAGTCTTCAAACAAGATCATTTGTAGAAAGCGTCAATAGTTATTAATATTTTAGTCACCCTCCTTTATAGGTCATTTTATATCTCATGTGGTAAAACAATATGAACAGTACAAGTCACCAAATCACAATATGGCTACCCAAAGAAATTTTAAAATAAATATTTTTGAGATCTAACAAAAAGCTTGTAGAGTGTACTCACAGGCTAAGATGTTTCTTATTTAATTTGATATGTTCCATTCACATATAATGAAAATTATTAGCATTTTAAGAAAATAATAATCATTAATATTCCCAATCTTGATTAAAATAAATTATATGGCCCCAGTTGGAGTGGTTCCTCTGTAATCAGTGTATATAATTATAGCTATTTTTTTCATTCATTTGTATAGGAACAATATTCCTTGAACAGTGGAAGAGACTCAATGCAAGACTAGCCTACCAGTGGGATGTGGACAATTTTGAAGAACAGGTAACCTGAATGGTTGTTATTCCTCATTGCTGTATACTGTTAATTACTCTCTGATGATTCTTTATATATAGATGTTAATATTGTCTTTGTCAAAAGTAGATAGCGCAATGGAGGCAATGGAGTGTTTAAAATAAATTTGAAATTTAAGTGTTTGTGTTCTGGTTTATTAGGAACCGAATCGTCCAGAGTTCTATGGCACTGAAATTCGTCCAGTAAGTAGATATCCACCAATGATTGAACTACACTTTATGATAATTATTATCATTTTATGTCACTTAATGTCATGTCTTGATCATGATATGTCTTGTCATGCTATGTTATGTTATGTCCTCCCATGGAATATAGTGTCTTGCCATGTCTTTTCGTTTCATGTTGTGTAGGTGTAGTTAGTTTGTCATACTATGTTGCATAATGTCCTCCCTTGGAATGAAGTATCATGTCATGTCTTTCCATTTCTTTTCGTTTCATGTTATGTAGGTATAGTTTGCTATGTTGCATAATGTCCTCCCATTGAATACAGTGTCTTATTTGTAACTTATTATGTTGTTATCTTTATATATATATTACCAGGATCCTGTAACTAGCCAAGATGAACCATTTTATCCCTTCAAGTTACGTGTTATCAAGATGATTGGTTCATTCAGTCTTCTATTATTTATGGTAGGTAACAGTAGTGTATATATACGACACTTCCCAAATTACTAACAAAGTCAACCAATGAGATTCTACTTACTACATGGATGATGACTCTGTCAAACCAATCAAAACACAACATGATTCTCAAAGGAATCCAATGACTGTTAAACTCATCGGCAATGATGTGGTTGGGCTTGGGTGCTTCAAAGCCGCCCACAAGATTTTACCAGCATGCCCACGTGCAGGCCCCTGCACAGCTCAGGGTGTCAGTGCAAAAGTGGCCTTCAATAATGCACAAAGTCTCTGCTACTGGAATCCAGAGGTGCAAGCAATTGCCTCTTACAAATTATTAATAACTCTGCCCCATGTATATAAAACCTACCCTGATTCCAGTCTATCCATTACTACTATATTGCTACTATATTATATTAATAATAAATGATTATAATAAATGAATATTAAATGTGATTGTTACAGTTTACTTGTTATTAATAAATCAAATTGAAAACAATAATTATTTGTGGCATGGTTGGCCGAGTGGTGAGGGCACCAGCCTTTCACCTCTGTGATCTGGGTTCGATTCCCAGCACCGGCTGGCACCAGATCATATGTGAATTGAGTTTGTTTGATGTGTTGTTCTCTACCATTGCCACAAGGGTTTTTTCTCCGGGTTATTTGGTTTTCCTCCCTCAGCAAAAATCAACATGTGAGGAGTGATGTATGTAAAATATTTAATGTAGAGGTAGTGAGTGTGAGTGCCAGCAGAAGAATAACCACTATGTGAATCTAATATTATTATTATTATTAAATATTATTATTATTGTGTCAATAGTAATATATTAATGATATGTTTTTTGGTTGTTTTCATTAGGTGTGTCTTGTTCTAGCAAGTCTATTTGCAGTCATTGTGTACAGAATTATTGCCAGGGAAGATTTCTTTGGTGCCCAGGGAACTCTTGGTCCAACTATTGCTAGCATAACATCTACCTTTCTTAACACATGTTCTATTATGATTATGGGAAAGGTACAGCATTATTAGTAATGACATGTTTAAAAGCTATTGTCAAATAACTTGATAGCCAATACTCATGATATTGATAATAATGAAAACTTTGTTATAATAACTTTACACAAAAGGTAAATACTAGAACAAATGATAGATGATTGAGGCCTCGTCTACACGAATCCGATCCGGCTGAAACCGCATAGAAATATTTGCGTCCACACGAATCCGCGTATCCGGAGGATTCAAGTAAAAGTATGCGGTCTCTGTGACCGGATTCACTGGATTTGTGTGGACGATAGGCTGATTCGCATCAAAAAGCATGCGGTTTCAAAAGTATCCGGATCCGTGTAGACGGGGTCTCAGTGTTTCACACTGCCTTTTTTGGTCCTTACTCTGTACATACACCAAATCGAAATATGGCGTCCAATTTGAATATCTATTGTTCTTGATTGGCTAGCCTCTCATGCATGTTTCCAATGTGAACACAAGGCTAGCCAGTCGAGAACTATAGCAGGTCGTCATATTGGTTCAGACTATGACTTCACAACATCATCAAGCTATATATTTATCTGTCTGTTTATGTGTGTATGTGCTTGTGTGTATATAAAAATGTTTTTCACAATACAGTACTGACAAGGCTGTTTTTCATAGGTCTACCAAGTACTAGCAGTGAAGCTGACAGATTGGGGTAAGCTCTTGGAGCTTTTGGCTCTTGATTTTATTAATGTAGTGTGGTGCTTATATAGTGCATTTCACATACCTCTCAATGCACTTTACAATTATCGTATTGACCGATGACGGCTTACAATTGTTAGGGAATAAGTAGTTAGTATATATTAATATGAGCCAGTCACTGAGGGTGGTGACGGCCAGGGTTTGTTACCTCCCGAATTGTTATTTTACGTCCCTCCAATAATTTGCTCTAACAATTTGCAAATGGAAATAACAAAGTCAGTACATTTTCAATTATTTTAAGACCCTGAATGTTGGTCCTGCCGGGCTGCAAACCCTGGCCTCCCACATGCAAATCTGATGCTCTACCAATTGAGCCAACCAGGACGCAGTTAATCATGTTTTTTAAACATTTTTGTTTTGTTTTGTTGCAGAAAACCACAGAACACAGACAAGCTATGATGATGCATTGATAATAAAGCTATTTGGTTTCCAATTTGTCAACTCATACACTTCATTGTTCTATATTGCCTTCTTCAGACAGGTAAGAGAGAATTGCTGACTGCTCTTGCATAACATTGTCAGTGTTGATATTGTGCACATTTGAATATTTTTATAGAAAATGCACAAAATATATAATAAATAATTATGTAAATTATTGTTATTATTATTATCACTATCATGGTCAGCTTTTAACATCATAATCATCATCAGCAATTATCATTATCACCACCATGATCATCACCGTTATAATCCTTGTCATCATCAACACCACCACCGTTATAATCCTTGTCATCATCAACACCACCACGATCACCATTTAACATCATAATCACCACGGACAATGATCATCATTATAATGCTATCATGTTTATCATCATAACTTATATGTAAGTGTTCGGACTGGAAGCCCCTTGTGGGTGCTATGTGTTGGTGTATGTAAATTGTGTAATTTGTCCTCATACTGTAAGCGCCTCCAACTCCACCACGTGAGCTGCACCTCTTGTAATTCAGCACTAGTGCTGCAAGGAAAGGTGATTAGCATATCATAACCATTATCATCATCATGATAACTATTATCCTCATCATCATCACCATGATCATCATTATTATCATCTTTATCACAGACTTGCTTATTTTTGATCAAAGTTTAATGATTGTTTATATGCAGGATACAGCAAATAATGGCATCCTTGGTTTTGGTTCTCAGTACAATGATGCTTGTGGTGAAAACAATGATTGTATGACACTGTTATCACTTCAAGTAGCTATGTTGATGATCATGAAACCTTTACCAAAACTGTTCACTGATGTCATTCTGCCGTAAGTAAAAAAGAAAGTCTGCATCATCAAAATCATAATTGCAAAAAAATAATTTAAAAAAAACAATAGAAGGCTTATGAAATACTTCACTACTAGTTGCTGTTGTATAATCAAAATCTAACTACAAAGTCATAACATTAAAGTACAATGCAATCATATTTCTAGAAACACGACAAGCACTCCACCCAATTTTCATTAATGTCAGTAACATTTTATAACATATACTTTCAGGGTATTTTTATAAAGCGCAATGAGATCTTTGTGTTGCGCTAGAACTATAGAAAAACAAAATTTATTTTATTTTTCTTATTGTTATTAATTTGCATACTTGGGGTTTGTGGATTTCTGCACCATAGTGTAACTATATATAAGATTAAAAATATAATATTTCTATATCTTTGTCTAGTTTTATGAAGCGTGTATGGCGTGAAAACTGCTGTCGTGATAATAGAGTGGATGTGGCTGATGAGATCAACCCTAGTTTTGAAGACTTTCTTGACTATGAATTACACAAGGAACCAGTGGGAGACTTTACTCTATCAGAATACACCGAAAAAGGTATGTAATAGAATGCCAAAAATGTTTAGTAATTGTCGTTCCTTTATGCAATAAAACCTTATATTTGTTTTCCCTCTTTGTAGTGCTACAATATGGTTTTCTAATGGTGAGTAAATCATGTTGTTGTCATTTACACAAAATTCATGTCTCGGATTTTCATGCTTTTTATGCCTCAAAGTCTCAGATTTTTGTGTTTTTCATGTCTCTGAGTCTCAAATTTCTAAATACAGTAAATAGTTATATAAGCTGATTTATTTCTAGAATCTCAGGCTCGGATTTTAAAATTTTACCATTCCCCACCCCTCAAGGTTTTGCAAGGTTTTTTTTGTTGAGCTTAGCTCTGAGCAGGATTTTTTTTTTGGCACATTGGCCTTGCACGTTTTTTATTTTGGGAATTGCCACCCCCCATCCCCCAACTTCTAATGGTCCACCCCTAAAAGCTGAAACCGTGGGTTTGAGTGCAATTGATATTTTTACTCATGTATCTGTATTTCATTTATACACCAAATGCATTTCAATCCATTGTTTATATAATATATTATCTTTTTTCTATGGCTAAACTATTGTATTTTCTGTTAGCTATTTGCCACAGCATTCCCACTTGCACCATTGATTGCGTTATTAAGTAACCTGATTGACATGAAGATGGATGCTAGAAGACTATTATGGATTAATAGACGTCCTATTGCACATCGTGCGCAAGATATTGGTATGTAAAATAGATGTTAACCTACATTGTACTACTTTGTTAGCCTTCATCCATTGATTTATCCTTGATAAATGTATGGCGATCAAAGTTTAAAACTATATATAACAAATATATATGTAAATATCAAATCAAAGAAAAACTGTTAGAAGATACTCCAAGAGCAAAAAGCTTTCAAACCTTTTTAACATGATAATTATTTCAAATTTCCCATAAACAGGTTCCCATTTAAATCTGTACTTTCCCATTTAAATCTGTACTTATGCAAATTGTGTTGATGTGTGCTAAACACACAGATCAACCAATCAGAGTATATTATTTCTGAAGTGAACTTCTCTGATTGGTTGATCTGTGTGTTTAGCACACATCAACAAAATTTGCATAAGTACAGATTAAAATGGGAAAGTACAGATTTAAATGGGAGCCTATTCATATTATATACCAGCCTATACTTGTGCATTGTTGAGTATTACCAGATGTGAGTAAAGTAGACCATTCACTCACATTAGTACAAGACAGTGCTTATTTAAACTTGTTACTGACCCCAGAACAACAGTATGTGCTCAATTAAGTATGTACTCATTACTAAGTACTTTTGAGTCTTACAAGAAAGTTAAACAACACACAACAACTGGACTCTATTCCACCATAATAGTAATGTAATGAGTGTAATAACTGTTAATGTTTGACTTACAGGAATGTGGTTTGGTATCCTGGAATTTCTCAACATTGTTGGTGTCGTCACCAATGGTTTTCTGGTGACGTTCACATCAAGTTATGGCAATCACTGGGAAGGTTATTCTAATTCAACCATTACCAACTACACATCAATCAATCCTGTCACTAATGAAACAACAGTGGAACATATTGTTATCCAGCAACCTATTTTTAGCAGACTCTGGCTTTTAATTGGATTTGAGGTGAAATATAGCATTGTTAGTTTGATGAATCTTTGTTGCTGTTTTCATTGCAATGAATGAAAACAGAGTATCAGTGAAATACAAATCCTTACTGCAGTTTTCGTCTTTCTACAAACTCAGACATTCCCACAGCGTGCTGTGAAATACGTTTTTAGCTGCCATCAATCAAAATTGATAAGTCTGTACCTTTTAAATCCTTCATTGAAATTATGTAGCGAAATATGTATTTTACAACAAGCTGTTGGAATGTCTGAGTTCGCAGAAAGTCGAAAACCGCAGTAAATGTACAAAAAAGTACTCATTAAACAATCTAGTTATCTATAGTATTAGTGAATGTTTCAATGATAGGGTTATGATCACCACCAGAATACCACCCCTCCACCCTTACATTTTCATTGTATAGCGATGAAAAAATAATTACTACAATGGTTACTAAAATGGTTTCCAAGTACAAAACAATTACACTAATTATTCTTATTATCATTTCCTTTTAGCACATTGTGTTTGCATTCAAGTTCTTGATTGCCTGGCTTATTCCAGATGTACCTAATGAAGTACGCATGGCCCAGCGAAGGGTATGTACACAGTTAAATAAACACTGAATGAATGGCCCAATCTCTTCTCTCATGTATTATGTTTCTATCACTTTTTGATTGGTTCATCACTTTTCCCGCTTCTTATATATACTCAGTATCTCTCTTAGTCCAACTCTTTTACTCTGACGAAGGGCTAAAGCTCAAAACGTCAGTAAAATTAAGCCAATATTTTCTACGGTGAAAAATTTCATTATATTGCCTATTGTTTATATCAAACACCGACGCAGCCTTTACTAGTTTACTCGCTAGTTTCCATTTATTAGTTGCATTGGTTTTGTTGCCTTATATGTGAAGAACAACATAATTAAGTTGCAAAATATTTATAATAATATACTTTTTTGTTACCTTTTCTTTAGGAAAAGCATCATATAGCAGACATTCTGGACAAAGCAGGCATGCGTAAAGGGCCAGGTAATAGACTAACTGAATCATCCAGTAGCCATCGACATTTGAAAACATCTAAATCAAGTCCAGGAAGAATCCATTCCAAACTACCAGAAGACCAAACATCACCTACACAGAATGGAGACACAAGTATAGATTCTGCAAGGGAAGTCAACCATCATGTAAAGGAGCCTAATGAAAACAACCATCATACTTTACACAGGACACGCTTAGAACCTTTGCCATCTAGTTATCATCCAAAAATAGGTGAACTATCAAAAAGACAGCTTGATAAACTTGTATAAAACATGGATTACAGTAATTATGAGATCTTAGGAATCTGAGGGAAATGTTCACATTCAGCTTCTCATATATATCTGTCAATCGAGAACCACAAATGTACACCAAATATTTAATCTTGATGTTGATGATCTTCCAAGTCTTTAAGATTAAAGTGTCTGATGTTACGACAGCCTAAGCGGAAGTCATCTTCAGAAAAACACAAGAAAAAACCTCTGAAGATATCTTCCACTCAGGTTGTTAGAATGTCAGACACCAACACCAAGTGTTTCATACACACCCAGCAGATAACAAAACTCAACATCACTTTTACCTGGGTTCAACAATTTTGATGTCGATGATCTTCCAAGAGAAAAACACAGGAAAGAGCCTCTGACAGAAGATATTTTCCACTCAGGTTGTCAGAACGTATCTGTCAGAATGTCAGACACCAACACCAAGTGATTAATCCACACCCAGCAGATGAACACAACTCATCAACATCACTTTCACCTGGGTTCAACCCATTCACTTTTTAGTTTTAATTAAGAACAGTGCCATCAAAATGGTTCAAGTAATTGTGTACATTGTTAAGATCAAGAACCAACATTTGCATCTTTACTTAGTGTATTTCTATTACTGGTATTCATGGTAAACTAAACGTTCAAAGTAAAACTATGTATTCTTAAAAAGACCAAAAAAAATAACGTGACCCAATTTCATGAAATATTTAAGAGTTACATGTTTTATAGCAGAAATAAGATTGATAATACACAAAACAGCAAGTATGACGACAAAGAATTAAAAAAAAGATGTTACAGATAATACAATAATTATTCCACCCAAATATACCAAACACTAAGTAAGTTACAAACTTTTTATTAGTTTTATTAGTACCTTATAGTCTCCCTTGCAGCCATTTTAGTGTCAGTCTCCCTGTACACTAAAAACGTCTGCGAGCATGACTATACCTTACAGTTATAACTACTTATTACAATATAACTATTTATTACAAAAATGGTTAAAACCAATATAAATATGTCACAAAAAAGATAGTACTATTATAGATATTGGTTCCTCTACAATATATATGTAGTACAGTTATAGCCCGCATATATGAACCTGAATTTTTCAATTTAGCCTTAATAGGTTCCTATAAAGTTCTTATATAAAAGATACTTAAACCTTAATAGGTTCTTATGTGGAGGGGGCTTAAAATTAAAATTTAAGCCTAACAGGTTCTTAAAACCCAGGTTCTTATACGCGAGCTATTACTGTAGGTTTTACAGCACAATGCCCAAAAATGTGACCACTTTACATGTATTTGCATACATGCAACAGACTTTGAAATGCCTGATTTGATAAGGTCAGACAGTTTCCCATAAAAACATGTCTTTTAGACAATCCAAAAGCCATTGCATTGAGAAATGTGTTACATTATGGTGTTCACATTTTGCTGTAATAATGTATATCTATCAATAGCCAGCAGCATCCATCCTGCAAGTAGAATGTTCTTTTACCTCGCTTGCCGGGTAGAAGCTTGAGGATTAAAGGCACTGTAACACTGCAATCTTTTTCACCAACTTGAAAATGTAGCAGTGCAAGTTGCTGAGTTCAGTTGCCAAAAAGTAGAACTGAACTCTACTTTGTGCAATGCTGTCTGCCACAACAAAAATGCTAGACAGCCTCTGTTACATTGTGCAATTCAGCAATTTGTTTCACAACGTTATTTCAAGCATCCTCGGGAGCCCAGGGGTAATCTTCTGTCGCTCATTTCTCGCTCCCAGAATAAATACCCCTGGGAACGTAGTCTGTTGGAGCTTGTTCCGGAAGTCAAAATTCAGCTCTTTCCTGATTGGTCAACCTTATTAGGTCGACCAATGAAAATCAAGATAACCATTCAAAGAAAGCCGTTAAATAAGTTTGAATTTTGACTTCCAGAACAATCTCCAACAGACTACGTTCCCAGGGGTATTTATTCTGGGAGCGAGAAACGAGCGACAGAAGATTACCCCTGGGTTCCCGAGGATGTATTTCAAGATAAGTTTCTGAAAAACTTGCAGTGTAACAGTCTTAAGGATAAAAGCTCTTCATAAAACATGCTAGAAAAACATGATGGAGCCTTGTCAGAATAACCTACAGTTAGAGCTGTTATAAAACAGTAAAATATTTATTATAATATTACTGTATAAATACATATTTATTTTTGTAAAATATTTATATTTACAGGAGGTTTTGAATTTAATAAACTATAAAGCAACAACAACGTATTAAGTACTGAATGAATTTGAACACTGAAAAAGTGGTAACAGACCAAAATGTCATGGTATTTTTAAATCAGAGAAAACAAATTACAACTATGATTATCCAAATTTCAACTATAGAACTAATTAGTAATGTATTATTAATTACATGTTAACAGAGAGTTTCAAACGTGTGTGATGAATGCTAACTGTGACAAAGACCAAAGAAGAAAATAATCCTACTAGCAACTGCAATATTCAAAAGCTTTAAAATGATTGTACAGTGCAAAAGCTAGTATGATCACTGTTAATATATTCACATTCCTTGAAGATATGTTTCCATGGACAGCTGCCAATTTTTAAAAAAAATCATGTTAAAGTTCATTTGGTAAAATGTGAATACATCCTGAAAACAGTAATACTATTGGACGTCACACTGTTTACATGGCATAAATACTAAGAAATGAGAATGTTTTCTATAAGAACTAGCCAAGTTCTTGAACCAATAACTAGTGCGGGTGAATGATATACTTTATCATTAAGATGAGAATGCTCCCCCTACTTCCTTTTGTGAAATAATAGTGCCAATAGTGCCCTTCACAGTTCCCTGCCCCATCTTGAAAAGTAGCCTGGCCTTAACAGTGAAAGGAGATGTGGCACGAGATTAATTGACCTGAAAGGTGTTAAAAGGTCTCTATCAGTGCAATCTCAATATTTGCCTTGCTTTGATGCAAAGGGCTGGCTACTTATCAAGTTGGCACAGGGAACTGTGAAGAGGACTATGGTTCTACTTTCTCTTGAGGGATTAAATATCTGAATAATAGAGTAACGTTGCAAAGCATTCTGGTACTGGTAGTAAAATGATGTCATCATGAAAATAGCCTATTGGGATATTTGTATATATATTAAACTACAAGTAATAAAACTCTAGTATAAAACTAGTTACTACTTCAACAGTAAAACATTATATTACTGGCTTATATTTAGAATATATTACAACATGTTTCATAAATATTAAGAATGTTATTTAAACAAATAATGATATAAATATTATTTTGCATTTCTGTGGCTACAAATTGTATATTCACCTCTTTCTAAAATCATTCAAGTTGAGGCTATAGTCAACATAGGTGGCAAACTTTCTTAGAAAAGGTGTATACTCTTTACAAACTTCAAAATATAGTGACTGTACTATTCTAATATTTTATCAAATTCTAATATTTGAAAGTATCTCTGATGATTGACTGATATTCTTGTATGAACAAGTTCATAAAATCTACAATCATTTATTGACTTGTCTTTCTAAGGTCATCAGATCTAGACTGTCCAATAGCATACTGTTTTAGTATATCAGGTGAATGCTTACAAGCTGACAGGATATGTAATACAATAATCTTATCCTTGTCTAGTTCAAAATGTAAATAGTCCTCACGACTAAGTAGAGTAGGATCGTCTTCAAGGCCAGCGTGTCCTTCTCTTAGGCTTGGTATATGTGAACACACACCTTCAGTTGAAACTTTTTCGGAGCCAGTCACCGTGCCAGAAGCTGGAACAATGTTGTCAGTACCAGGTCGTTCCTTGGTGACACACCTTGATTCACAGGTTGTACTTGATGATTTTCCTTGTAACATTTCATCGCGAGGATTTCTTGACGTTGAACAGTCTTCTTCACTCACTTGTGCTTGTTCTCGCTCATGTAAAGCATGTTGACATGTTTTGTTATTCTCTGAGCAGCCAAGATCAACACTTGTGCTATCATTAGTGTCCTGCGTCTCTTCGTGTGTTAAATTACTGTCCTTTGGTTGTGCTTTAGCTAATAGAGGCCCTGTTATAAGGTCTAGTATGGATGCTAAGTGTTTAAGGTTCAGTATTGCAATCCCATTAATCTTGTATAGTTGTAAATTGGATAGATTCTCATAACCAGTAGTTAATTCAGAAGCAAGAACCTGAAAGATAGATATCACTTCATATTACTAGTTGTGCTATGCAAATGAAAAACTTAAAAATTATCAGTCATTTATGCATATTAGGGTGGCATGAGTGGCCTAGTGGTGAGAGCGTTGGCCTTTCACCACTGTAACCTGGGTTCGATTCCTGACTCGGGTGACAAGTGAATAGAGTTTGTTTGATGTGTTGTTCTCTCTCATGCCACAAGGGTTTTTCTCCTGGTTATCCAGTTTTGCTCCCTCCCTAAAAATAAACATGTGAGCAGAGTTGTGTGTTGTTAATATGGAATGTAGTGGTAGTGAGTATGGGTGAACCTCACGGAAGAACCCCGATGGGGAGTGAGGTTTGTAAAATATTTATATATATAATATATATATCACATTAATTCTAGGCTTACAATCTGCATATAATATTTCACTGACTATACCTAGGATTAATAATTGTAATGAAATTTTAAAAATTTGGAATTTATATTTATTTATTAATCATATTTTTTTAATTTATAATTCCAAATATCAAATTTGAGACTGTCAATAAAGTTGATGTTGATGAAATAATAATAATAAGCTACATCAATAAGATAATGTGAAACATAAAATGATATACTGACCTGACTTAGTATTATCACCTCTTGGTCAGGTTGTTCTAAGACACCATATAAGGCACTGTCACATAGCCTAATTGGTGCTTTACGTGCCCAGTCTTTCCCATACTGATGCTGCATGTAGGGCTGGGAAAGAGCAACAAACACCAACCCTGCAAACACCAGAAAACTAAAGGGGAAAAAATACACAATTGCATTTGAAATACTTTTCTTTTTACCATCATTGCTACTGTTATCATTAGCACTATTATTATTATAATAATTGTCATCATCATTTCATTACTGCTGTCATTGTCATACTTGTCGTCTTCATTACCATCCTCATTATCTTCATCATAATCATTACCGTCGTCATCATTACAATTAGCATCATGAATACCACCGGCATCATCACCATCATAATCATCATCAACACAACCATCATGATAATTACCAGCATCATAATCACATCATTATAATTATCATCATCATCATTACCATTACCATCACTACCATCATCATCATTACCACCACCACATGACTATCATCATCCTTATCACCACCATGATCCTCATAATCATCATAACCATTATCATCATAACCATTATCATCATAACCATTATCATCATCATAACCATTATCATCATCATAACCATCATCATCACCATAACCATCATCATCACCATAACCATTATCATCATCATAACCATTATCATCATCATAACCGACATCATCACCATAACCATTATCATCATCATAACCAACATCATCATCATAACCATTATCATCACCATAACCATTATCATCATCATAACCAACATCATAATCACATCATTATAATTATCATCATCATCATTACCATTACCATCACTACCATCATCATCATTACCACCACCACATGACTATCATCATCCTTATCACCACCATGATCCTCATAATCATCATAACCATTATCATCATAACCATTATCATCATAACCATTATCATCATCATAACCATTATCATCATCATAACCATTATCATCATCATAACCGACATCATCACCATAACCATTATCATCATCATAACCAACATCATCATCATAACCATTATCATCACCATAACCATTATCATCATCATAACCAACATCATCATCATAACCATTATCATCACCATAAGTAGTAGTCAATGGCCGATTCGAGGACAATTTGCCGTTGAGTTCAAAATTGGATTTCGTTACTGTATCACTTTTCTGTCGACACGGCTGGATCTTCCAAAGAACAATTTGCATAGGCTTTCAAAACGGAAATTCAAAATTTATCTTTAAAAATGGTAATTCAAAATGGTTCTTTAAAAATGGAAATTGGATCATGTGACAGGGAATTTAACATAGGATTGCGTGACAGGAAATTTAACATAGGATTGCGTGACCAAAAATTCTGGGAAATGTCGTGACCAAAAATTCTAGGAAATTAGTGTGATCAAATTCTGGGAAATTAGTGTGATCAAATTTCGGTTAAAAATGGGAATCTAACCTAGGTACCTAACCCTAGGATCGAAAATGAAAACCTAACCTTTTATTCAATATTGGTGCGTTTATTCTGTGTTTTAATTTTAAGTTGAAGTGCGTTTACTTAGATTTTATAAAAACTTTTATTTATATATAGAAATGTCTTCGAAAAAGATACTTAAAGATATAGCACCTTATATAAATAATAATAAAATGTCTAATAATATTTATACAATTCAAAATACCAATGTTAAAATTCAAACAAATATGAATAAATTTGCAGATTGGATTCTATCATATGTACCACCAAATATTAAAAAACCAATAAATAATCGCCTTGAGGATTTGAAAAATAAAAACCAAGATATTTTAAATAAGATGGGAATGAAATTGAAAGAAAAACCGAAAATCAAATATGATAATAGACTGTGCAATTTACAACTAGTAACACAACAACAGAATTGTAAAAAATCAGCTCAAGATAGAGATTATTCATTCGCTGCTAAAAACCATCAAAATAGAAAATGTGTGAAAGCTATTAACACAAAAACAAACGAAGAAACATTTTATAATAGTCTATACAGTGTGAATCAACATTTAGGTATTAACGCAGGAATAGTAAAAATGATTTGTGAAGGTTTGAATAATGTTAAAAATGGTATATCAAAGAAAGATAATTGTAAATATAAATTCAACTATATTTCAAAAGAAGAATTGCCAGAAAATTATAAAAAATCTGCTAACAAACATCCGAAGAGGAAAAAAGCGGTTATAATATCATAGATTAATCAGTATGAATTTCACAGAAATAAATATATTCTTACATAATTGCTTTTATCAATCAATTATGTAATTTGAAGAACTTTAGAGGCCACAAGACCGGCACACCAGTGTTGGTTGCATCTATCGAAACATATACCAAACTAGACCAGCCACACCAACAGTAATAACAACTAGATTAGTATCATGTGTTTTAGATGTTGGTAAAGGTTTTATAATTGGTTTATTAAAATGGTTTGTACTATCTTTTTTATCAATGATTTCTTTTTTTGGTTTATCATCTGTATTTTGATGTGGTAATTTTACTTTTGAGTCACCCATATTATGTTTTTTGATGGTGTTAAAACCCACATTGATATTATTAACTCCGATTACCATACCACTAGCTGCTCTCTGGAGCTTATTGTTATATCCAGCAATTGATGTGTTTTATTTATAACAAGATATGATGGGGATAACCAACAACTTAATGCTAAAGCCAAATCAAGTTTTACTCGAGACTTTTCTACGGCAAATTGATAACGTTGAATAGATTTTGCTATATCATTTTCAGTTATGCTATTTTCGAATAGTTTTAAAAATACTTCTTTTGTTTCCTGAGCTGAGGCGTCGTCACCAATAATACTAGATCTAGTTTGAACTTGTGATCCCAGTATGGAGTACACAAATCCTTCTATACATTGGTTGATTCTACTTAAACCAGCTTTTGTTAAACCCTTTGATTTTTCAGAAAAGAAATATTCATATTGATATTTAGTTATAGGATCAGTAATATAAGATACTTGAAAATGACCAACTTTATTTTCAAATTCATCAGGAAGTTGATCTGTACTATGATATGGAATATAGTTAGGTTCTGTTATATCTTTTTGCCAACTACCTCTATAAAACCAAACATCCCCTAAACCATGCCCACTTTTTGACATAAATCTAAAATCATTCGAAGTTATACCAAATTCTATTTTTAATTTTTCATATTTTGCTTTATTATAAAAGTTGTTATTCCAAGAAAATGTACTATCTTCTGGAAGTGGACACCCCATCTCTTTCAAAACTCTTCTTATTGTAAAATAAACAAAGAATTTATAAAACGATCCAACCTGGGTATCATCAAGCAAATCACGTGTAACACCACAACAACTTACACAAAACATCGCAAAATTTAACTGCTGAGACCAGTAACTCATATTTGGAGATAACCATCGTTTTGCTTCTTTCGCTGTATTAAACCTCAACTCAGAATGGCTAAATATATCTCTAAATACAAACCCTGTTTTTACTTTTGGTGTAATAAAAATATAAAACCTATGATAGTCATTTTGTTTAACATCTCCATCAAAAGGAATAATATGATAAGTTGCATCTTTGTTTAATCTATATTTTTGATGAAAACCAACTTCCTCCAACTCTTTTTCATATCTTGCTTTATCATTAGAGTTTAAAAAATCATTTATATTTTCTGATTTGTATACGTGACCATCCCAACTAGGGAAATTGTAAACTGTTCGTACTAGATTACCGTTTTTATCAAATGGATCCATAAGAGCATTGTTAAATAAAAATTTAACATTCCTGCTCATGTCTTCTTGAAATCTATATCTAGAATAATTAGGGTATTTTTGGACAAAGTCTTTGAATTTCATATTATATTATATAATATGAGATTAACTTTTATACGTTTATAAGATTAATATTTGTTTTTTTCATATCGTACTCTATATGTAAATCCACCCATCGGAGTTTTCTCAAATGAAATGCTTACTTCTTTTGATTTATTAGTTGATCCACAATTTCCTTTCTCAACTCCTCTCTTATTTTTTTGATATCGAGGTCTGGGGTCTTTTTTAAAAACTCATTATTTCGTGCAGATCTAATATCACTCTTCAACGTTTGATACTTTTGTAACTCGCCTATAATTAGTTCAAATTCTTTCTCATCAATCTTGTTATCAGATAAGGCTTTTGATACCAAATCATATATGCTATTTTGTTTTGCTCTTCCAAGCTGAATAGTATTTTCATGTTTTGCAACCTTCTTAGTCAGTTTTTTGGTTATAATCGTACAACTAGATGATATCAAGCCTAAAATACCACCAACACATGATAGAGGAATGCCAACAATAGCTCCAGGTCCTGTTAAGGTTGTAGTTACACCAGAACCAGTAAAAAGTACGGAAAAGATTCCACTTACGACTGCTGTTTTATGAAAGATTCCACGTGTCTTAGCATATTTTTTCCTAACGTTTTCATAATGTTTGACTTCTGACTCTAGTTTAGACATAACCTCATTTACCTTACGTAATCTGAAGTTTTCACCATCGCCACTATTATCTTTTGGCAACTCAGGATACAATACGTCATAATCTGTCATTATATAATTATAATTACTATTTTATTTTTATATAATTTCTAATAATAGATGAATTGGGTAAATTCCTTCTGGGATAGGATTGTTATTATAATCGGTTACCCATAACTGAATACTATTAATATAACCAGTGTTTTTTATTGGTACACGCAAAGTATTAATAGGCTCACGGTATATTTTATCACCCCAATTACCCAGCCTAAAATATGCTAATAATTGTGAATAATTATTTTTGAATAAAACTTTTGTACTATCGATCAGGTTACAATATAATAATGCACTAACAGGAGGCTTGGCAATCTTTATAACATTATTAGAATCTTTTTTAAGAACTATTTCTATATTTAATAATTTTGCTAAGCTATCGTTTAATACAATATTAACCTTTGGAGTAAGAATGGATTTGGTTATGGAAACTTTTTTCTCACCAAGAGAAACCGCTTTATCAAGAACACTTTGAAAAGAGCTTGTTGTATAATTTCCCTTAGGAATACGAAGTATAACATTACCTTCTTCATCTGAAATCGTACCTTCTTTTTCAAGATTATTTAGCAGATTAACAAAATCACAATAAATTAGTGTCATTTTTTTACAATTTGTTATAGGGTTTTTTAACCAAATCGTTTGATCAGGCTTTGTTAGTTCAATATATATGATCATCGTTATAATATATAATATATAATCATTTTTTGTTTTTATATCTTTCCACAACATACAATACAACAGCAACAATAAGAAGCCATGCGTGTTTAGCAAGGAAACCTATCACTTGACCTGCAGTCTTGAAGATATAGGATGCTATTGCGCCAATCATTCCTGGTAAAATATCTCCAAGTTTCTTACCAATAGCTTTTAGACCATTTCCAACCCCATTAGCTACAGAAGATAGACCACTTTTAAGACTATTTATAATAACACCAATTATAACACCAACTGATAAAGCAATACCTGTAACAGTTAAACCATGTTTTTTAATTATCTCTTTGATTCTTTCTCTTAATGGAAGCCTCTCATTTATTCTTTCAATATCATTCTCACGTCTATCTATCTCTTGTTCTAATCCATTTACATCATTATTTAATCTATCTCTAGAAGCATAAACTTGATCATCGTCTGATTTTAATTTATCAAGTCTTCTACGTATTTCTTCATTTGTATCAACAATCTTAAATAATTTGCCTTGTTCAACCTCTAAACCGGACATTATTTCTGGGATCCTTTCATTTTCTTCTTGTAAATCTTTTATCATATCAGACCTGTCAACATGATCACCAAGTCTATCACTTGCTTCATGTAAAATATCATCTACTTTCTTAATATTTTCTTGATGCTCAACTACTAATTGTTCCTTTTTAACTTCTATTTCTCTTATTTTTTGTTTAGCATTTTTAACAGCTTCTTCAGCTTCTTGACGACGAACAAAATTTGAAGGTCCAAGATCATCCTTTATTTTATGGGTTAAAGTTGAAACTTTAAAATTTTCTGTATAAAAATTACCACTTTTCGTATTTAACCTTCTAAATTTTGTATCATTTGGACCCTTTATTTTCATAATACCATCATCATCCCAAAGATCATAGCCGGTATCCCTAGAAATTTTATTACTTTCAAACCAACTATCAAGTTTTTCTTTTGCATTATTGTATATATTAATATGTTGTTTTGACCACCCCATTCTATTTTTTAAAACTCGAGGTATTTTATTCTCATTATAATCTAGTTCTTTCCAAGTTTTATTTAGTGGATCATACATTTCTAGGCTATGATTTTGATTGAACCTAAAGTATTTTAGAACATTTTCATAATCATCTTCTTTATAGTCAGGATATAATTTTTCAACTTCGATGGCTAAATCTCTAGCTAATACCTTATTTTTTTTTATAATATCTAGGTCGTCCATTTCTGTTTCCAGAATATATGGTATTTTTGTGTAAGGATTTTGACTTTTGAAACGGTTTTTAAATGAGGTCAAAGCATATCTTAAACCTCGACCAAATTGTTTAAATTTATCATATAAACTTTCACCTGAAGGATCTTCGTTTAAAAGGTTTTCGTATTCATCGTATTTATTTTCAATATCTTTGTTAATATCCTCTTTACCATCTTCTGTTAAAGGATCGAAATCAATAAAACTATCTGCCATTTATTATACTATTATACAATAAACAGTTTTTTATACCTGATCTTATATAATTCTAATATAAAATCAGGAATAAACAATAATAAAAATCTATAAAAACTTGCTAGCAGCATATCCACCAACTAACATACCACCTCCAACATACATCATTTCATATTGCTTTTGCTTTTTACTTTTTTTATAGTAATCTGAAAACTGCGGTTCTTTATTATTAAAACTTAAATTAGGATGAGCTTTCTTATACAAAACAAATGCTTGATCTGTACTATCTAAGTTTTCATCCGCTAATTTCTTGTCTGTATATTCTTTAGTTAACCAATCTTGATATGTTTGTCTCTTCTTTTCAAAATCACCCATAGCTTGTTGATATGCTTCAAGAGCCTTATCATGTCTTATTTTCTCATCATCTCCATGATTTTTATCCAATGATTTAGCTAGGTACATAGACCCGGTAAAAGCTGTTGCGTTAAGAACAGCTCCTAATACCATTGTTACTGCAACTGAAACCATTATATTATATTATATATTAATATTTTTTTAATACATTTACATAGATGATGGAAGAATCTTTTTGGTTTCAAGATATTCCTTCAGATAGATAGAACCGGCTAGAACAACCACCCATTTACCATAGTTTGGTAGAGAGCTACTTGGGTCATTGATGAATGGTTCCTTTAGAATTTTCTTACCAACATATCCGATTCCACTAGCAATCCCTACGATGACAGCAGCATCAATAACGGTTTTAACAACTTTGTTTTCTGTTTGATTTGACATGTTATAATATTAATATACAATTTTATTTTTATATCTTTATTCTATGGAACCCAGTAATAACATTTAATTCGAAGGGGTCCCATTTTGGGACCCCTTTGAAATAAATATTCTGTTTGTTATCAATAAAAGTATCAACAGATAAACCAAGATCATTATTATTAAACTTTTTAATATTAATTTATACTATATATTAATAAACGTTTATTTATATATTTTTATTCCATACCAATTCTCTTAGGCACAGGTATCTTAGATATATCCTGTTTAGATACTACAGAGGGTGATGGCTCAGATGTCTTTGGTACATCTTTGATATGTTGTGGTTTTGCTTCAATATTATTTTTATCCTTCTTTTGATATCTTAGGTATAGATCAAAGACAGTTAACCCTATACCAATAATAGTTAATCCAGTTGTTAGTGAAATTTCAGGCAACCATTTTGAATTAGCATTATCTTCTTCAATAACCTCATTATTTTCATGTTCTTTCTCTTGTTTTAGAGCTTGTTTAGCCTTCTTATGATATTCAACTAATCGTTTTCCGGCTGCTACTTTTTTAGGGTTCTTAACACGTTCTATCTTTTGTTCTGGTTCTCTTGTGATTTGATCAACTTGTGTGCTATCAGTTTCAGTCATTATAAATATATAACATATTTAATATTTATATATTTTTATGCTCAAGAGATTTATAATTCTGCTCAAGAGATTTATAATTCTGCTCAAGAGTTGCTCAACAACTGCTCAACAACTACTCAAGAGTACTCAAGAGATGCTCAACAACTGCTCAACAACTGCTCAACAACTGCTCAAGAGTACTAAAGAGATGCTCAACAGCTGCTCAAGAGATTTATAATTCTGCTCAAGAGTTGCTCAACAACTGCTCAACAACTACTCAACAACTGCTCAACAACTGCTGAAGAGTGCTCAAGAGATGCTCAAGAGATGCTCAAGAGATTATCAAGACAACTCAAGAGTCTTATCAACAGTGTCATGAATATATTTATCCATTTCATCAACTGACTCGTCATTCTTTTCAATTTGTGGTTTAAAATCGATATGTTTCGCTATTTGAAGTAGTCCGCTTGCTAGGGCCACGAATCTACCACCTTTTAAAACAACATATCCAGCTGCATTATTCAATTCTTGTTTAACAAGTTCATTTTTTTTCAAAACATTACAGAGATCTTTCTTATCATAGATAGATATCGCATAACTCAGTAATTCAACACCTGTTTCCAAAGCTGTATCAACAAATTCACTTGTTACTTTATTACCCATTGTTACTTGATATCTATTATGATATTTTTCAACGTCTTTTGATGGCAATCTCTTAACATCTTCTAGACTCATCTTATGACCTGTATATGTATCTATTGTACCAAGAACTACTAAAATAGATAATTGTTCTCGTTTCTCTTCTATATCTGTGTTATTATCATCTTTATTAACCAATTTTCTCTTTTTAATCGGTTTCTTGTCCATTACAATTGGTTCTTCTGGTATTATTTCTAATTTATCATCAACATATTGATCTAGGATTGATTCCATCTTATTATATAGTATATATATTTATTTATTTATATCATTCCAGGTATCTCCACATATGTATGAAATGGGTGACGTAGGCAGAAGCAAATCCTAGCATACTTTTCCGATTTTAGTATTTTCATAAAATGTTTTTTATGCTCATTGTCTAACTCTCCACCATATTCATCAAACAGTGTCTGATTTGATATCCTATTCGGTGTGAAGAAACTAATGATACAACCTACATTCTCTCTAAACGGTTTTGAAATTGCTGTTAACTGTTGTGTTAAAACCCATACTGATATATTTTCATGTCTTCCACTAAATGCTAAATTAATAAATTGATTTGACCGCTGCTTGAGATCTTTACTGAATGCGCAATCATCTAGAATGACTAATGTATTATAACCGGAAAACACTTCTGTGACATCTGATAAAATATCATTAATTTCATCCACATTGCTAGCGTATGGTGATATAACGATGAACCTAGGGTCGTTGTTAGCAAATCCTTGGTATGTTTTATTATGCACATATGTAGGACAAACTAATATGATATACTCAAACATATATCTATAACATGTTCTTAATTGATTTATCAAAAATTCTGTTTTACCGCTATTTGTAGGGCCTGTTATGATACAATGAAATGGTAATTTCTCTTTTAACTCTTCCATATATATATATTATATACTACTTTTTAATACAGAATTGATTTCAAATCACTATCCACAATTTCCATCAGTGCATCTGCAACAACGTACATGTGACATGTTATATTACCAGAACCTGATGTTTCCCTATTAATTTCTAGTTTAACCCCATCTTTTGTACTATTCAATAATAGACCATTGCCGTGTATCTCATTACTAGGGTAAGTTCTTAGATCAATCCATAGAGCGAATTTATCTTTGTAAAAGTTTTTTTGTGTGAGATTATCAGTTTGACCAAATCTCCTTATGATAGAATCCCAAAAATCAGTTGGTAGCATCCCCTTACTGTAAAGCTTGTTGGGCATACCATCAACATTAACCTCTACTTTGGTAATATTAGGATTAACAAATTTTTCCGAGTCTCTTGTACCCACTGTATACGCTTCAGTAAACAAACATAAAATACCTGTCATACTTCTTCTAGGAATATTAACATGTTCATTGACTACTGTTGTTTTAGCTTTATCAATTGTGAATGTCTTGTGGAGGAGAATATTTTCATAATAAAATCCTTTACTAACCTGATAGGCTCCTTGTGCTTCACGTGCGAGATGATCACTTACAATACACTCATATTCAAGTTCAATATTTGATAGACTATACGTATATGATTTTGTTGAATCACTGGTAATAGTAATCCCCGAACTTTCAGGAAGTGTAATTTCAAAGGTTAATGTATTTCTCAACGCCTTTGGATAAAACACACCATGAGAATCAAGAATAGGATGATTAATGGGGATTCTATATTTATCACCATGAACCTGAGATAATGCTTGTTCATCTGCATCTGTTGTTACCTTATCACCTGCAGCTGTTCGCAGCTTTCGCATATTAGAGGAGGATATACCTTCTCTCAACATATTGTCACGTTCTCTTTTCAATAGGAACAAATCACCATATATGTTATATAGATCAATACGTTGTGTATCTTGCAAAGTCTCACCACCATATAAAACCCTCATCCTAGATATAAGTGCGCGTCCTAGATTATTCACAAGAGTATTGTTGGCATGAGCCCCTGTCCCTTTGTTTAGTTTAAAAATAAGACCTATACTACCTGGAACGAGTACAACATTATCCGATAGCTTGGGTATATGAACATACAATGTTTCCCCAGGATTGGCCGTGCTTGGATTAAACGTTACACGGTTGATTGTCTTTTCCGCTTTTAATCCAAAAGGTCTTCTATACTCTCTGTTAATATCAAGTACGTTTGAAATAGATTGACTCATATATACTGTTATAAGATATTATTGTTTTATATATTATATATGGATAACAGAAAATTATCAAACCATTATTATAGTCCACAAGGCTATTGGAAAGGTTATGAAGCTATTGATAAACTAGCTGGTGTCACAAATATTGATAAAGCTATTGCGAAAAAGTGGTTGGAAAAACAAGCATTATGGCAGATATATTTACCTAAACCACAATATATCCCAAGATATCATTGGAATGTTGAAAAAGTAAATCAGACCCATCAAGCTGATTTACTATTCCTACCTCATGACACAGTTAAACGAAAGGTATACAAATATGCTCTTGTGGTTGTCGACATTGCCAGTAGGTACATAGATGCGGAGCCTTTAACGTCTAAATACTAATCAGAGGTATCGAGAGGTATTGAAAATATATATTCCAGACGTTTGAAATGGCCTGAAACAATTATTGTAGATCCTGGCACGGAATTCATGGGTAATGTTACAAAAATAATGAAAAACAAATCTGTTAAGATACAAAGATCTGAAGCTAATAACCATAGAGCCCAAGCATTAGTCGAACGCGCTAATCGAACTATTGCAGAGAAGCTATTTAGTTATCAGTACAGTAAAGAAATGGTAATGGAACAAAATGAAAGATCCCGTGAATGGGTTGAAAGACTGCCAGCTGTCATACGAAGTATAAACAGTGGAGTAAAAAGAATTACTGGAAAAACACCAATTGATGCTATAAAATTAAAAGAAGTAGAAGAAAATCATGTGAAGTATAAAAGACCTGTTGGATTAGATGAAACCCGTCTTCCTACAGGTGTGAAAGTAAGATATTTGTATGCTCCTGGTGAGTTGGAAGGTGGTAATCAAAGAGCTACAGACCCTATATGGTCATTAGAAATATATGACATAACAAGGGTTGTTGTATCGACTAATCAACCTGTATTATATTACCTATCTGATGGTGCACCGAAAAGAAATTTCGTCAGAGAAGAATTACAAGTTGTACCCGAAGATACTGAGTTACCACCTGATAGTGTTTTAAAATAATTTGCTTGACTTTTTTTTACGCTTAGGAACTTCTTGTAAAGCTATCCTATCATAATGATCAATACTACCTTGATAACGTTTTATGAAATCGCTTTTTTCATGATCATATATCCATTCATCAATATTTTTATACCCGTATGCATCTGTATGGATGTCGTCGGCGCATATATTACGTTTGTCATCATCTCGGCTTAGGGCAACTTTGTTTACCGTTTCTGTGAATATTTGATGTTTATGAGAACGGATAACATTCATTTTTCTCATAGCTTGCGTTCCTTCAAATAAACATTCTTTGTAGTCGTCAAATGAAATGGTTTTGTCTACTACTAACTTCTTGACTCCCTTACATCGTTTTCCAACTTTTTCATTATCTATTTTATATGCGTATAGTTTTGCTCTAAGACCTACAAACTCTGTTATTTCTTGACCGGCCGTTTCATCTTTCATCATTCCAATAACTTTTTTGTTAATACGGCTGGTAATCCCTTTATGATTTTCTGGATAATTGGTTGTATCAAACTTTTCCTTGATATCTTTCTCAATGTCTTTGTAAAAATCATCTGTTTCAATCTCATACATTAACGAATCGGTGTCTGTGAATAGTAGTTGTGCTTTGCTTGCATATTTTGGTTTAATATAATTATAGTGGAAGTCATACATCAGATTCTTTGAGATATCTAGAATTGACATTCCAACGTATATAGGTTTGTTGAACATCAGCTCTGTCTTACCCATATGTATTGCTGCTAGATTTTCGGAGAATATTGTTCGTTTCTTATAGTTTGGTTTATTAATTAATTTCGCTGCTTGAGGCTCATTTGTGACCAGTCTAATATCCTGTCTGTTTCGAATATTTTCCATTGTCTTACCGAATACACTGTTGTTCATAAGTTTGAAGAAATCCTTCTCGAAATCATTCTTACCATTAGTTCTTAGTTCTGTGTTAAGATTAATATATTGTGCCAACCATTTTGATTCAGTAAACGTAATACCTCTATGGATTTTGGTTAGCTTCATTCCAAGACTAATATATAATTTCAAGGTCTCATGATGAACCACGTATTTTGTCTTATTCTCTAGATTTGGTATAAGCTTCTCAACCTTGTTAACTGTTAATCGTTCAGGTGCTAGTGGGTACTCGTTATGCAGTTTATGTAATTCAACAGGATAATCTAGATCAACTTCTAAAATACAAGGAAGTTTATCCCACTGCTTAACCTCACTTTTGTTCATCCATCTGAAACCATGTGTTGGTAGCTTCTCAGACATAGCCCAACCATAGAGATTATTAGCATCTAGATATTTGATAAATACTTCTTTTTGCTTCTTATTAAATGATTTCATATATTTGTTGTTAGCTTTTGCATATCGTTTGCTTATCATACTAATACCCCCACGAATGCCTGATTCAATCATAAGTGTCATATCTGGATCACTCAATAGCTCTAGTTCAATATTTGTCTTTTTCAGCATAGAGTCCCAACTAAGCCCTGGTGCTGTGTAGTACCATGCCGGATCTAGTTTATAATTCTCCATACACACATCCCGGAACGTTTCAAACACGTCCGCCAATAGGATGACATCACTATTAAGATATAGGTTGTGGTACTCCTGCATGGTTTTTATTCCAAATGTTTTCCATACTTCCTGTGCATGTTTGTAATCCTCATCTGATATGTTGGTGTTGTTCAGCTTGCTATAAAATTCTTCTTTTGTTGGTAATGATGTTTCATTCAACTTATCCAATGAGTTGACATAATCATATGGGTATACTCCTTTTCTCAATAACAAATCTAGCTTCTTACCCTCATAGAACATAGCCATATTTATGAATTGTTCTTTTTGAAGATTGCTTACTAATGAGTCCAAACTTGAACTCATAAACTTGAAACTATCAATAAATCTAATCTCACGTTTTACACTACACTCTTTTCCATCCTTGTTTGTAAATTTATCCACTACTATCTCCTTTTTGAAACTGATATATTTCTCTTCATTATTAGGAATACAATCTATTTTACCCTGTGAGACACCAAGATTTTTGATGAATAAATGTGAATCATAGCCTGATAAATTATGAAATATCACTGGTATATGCTTTGGTATTTTATAGTTCAAATTACATTCATTGTGTGAGGCTCCACGATATTTACCTGTAAGATGGTCATGATCTAGAACCTTATCACCAGCTAATTCATTATAACATATATGACAAAGAGTTGCCTTATTATAGTTTTCATTATCCTTAGCAGTCATTTTGACCTTCTTGTTATAATTGTACTTTGCATATATACTTCTTACTGTCTTTTCTATTGATTCTACAAATTTTTGACCTATATCCTCATCCTCCGATTTCTTGGTATATCTGTGGATAGATGGTTTGTACAGCGTGTCATCATAACATTTTACCATATAGCAGTACCCGCTAGGAGTATGTTTCTGATACTGTTGTGTAAATGAACTATTATCTTCTTGTTGGCATGTTGATATAGGTTCTGTAAATGCTTCAAAATCACTGTAGATGACAAATGGGACCCGCATAGAGTGGTTGTAATTTTTGAAAGCTAGCATTGTGCCTTTCTTTGGTAGTTTAATTTTTATAGCATCATGATTTTTACAGTATTCTACGTGGTTGTCCAATGATATTTGTGTTTTGAATGATAACAAACATCTTTCACAATAATATCGACTATGTCCATTTTTACTAGTTTGAGAATTAATTAGCCGAGACATACTTTTGATCCAGCAATAATGATTTGTCTTATCGTTTGATATTAGTAGAAGGTCTAATGTTTTTTCTCTATTGTTATTTCCACTAATTCTAATTGGGTAAGTCTCTTTCTTCTCATCATAAGCATATACGTTTACAGCATATTCTGGATTATTCATTTCAAATATACCAATCTTATCAACTTGTACTGGAAACTCAAGTCCATCCCAGCATAGTTTTTTAGAGTTTTCTTTCAAAAGTTTTGTAATTCTTTCAGGATGTACTTTTGTTGGAAATATCGCTCTTGTAACCGACCATTTGAAACATTCATTGTCTTTATTATTAATGTTAACAATAGCTTCTTTCTGTTTTAGTTTTTCAGGTAATTGTATGTATGATTTAGCTGCTATAGGGTTATACTTATCAATGTTAATATCTAGATGATTAATTTTATTAAAAATCCAACCTGAACCTTTGTTTTGATAATTACCTACATTTTCTAAAATATTCTCAGTTAGTCTATTGTAAACATCTTCTGTATTAGTAGCTTCTGTTATTATCTCTATCTTACTATGAAAATAACTGTATGAATACACCTTATCTTTCTGATTCATCTTGTAAAATTCAACCTCTAACAAAAGCTTCATCTTGATTGGTTTTTCATGTTGTTTTAAGAAATATATAACATCCAGTTTATTATCAGCTAGAAATGTTTTTGGGTCTGTCTTATCAGTTCCATCAATTCTATATGATTTTAGAAACCCTTTTAACGCAGATTTAACCACCCTAATTTTTGGTTTTTCTCCCACATTCATAACATCTTTGATTTTCGGTTTTTCTTTCTTATTGTAAATATCTTGGATTTTATTTTTCAAAGCCTCAAGGCGATTATTTATTGGTTTTTTAATATTTGGTGGTACATATGATAGAATCCAATCTGCAAATTTATTCAGATTTGTTTGAATTTTACCACTGGTATTTTGCATTGTATATACCGTTTTTACTGGTTTAACAGGCTTTAAAATAGGCACATTTATCTCTTCTATCGGTTGATCCATAATATTATTAGACATTTTATTATTATTTATATAAGGTGCTATATCTTTAAGTATCTTTTTCGAAGACATTTCTATATATAAATAAAAGTTTTTATAAAATCTAAGTAAACGCACTTCAACTTAAAATTAAAACACAGAATAAACGCACCAATATTGAATAAAAGGTTAGGTTTTCATTTTCGATCCTAGGGTTAGGTACCTAGGTTAGATTCCCATTTTTAACCGAAATTTGATCACACTAATTTCCCAGAATTTGATCACACTAATTTCCTAGAATTTTTGGTCACGACATTTCCCAGAATTTTTGGTCACGCAATCCTATGTTAAATTTCCTGTCACGCAATCCTATGTTAAATTCCCTGTCACATGATCCAATTTCCATTTTTGAATTACCATTTTTAAAGATAAATTTTGAATTTCCGTTTTGAAAGCCTATGCAAATTGTTCTTTGGAAGATCCAGCCGTGTCGACAGAAAAGTGATACAGTAACGAAATCCAATTTTGAACTCAACGGCAAATTGTCCTCGAATCGGCCATTGACTACTACTCCATAACCATTATCATCATCATAACCAACATCATCATCATAACCATCATTATCATAACCATTATCATCATAACCATTATCATCATCATAACCATTATCATCATCATAACCGACATCATCATCATAACCATCATCATCACCATAACCATTATCATCATCATAACCAACATCATCATCATAACCATCATTATCATAACCATTATCATCATAACCATTATCATCATAACCATCATCATCATAACCATTATCATCATAACCATTATCATCCTCATAACCGACATCATCATCATAACCATCATCATCACCATAACTACTATCATCATCATAACCATCATCATCATCATAACCATCATTATCATAACCATTATCATCATCATAACCATCATTATCATAACCATTATCATCATAACCATTATCATCATCATAACCAACATCATCATCATAACCATTATCATCATCATAACCATTATCATCATCATAACCAACATCATCATCATAACCATCATTATCATAACCATTATCATCATAACCATTATCATCATAACCATCATCATCATAACCATTATCATCATAACCATTATCATCCTCATAACCGACATCATCATCATAACCATCATCATCACCATAACTACTATCATCATCATAACCATCATCATCATCATAACCATCATTATCATAACCATTATCATCATCATAACCATCATTATCATAACCATTATCATCATAACCATTATCATCATCATAACCAACATCATCATCATAACCATTATCATCATCATAACCATTATCATCATCACAACCATTATTATCATCATAACCATTATCATCATAACCATCATCATAACCATTATCATCATCACAACCATTATTATCATCATAACCATTATTATTATCATCATCATCATCTCACCTTGGTCTTTTATCATACAGCTGTGTAGGTACAAGGCTTGTTACTTTATCAAGTGTGACAGTGACATCCTTTACTATGCCTTGACGTATTATTGTTAACTTACAGTCATCATTCACAAACATTTTAGACAGGGGATAGTCAAACAATATCCTTTCATTACCACGGAAATGGACCTAAAACAATGTCATATACCATTATTTAAAGACTATTCATAAATTATACAACATTTGAAACAATTGAAATTATATATTATTGACTACTGGCAACTGAATTCATGACTTACTGTTCCATTATCAGCCAGTGGTTCGTCATCAATAGCCATCAGAACATCACCTCTTATCAGTTTACCACTACTACTGAATAAGTTTAAGACCTTGGTTATCAGTATTCCTGTCTGACTGCTAGTCATCTTGAAGTATGATCTCATATGTTCACTCTCAATAGGCTGCCATTTTACACCAAGCTTACAGAAACCATAATATGTTTTGTTTCTTTCTATGTCTTCTAAGAAGTGATGGATCACTGACACCTATTGACAAATTTTATAAAATTAATAAAAAATTAATGAGAATTTAACAAAAGAAATCATGTCCGTGACAAGATCTGTAAAGCTCATACAGATTTTGTTCTGATTTGCATAAGTTTCAACTTGAATTTTCTCGGCCAGATTTACTTTTATCAACATTTTATCTACTTTTAAATATGAAAGAACTAACATTGGACTTTCATTAAGTACCATACAATATTCTTGTCTTCAACTCGCTGTTGTATATCGCATACAGATTGGCCGAAAATATTGTTACAGTGTATATTACTTAGGCCTGTTTACAATAGCAATTTCTTCACAGCAGTGATGATTCTGACAAAAATAATACTGATCAATCCATGAAATCAACAAAGTGGCAATTGTAAAAGGCGAGAAAGAGGACTAGTTGATAGCATTAATAGGGGGTTATATGTTATGGACAAATGCTCAACTGTGCTATCCCACCTTTCCCATACTGACATCATGCAAGTAAAACCACTAAAATAATTGTTGTCTTGCCATACAAATTTATTTGTAAATTGCCCAAATAAATCTTTTTTTGTGTGATAATGTACAAACTTACAGGAATAATATATCCAATGTTTTCAGCATTGTCCAGAGTCTCAAATGCAATTCCTATCAACTTGTCATCTTGTAATGCAGGACCACCACTATTTCCACTGTTAATAGCTGCATCAATCTATAATACAAAATATCAATAAACTGTCTGACAAACTGATCTAAAGAAACAAAAAAACTAAGACACGTGCAGAAAAGTGCTTATATGAGGGTCGTACAGGGGTATTCTTGTGATGCGTGATTAGTTATTTTTATTTTCCTAGAAACGTGAATTTAATAAATCATTCTCTGTGATCCGTGACCCAAATGTTTTGCGTGACCTGTGAAGAACTTGAATCAATAACCAATATTTGTGCATCAACACTTATTCGACATGGTTTTGAGTTGCAAGACTGATTTATTTTATACTTGTTTATTCAGTTTCTTCAAACACTCCTTTTTGCCGAGTTTTTTTATGTGTAAGAGTAGAATAAAAGATTGCATTACTTCAATATTTTCATGATTCGTGAAAATGAAACTTTGACATCTGTGATTCGCTATTTCAAACCTTGCCAGAGACAACCCCTGTACGACCCTCTTATATAACATTCATTTGATAGTAATTTGTGAATTTGTGCCATTTAGCTGCTTTTAAATTCATTCATTTGGTTCTTGGACCACATCATAAAACTCTAACTTCCGGTTTTTGATTTTTTTGAAAGTAATGAATGCTGCATCCAAAATCTCACTGCAACAATGAACGACTAATGAATACTTAGACTTGAAAACATATACACCTAATTGCAAGAATGTTGTCCTGACTTTTGTAATTTAATAAGAAAGGAACTGTTATTAGATTTTAATACTATAATATGTTCTGTTTTCATGTGACAACATACTTGCAATTAGGTGTAACTTATAACTTATTAAAAAATTCATGAATAATTAATGAGACATTTTCAAAAGAAATCATGACCATGACGAGTGTTGTAAATCTGATACAACACTAGTGTTGTATATCCTGATTTGCATAAGTTTTAACTGGTAATTTTACGGCAAAATTTATTTTAATCCTAAAAATTTTGGTAAAATATGAAAGAGCTAACCTAGACATTTTTTAAGTAGTTTACAACATTCGCGTCCGTGTTGTATCGGCGTTACAATCGCGCGCCTTCGGCTTGCGATTGTATCTGCCGATACAACACGGCCGCTCATGTTGTAAACACTACATAATAATAAAATGATAATAATAATAATAATAATAATAATAATAATAATAATAATAATAATAATAATAATAAAAATAATAATAATAATAATAATAATAATAATAATAACAATAATAATAATAATAATAATAATAATAATAACAATAATAATAATAATAATAATAATAATCTGTTTATTTCATCATATTGTAGCTTAAATGCTAAATTACATGATTAGTAAGCATACAACACATATAAATTGGATTGATAATAGAATTCACACTAATAGCATTGTATGGGCAAGTTACTGATATCTGTAAGCTACAAATTTATTTAATCGTCCAGTTTTTCCTAAACATCTGTCCTGTCTGGTAACTCTGTGATCGGACCACATAAGGTCATCAGAAATCAGCACTCCTAGCAGTTTATTATTATGTAGACACTCTCTTACTAACTTACTTGTATTGCTAGTAGTTCTACTGCTGAATGAGCATATCGCTGCATCTCAACACGTGATACCACTCCCCTTGTAACACTGATATTGTCACCACCAGTAGGGAAACCAACACATACAACATCCTCTTCTAGATTGGGTATTTCACCAAATGGTAATGGATATAGATCTTCCCAAAACTTGTCATCTTCTACGCCAAGCTGTGACAGACAGAATGTGATATCAATAACAACAGTAAGGAAGGGAAATCCTAGAATAATGATATTAAATATAAACGAAGAATACTAGAAATTATAACAGAATGAAAATACTAGACAAGTACCGGTACAAGAATCAATCTTAATCGTTATCTAAGACAAGTCTATCAGTCTACAAATACATGATTGGGGAACAGTATTTGTTGTTATTGTTTATTTCTTTGTTTTATCTGTAATTGTCTGTCTGTCTGTTTGTTTTGTTTGTTTGTTTGCTATTTGCTTTGTTTGTCTGTTTGTTAGTGGTCATTTTGTTTGTTTGTCTGTCTGTCTGCTTGTATAGTTGTTTATTTCTCTTTTCTGTTGGTTTGTTTCTTTTGTCTGTTTTGTTTATCTGGGGCCAGTACTAAGGGTGGATAAAGTTATCCGCGGATTAAAGTTATCCACTGCAAAGGTTTTTTAGAGATTTTATCTGCTGGATAAGGATATATTCCGGTGGATAGCGCTATTCACCATTTGTGTTTGCTTGTTTGTATAGGGATCTTCTTGTAGTTGTTTGTCTGGGTTTTTTGTTTTGTTTGTTTTGTTTGTTTTTGTTTTGTACTTTGTACACAAGTCCAGAGTATTGTACCATTAAATAATAACAAGACATAAAAAGGTATTTATGGGATTCTATAATCTATTTTAAACATGGTAAACATGACTACAGGTTACTGATGAGATGACAGAAGTAAAACAATAAATCAAAACCAATATGGTGTACCATAGCAATGTCACATTCATGGCCAACATGTATCACATGGGCATTGTACTTTTTAGCATCACCATGTTTACGCACTCTCACCTGAAAAACAAAGCAACATTTTAGTGAAATACAAATCATGATAATAACAATAACATAATTACAGCAGTTCTCAGTCACACGTGCACCGCTCGCATAAAAAGCACCCCTATAAAACATGAAAAAGTTGGTGGACGTCAATCAAATTGTGTTTATAAGACACATGGTGTTTTTACTTCAGTCGGGCTGCGTAACATGTCTGAATCCGACGAAGAGGTTGTTGTGGGAATTCAACTTCCAGATGACGATGAAACGTAGATATTCCAAAACGAAAATGAACTCGTAAGTTTGATTGACGTCCACCAACGTTTTATAGCGGTGCTTTTTATAAGTGCGGTGCACGTGTGACTGAGAACTGCTGTAAGGAATATAAAACAGCATGTATGTCTATACACTGTGATATAAACACACTTGGAGCTGTAGAGCAAGAGAGAAGTCATAAAGAAAATCAAGGTGTAGACAAGCTTGACTTTGACTTCTTGGTTGTACTACAGTTCCCAGAGTATTTACATCACAGTATATAAATTATATATATAGACACAAGCGAATGTTGCTTTATAAAATCTTATTGAACTTTTTTACCAAGTGTGTCTCTGTCCTCTGATAGAAACATTGTGGCCAGCCAATCAGAGAGAGCATAGTATCTCAAATTTAAATATTACATAATATAATAAATACATTTATTTCATCGTGGAAGATGTGACATCCAAGCAGTATGTGGACCAGATTGTGGATTGACAGCAATTTATGCAACTCATTATCTATTTAACAAATCATATAAATCTATACAGCTATTTCAAAAAATGTTGAATACTGAATAAAGCATTCCAAGACCAAAGAGCATTATGGGTCTTAATTTGAAGAAGAAAAATAAATATACAGCGATATTTACTCGCCATAACTAACTAGTATATTGTTCTGAATGGAATGCACTAAGAATAAAATAATTATTTATTTTTTAAGGTGGTTTTTTTGTATGACAATGCTAAAATATTAAAATATCTGTTTATTTGAAAAATCATTTTCTGCTACATATCATCTGATGGTATATATAAAAAACAGGTTCCCATTTAAATCTGTACTTTCCCATTTAAATCTGTACTTATGCAAATTGTGTTGATGTGTGCTAAACACACAGATCAACCAATCAGAGTATATTATTTCTGAAGTGAACTTCTCTGATTGGTTGATCTGTGTGTTTAGCACACATCAACAAAATTTGCATAAGTACAGATTTAAATGAGAAAGTACAGATTTAAATGGGAACCTGTTAAAAGTAGTCTATATTTGTTTTAAAACATATTGAATGGGTCTAGCATTAAAGTTTAAATGTCTGTTAGTGTTTTTTTACTTGCCTTGATACTTACATTTTTCTGGTAGGCTACCACATGTCCATTAGTTAATATCCGTCTATTTGATATCACAAAACCTGACCCAAACACTTGCTGCTGTCTTTTCATCTGCCATGGCATACTATAATTTGGTGTAGAGATTTGTACGAATAGTTTCACTACAGACTTCAAGACCTAGAAACAAACAATGAATAATAAGCATAGTAATAATAACAGGGTGGCCATTAGGGCTAACAACGCTGGAAAGTCCGTGCTCAGTGATATGTCTGACAGGCAAAAAATCTGTGGTTGCCCTGTGGCAATTTTAATCAACACCCTAAATAACCTGTGTGGCGGCACTAGGGTTTGGGGAGAGAAGGGGAGGGAAGAGGGAAGAAGGGAGAGCCTGCCCTCTGCAGGCTCTTCCTAATTCCCACCTTCACCCCACCACCCCTCACCTCCCTCTCTTTCTTCCCAATCCCCTCTCCTCTTCCCCAAGAGCCACCACACAGGCTACACCCTAAAGTGAGATGTGGGTGCTGCCAGCACTACATGGCTGATCATCAGCATTTGGGGCTCCAGGGATGTGACTCGACTGAGTGAGCTGCCACTACTGCTGAGCTAGCCAACTGCATGGCTGATCGTCAGGATTGGGGCTCCAGGTGTGTGACTTGGCTAAGGATGCTGTGAGTGAGGAGGAACACACGACACATGATTTGCTAAAATAAATGCATGATTCTTGAAAATGGTTTGTGAATTTGACTTTAAGGTAGTTTGGGACCCAGCCGTTGTACGTAAAATTCACATAATCTCGTTTTTTAGCTTTAATTATTTTTCGATTTGAAGAAACGTTATGCATTCACAAGACAAGCACATCAACTCTGCAAAAAATCTCCTGAATTTAGACCTGCGTTCACGAGAAATCAAGATTTTTCACTAAAGTCAAGATTTTTTCGTATTCACTTTCGCGTTGTTTTAGTGGAGATTTTTGGAACTATAATGCGTCACATAAATTAGTGTTTTGGGCAAGAATTACGAATTAAACTGGTCATAATTAGCTTTACATCGATTCTAGAGATAGCAGTGAACCAAAAACTGATAAGGTTTGTTTTGATGATCTTGTAGGGAACTAGTTACCAGTCCCTCACGGGCAAAAAACAGGTTCATGACATAAAAAGTTTAAAGGGTTTTCGTGCTATAACTCGGAAAAGAGCGCGGTGTCACCCCATTTTTATTTTATAGATAGATTTCCCTTATCAGAACCTTTCATTCCGTGAAATAAAAACGATATGGTTTTCGAGCGCAAAATGAAGTATTTTTTTTTTTTTTAGAATTTTTTTTAGTATATTTTTGCATCAAAATTATCAACATGCTCATACTTTTCGCAGTAGTTTTTTGACAAATGGATTTTCTTGAGTAAAACATGGCAAATAATATGTTTGTTAGGAAAGTGCCTTTCTTTTGCAAATGCTTGTTAAAAAGTTTGTTATCAGGAAAAATATAATAAATAGCGTTTTATTTTTCAAATTCTGACAATTTTTGTCACAAAAAATGACCAAAATTGGCCCCAGTCTACCGCCCTTATCTCCGAAACGAGTACGGTGACCCATTATTTTGATTTTAGTTTTGAACTTTATTTAGTTTGCTCTTTTTACATGAGAAGTTTCAAAAAGATCTAACGAAGGAATCCATGATGCCCGAACTACCTTAAATTGTATGTGATGGGTGGATTTAATTTTTTTTCAGGATTGACACTATATTTTGGAGGGGATTTAAAACAACAAACCAAACTCTCCTCTGATTATTTGATTAGAAAAATTAGTATCATGTGATATTTATGATGACGATAATTAATTATAACATGATGATCGATAATGAATGATATTGATAGTAAGAAGAATAAGTGAAGTTAAAATAAAAGTTAGTTAAAACGTTACTATAGAAACATGTTTCAATAATGGCCCAGTACGTGCTTGTTTTTAATACTCTACCAGAAATAATAGGAAACTCCATGTTTTACTTTCATTCTTAATTTTGTGAAAAATTGATAAATAAAGCATATCAGTAGCAGTTTAATTAAATTATTAATCTTATAAATTCAATTTTAATATATCCAAGAACATTGACATCGTTTTTTATAGTGCGTGCACTTGCACTGTGAAATATTATAGCATTTCCAATTTATAATAACAAAGATTGTTTAACGTAATGAGTTAACAGGTGATCATTAACAATGAATTAGCAATAATATATATATATATATCTTGATAAAAAATATCACTAATTCTTCTACAATTATTTTACAAAACAGAATAAAACGGGGGGAAAAAACAATATTTCGCCGGCACATTTCCATTCGCAGATTTAAATTATAGTTGTAAAAAAAACCCACAACTCACTTTTTCACTAGTCCTTAAATGTTTTCCTGACTTTTCATCTTCCATCTTGAATAGTTAGTACGTAGAGGTAATAACGTGGCCGCCAGTGGGGTTAAGTAAATAAGGAAGAGGAAAAACACACGTCTTTCGGATGGACAAATCTTTGTGGCGGTACTTTTGCCTTCGTTTTGTTGTTGCCGCTCTCGCGATCGCAAGGTTTGCTGGTTGTAGTACCCAGTCTTTCTGGCGGGGATCATTTTGGCTGAATCAGATATAATATATAATATATATATATATAATATGGGTGACTTGCACTAAGGGGTCAACAACAAGCCCCAAATATGGAAACAGCACCTCACTATTAGTAAAAGGGCAAAATTTCAGCTCTGAATATGGAAGACAGGAGAAATTGCGGTAAGATTCGTTTGAAAAAAAAAAAAACTCTTTGACTTTGGATCCATGGATGCACGAATTAAGCTTGCCATTCAACGAACTTTCCAAAGGAATGTTAAGAAATTTTTTGAACTCCGTACTTACTGCAATTTTTCCTTCATTGTGTATTTAAGCTGGAACCTTGCACTTTTACTAATATCAAGGTGTTTTTTTCTATTTCGTATCTTACAAAGGGAGGTTACGTGACCTCTTAGTTCTTTATTTTTTATCATTTCTGGTTAAAAAGGGAGTCTGCATTCATTGTTCTTCAGTGTGTGGTTTGATATACGATTACTTCAGAGATAAGCCATTATCCACTGGAGAGCTCTTAATTATCAGATTGAAACCTTACCAATACATCCGACTACAGGAAAACGGAACATCTGCCTGCTGTATGTTTGTCTGGGTTTTCAATCGCTGGGGGACGCCTTATATCCAAGTGGTAGGGTTGATCAGCGATCGACTTTGAAAATGAACTTTAAACGGTATGGATTTCCTCCCCTTCAAAATAACGACTTTAATTACGTAAATAATACCATGATCACCACGGGTTCCATTGTTTTAAGAGGGACGTTATATCGCTAACATCCCTCGCCATGAATAGGAATGAGGGAAAATTAGAACTAATAGTCCCTCATATATTACAATCACCGGGACTATCGTTGAAACACGCTGTTTCGGAATTTCATTTGATTTGTTATGGGGCCATACTTGATATCGCTGCACACTTATACGCGTGTGGGAGGCATTTTTGTCATTGCGCATGTGTATAAAACTGACATTGAGAATCAAAAAAATCAAATTATCAAGTTTAAAGTAACAAGGTGTATATTTTATAATAGACCTTACATCATACACCACAATATTATCTTTCTTGATTTATTTATGAAAATTTATATTAACTTCGACATTGTTTAATGTCACTTCTTGAAGAATCCCTCCCAAACTAAATCCCATGCTCGTTTATTTCCTCGGTGATCATGGTATTACAAACTAATACCATGATCACCTCGGATTCTTTTGTCTTCCGAGGGGTTTACAAACCCGAATTTTCCTCATGCTGCGCCTTCGGGACTTCAACAAATTTTCCCTCGGTATTCGGGGAAATTTAATCACTAATTCCCCTCGAGCCATGGTATTACTTATAATTAACGTTTAGCCAGAACCCTACAAGGTACGCACAGGAAACATTTTCAAACCTAAAAGGATTGCCTTTCACACCTGCCACCTGGACCCCTCCCTCCTGGTTTTTGAACACAGTTCTAGTCTCACACTTCCAAATCTTTACACGAGTATTCATGGGACCATTGTCAACTCTCATTAAAGCCTGGTTTTCACTAGCGACGCAAGCGCAAGCACAAGAGGCCTTATTTTGTAGTAAAAACCGCCCACGCAAGCGCAAGCACAAGCGCAAGCACAAGGTATCAAAAATTGTCCTTTTTTCTTGCGTTTGCGCTTGTGCTTGCGCGTGGCACTAGTGAATAGTTTGTTTGCGCTTGCGCTTATTCACGTCTCGTTTTCACATGCTTGTGCTGGCGCTTGCGTTTGCGCTTGCGTTGCGTCGCTAGTAAAAACCAGGCTTAACTTTCTCTTTCCCGCGTTTTTGCCTTCTCTCTCTTTCCATTTATATATAGCCATAACATGTTTTCTGTGTAATAGCTTTATTATCCGCAACACAGCATCGTTAAACAAAACTCTTTATTATATATCCTATTCAAACTCGTTTTCTTATTGGTCGAGAGCACGTCACGTGGAGGGAAATAAATCGATCTATTCCCCGCGCGGGTAATAAATCCACGTGAGAGGGGAATAAATCCACGTGATCAGGTCAAAGTCCATCGAAAGTTCGTGTGGCGCGTTTGTAAACTCAATGTAACCAGTTTAAACTCCAACTTATAAGTAAACAACAAACATTTTCACTTAAAATAAAACATTACATTATTGTCATTTGACATTTTTTGGTCGACTAAAAACTTTGTAATATCATATTACATTTCAATTTTCTCCACGCTTTGTAATTCATAACGAATTTTTTTTCGTAAATTTTTCAAAATGGAGTGAAAATGTTTCTTCGTTTGAATAGGGTATATAATAAAACACTTAATGACTGATCCCTCGGGAAATCAGTTAGTTTTGTTTCCCTCGAATCTCAATGTTTCCCTCGGCCAGAGCCTCGGGAAACATTGGGATTCTCGGGAAACAAAACTAACTGTTTCCCTCGGGACCAGTCATTAAGTGCTTATTATATAAGATACAAAATTACTCCAACTCTCATTAACTTTCTCTTTCCCGCCATTTTGCCTTCTCTCTCTTTACATCCATATATAGCCATGTTTTCTATGTGTAATAGCTTTATTATCCGCAACACAGCATCGTTAAACAAAACTCTTTATAAAAGATACAAAATTACTCCAACTCTCATTAACTTTCTCTTTCCCGCCATTTTGCCTTCTCTTTTTCCATCCATATATAGCCATAATATGATTTCTAAGTGTAATAGCTTTATTATCATATCCGCAACACAGCATCGTTATACAAAACTCTTTATAAAAGATACAAAATTACTCCAAGAGCGTGTTTAAGCTGTAATATATGAAATGAACATTTCTAACCTTTATTTTAAAACATTATATAAAAAATAAATTACTTGATGTACATTATAAACAGTTCTTAATAACTAACGCGATAAATATCTTATCAACTATGATTACAAAAATAATATTGTTTGAGAGGCTATCAACCTCTTTTTAAATAGACATTTTGAAAATTTTTGACGGCCAATAGCACTTAATTTTGCCTAGAAAATGTTATCAAAAATATGTAAGAAATCTAACTTTTTCTGCGACCATTTGGACTTCCTTTGAGTAATATTATGTTTAGGACTTGGAAAGAAAGGTTCATTTTTAGTTTAATCACTGGTTATATATCTATCTAACTATCTATAGAAATAACTATTATCTATCTAAGTTTTTTGGTATTATTTGCTAACATAGGAAGCCCAAAGAAGAGTTGCCATTAAGTCTAGCTTTGTTTAAAAATTTGACTGTAATTATGCCGTCTTTTTGTAAATCATAAACAATTTCGCTTCATTAATATGTACACAAAACAACAAGCAACTCGTCCCTAACTACTAACAGTCAATGAAGCGATGAGTAAAACACGTTATATCATTGCTTGGTGTGATGATATAGAAGGCTAATTATATAGAACGGTGTGTTCAAACGTCGTGCTTTTCACGTGTCGACGAAAAACATCGTCATGTTCACATGGAAAACACGACGTTACAGCGAAATTCGTTGCATCGTAGCAAATTTTGAATTTCAAACTGAATTTTGGGTGTTCCGATCCATCAATCATTTTGAAGGCGTAGGTTGTACGTTCACTCGTAATTGGTTAATTTGATGTAAGCTCCGCCTCCAAATGATAAAATTTAAATTCACAGTTTGCTTGTCGTAATGCACGAATTTCGGCTGTAAAATTGTTTATAATATTAAAGTAGAACTACGGGAACTCTACAGAAACTCCGTCATCTCAAACACTCTCCTGGACGGCTATAAATTCATTTTTTTTTCTCAAGCTAAAGCTATATTCTGAACTGTTGCAGCTGTTTATACTTGTATTTGTTTTTGTTTTGTTTTTTTCTTTTCTTTTTAGGAGAGTTCGATATAACAGAGTTCTATTTTTAAACTAACAATTAACGTGGAATTGAAACATCTAATGAGTACAAGTACTATAACTCGGATTCCATTTTGAGTTCTTCTAACTGATTCATCATTTCCTTGATTTCATTTTGCAGTGTTTGATGGAAATCAGGATCTTCTGGTTGTATGCCACAATCACTATCTTTATCTTCATCGTCTCCGTTCTCCGAGTGCAAATACGTGTTCTCAGGGGAGTCCCCACAGGCTTCCATTCGACTGTTGCCCAGGTACACTCGTTCGAGGTCGTCATCAGACAAGTCGGTCATACTACCGAGTTCAGAGTCCCGGATATTTGTGAGCTGGTAGGGCCCAACAGGCAACGTATCGACACTTTCTGGGTAGGGTTCCCTGGGGGGACGTGGGAACCTTCCTTTGAATAGATCAGGATACGCACTATCGCCCCCTATGGATTTACAGTACTCTAAATCAGTCATATCAGAGTACTCCGAGTCCATAGAATAACGTGAGCTGGGACACTTTGAGTTAGGGTTTCGTCTTCGCGGCATTGGTGGAACCTCAAGATGTGGGTCCTCAGATTCAGATGGTCTGTAATTACGAGGACGTTGAGGGACCTCGGGGGCATCAAGACCTGAGCTCTGTGAGGACATCATACTAGCGGACCTTTCGGGTATACGAGGGATGTCATCATCGTCATACGGTGTATCATCAGGTACCCCCATGAAGCTGGCAGACTGTCCCCTATTCAGTGGTCTTTGACGTACAATATCGTTCGGTATATCGGTGTAGTCCCAGTGATATATATTAGATCCCACGTTACTTTCAGAGTTGTTCAGCGATTTTGTTGTTCCAAATGAAGGAGGTGAGTTTTCAGGAGGACGTCTCCATGTCGACTCCTCTTCCTCATAGCAAGGAGGTTGTTCATCAGGAATTCGAGGAGGAGGGGTAGGTGGTGTTGGCGAGTTGAGCGTCGATCCAACCACAGGAGGAGAGACTTTCAGTACTGAATTACGGCTAGATTTGTCTCCATTACGTTCTAGTTCTCGCTTTCTTCTGGCACGACGACGAAGTACAATAACGATGATGAGGACAAGCAGTAGCAACACTGCAAGCACAACACTAATACCGATAATAGCCGCCATGCTTAGCGGCCATTTAGACTTGTCAGGAGTTACAGCAGCCAATACAGTACCACACAGCGGTCCTCCATGAGAACTCGTCGAGCAATTACAATGGAATGATCCAAAAGTATTCACACAGGTACCACTGTTTTTACACGGGTTACTAAGACATTCATCAACATCATGACTACAGTCTAGGCCAGTGAATTCTTCAGAACAGACACATACAGATTGACCATTCTTTTCGTCACATGAGCCTCCGTTACGACATGGTGTGCGGTTGCAGTGAAAGCCTTGAGTACAAGTTTTACCAGAGAAACCATGTGGGCATGAGCACTTGAAGTCATCGCCATGATTGGTACAATTACCGTTAAAAAGACAGGGATTCGATGAACAAGGTCGTTTGTCGAACTCACAATTCGCGCCACGGACACCGGCTGGGCAGGTACACTTGTAGTCACCAGTCTCCTCTGGGGTACACGTCCCACCGTTCTTACAAGGTGAACTAATACACGAACCAACAAATACCTCACACTGGTACCCTGAGTACTCTTTTGGACATGTGCATCTATAGCCGTCGATATTATCCGAACATTTTCCACCATGTTGACATGGTTTATTCACACATTTAACGAATGGTTTGCACTCAGGACCAGAGTGTCCAGGTAAACAGTCACATCTACGTCCAGTAAAAGTCGCGATACATTTACTGGCCAGTGGACATGTGTTATATACACTACAAGCCGTGGATGTACTACAGCCTGTTTTGACGTTAGTTGGGTAGCCTGACGCATGGTCGTTACTGGACCTTGTTAGTGGTAAGTCCTTGCCGTTGAGGTTCATATTCTGCATACAACCAATAAACCCATTCTTTACTACAGGCTCGTTACCACTGGAACGTTTTACTCTGGAATTGATGACCTGCGCACCAAAGTAAATCGAGTTCTCTTTGAGGTTAAGGATACGCATTCTTCCAGGGGACTGGCCCGAGGCTTGGTGTTTTCCGTGGTCTAAGATAACCTTGGCGTGGTTACCTTGTCTCTCTACTGCCACGTGATGCCATTTCCCATCGTTCACTGGGGCCCAGTCGATGCTTACAACACCAGCTCCACTACCGAAGTCAAAACGTAGCTGAATAAAGCCTTTGACGATCTGTAAGAGACGTAATGACATTGGTTAGTTATAATAATATTAGGTAATTACGATTATTATCATTGCTATCTTTCCTTTTGAATATAATTTTCATGGTTGAGTTTTAATGACGACTAAATAGTCACTAAATCATTTACTCCATTTTTACTCCGACTCTTAACATTTTTTACGGTGTTACAAATCTCATTATATTACCTATTATAAATCATTTAGAGAAACTATTAGATAAAGGAGCATTTTGAAGCCACGCAGTTTACAATCATGAGTGTGTTTGGCACTTGAAATGCCTCAGGGACCACACTGTTAATCTTTCGACAAATAGATGATATCTAACTTCTTAAAAAGACGCACAAGTAGTGACACACAAATGAAATTTTTACCTCAAGAATACTGTAGTCGTATGGTCCAGCGGCAAACACCAGTGTACCTTCGGTCTTGACAGTCTTGACAGCAAGACCAACTGACCGTGATGGCTGGTTAAGTGTCTGCTTTAGTCTGAATCTTAGATAACTATTGCCTCTGAAAGACATGGAGCTGGAACCTGCAAAAGACACGACAAGGCGTGATTACTAAACAATAGTTGATGATGATGTTGATGAGATAGTGATGATGATGATGACCGGTTGGCATAGTTGGTTAAGCGCCGGACTATCGTGCGGGATAATAAATAAATAAGAACAAGAGTTGTGTGCCAAAATATTTAACGTTGAGGTAGCACGCGTGAGTCTGCCCAAGCAGTAGGGCACTTATGTCTGCATGCGAAATACATTGAGACGTTAAAGAAAATGATTAATTTTTAGATAAATAAATAAGATGAAGATATTGTTAATTGTCAATGTTTGTTATACCTGTAATACACGACATATCCTCGCATCCCTTTGCATCCATGTCACACTTGTTAGGATCGACACAATTGCATTGGTATCCCTGTGGAAAGTCTGTACATTTGTAGCCTGGGGCACAAGGTTTGGTGGTACACTTTGGCGGCTTTGCAGCGGCACACACTGGAACAAAGACACATACTATTATTTACTAACTCGTTGGTTTTAAGAAACTTGATGGTTTGAAAGAGTGAAACGACGTATTAAACCTATAGACTATAAGTGTCTCATTTAAATATTACGAAAATAAAGTAATAATATTAATAATTATAATTTGCTCTTCTCTATATATTTATAATTTCTATATCCGTATTGAAATAAAGTAAAAATATCAATAATATCAATAATCTTATAAGTAATGATTTAGAAACGCATAATGATGTAAAAATGAGACTTAGTAAAGAAATAATTGTTTTTTGACGTTTCGGAGCCATCACGCTCCATTATCAGATAATACTAATTATAAAATGCAGAAGTTCGCTTATAAACTATTTTATGTAAATAATTTAGCCTTGATGGAATCGGACTGTACATTCACTGAATGTACAGTCCGATTCCATCAAGGCTAAATTATTTACATAAATTAGTTTATATATAAGCGAACTTCTGCATTTTGTAATTAGTATTATCTGATAATGGAGCGTGATGGCTCCGAAACGTCAAAAAACAATTATTTCTTTACTAAGTCTCATTTTTACATCATTAATAATATCAATAGTTATAATTTACTCTTCTTTATATTTATCAATTTGTTTGATACTGTGACTGACGTGGATTTCCAATTTTGATCATCAACGATCATCCCTACCAATTGGACAAAGGCAGTCCCGTCCCCCCTGGTGCACAACGTGTAGTTCTACGTACCTCCAGACTTGTCTTTACAAGTACAAGTATGACTTCTCGAGTGTTCGTACGATATGTAGCTTGTCCTGTCCGACATGATGCGTATTTGTTTATTTTCTGGTTTGTAGATATCACTACATGTTAGATGTTTTGGACAGTCTAGTAACTGACATTGACTGGCGCTGATCGAGTGAAGACGAACACCAACGCTGTCTTTGAACTGTATCTCGGAAGCGTTCAACTTATTGGCGATGTAGGAAGAATCAAAAAGAGCCTAGTGAATCAAGGTAGACACTGTTAATAACAATAATAATAAAAAAATATTGATATAGCGCACAATATCTGTTAGCGAGAAGCTCGCGCACATTGATCGCTGTTTTTTTTTCAATATGGCGGCCATCACTAACATTATGATCTCCACCACCATTAATCATTATCATATCACTATCAATCATGTCATTATCAATGATAATGTGATCATCAATCATGTCATCATCATCAATCATAAAGTTATCATCAATCATGTCATCATCAATCATGTCATCATCAATCATGTCATCATCAATCGTGTCATCATCAATCATGTCATCATCAATCATAATGTCATCATCAATCATGTCATCATCAATCATGTCATCATCATCAATCATAAAGTTATCATCAATCATGTCATCATCAATCATGTCATCATCAATCATGTCATCATCAATCGTGTCATCATCAATCATGTCATCATCAATCATAATGTCATCATCAATCATGTCATCATCAATCATCATTCATCATTCTCTTACCTGTCCACGTTTCTTTACCGACACAACAAGATCAAGATCTCTGTCAGCAGACTGCATGCTCCATATATGGACATTCGTAGAGGGTACACCGAGCATTTTCCCTAAGAACGACTTGCACTTTTCAAAGTTCTTTTCGACAAATGTACCTGCTGTCATTTGGTACAGCCGTAATGTCAATGAGTTTTCTTGTAGCCCCGCAGTGACGTCAGAAACAACCACGGTCACGCTACTATACACGGTAAATCTACCATCTGTGACACTGACGTTAAGGTTATGAACACCGCTGGCCAGACTTGACTGAGCGCTAACTGTTCCTTCTCTGTCAATTCTAAGAGAAGATCTTTGTGATGCCTTGACAAGTGAGTAAGCAAGTCTGTCACCATCATTGTCGATGCCTTTTACTCGTCCAATCACTCCACCATTGAAGTAGGAATTATAAAGATTAACGTATATGGTGAGGGATTCGACTTGTGGTGGATGGACCGTGCTCTCCATTACCTTGATAGTGACAGACACTTCGCTGCTTTGAGGTGGGTGTCCACTGTCAGCCATTTGTATGCGTAATGTATGGTCACCTCGGGACAATGCCTTCACGTTGGAGATCACCCCTGTTGTTTGATCGACAGCAAACGTTGACGCTCCACCTGAGATGAGTGTAAAAGTAAAAGGAGCACCATTGCCAGGACTGTCCTTATCGTGTGGCTGTAAGTGTAATATGGTAGAATGTAATACTATGCTTTCTTTGATATTGACCGTCATGTTTCTACTTGGTAGAGTTGGTGGGTTGTCATTCACGTCTGTTACAATGATCTTAGCTATTGCCTCTGACTGCTTGAAAGGATTTCCTTTATCTCTTGCACGGATTACAAGCGTGAACTCAGCAACAGTCTCTCTATCAATGGATGCACCGACACTAAGGATACCAGTAGCTTCATTGATGACAAACCTTCCCTCTTCATTACCGGAGACTATTGTGTACTGTATCTTACTATTATCACCAGTATCTTTGTCTGTAGCAAAGACTTGAAGTACAAACGTACCAGGGTTGGTATTCTCTTCGACTTTAGACAAGTATTCTTTTTCACTGAATACCGGTGTATTATCATTAGCATCTATAACATCTATGATGACCGAGGCGGTACTAGTAAGAACTGGTGGACCGCTATCACTGGCTTGTATAGTTAAAGTATGTATCTTTTGCTTCTCGTAATCTACTTTTTTCTTCATTCGAATAGTTCCTGATCGGTAGTGTATTCTAAACATCTGTGAGTCTGGTCCTGGTAGGATACGGTATGTTATATCATCTTTACTAGATTCACGATTGATTGCATGAACGGTTATCACTCGTTCTCCCTTGATAGCATTCTCGGTGACGTTAGTACGATACACACTACTAGAGAACTCAGGTGGGACATCATTGATGTTCAATACTTGTATCTCGACAGTGGCCGTGGATGATAGAGATGGGATTCCGCCATCTTTGGCCTTTACCCGTAGCGTGTAACTCTCTTCTTGCTCTCTATTAAGGGGCTTAATCAGCGATATCATTCCTGTCCCTGCCTCGATCTCAAATGTCCCTTTACCGTCCGTCATCAGAGAGTAGGTTATCTTGCGATTGATGCCAACATCCGGGTCTTCAGCTTTGACTTGAAGAAGGACCTTTTTCAAGGGGGCGTCCTCATAGACTGACGCGATATAGCGCCTTTGAGCGAATACTGGAGCATTATCGTTGACGTCAACGAGATGAATAGTGACGTTGGTGAAACATGATTGGCCGGAATTGTCTGCCGCTGACACCATGAAATTGTACAAAGGGCGCGTCTCTCTGTCTAAAGGTACTAACGTGGTCATGTGACCTATGGAAAGATAATAAATCAAAATTATCAATGAAATGGTTGTGACTAAAAACAATGATGTGCAGAGTGGATAAAATATTTAAGTGCAAAGTAGCAAATTAATAAATAAATTATGAAGAATCAAAGAAAGGCCACATTTGAAAAGGATTGTGGGATAGGTGATGGTAAATATCAGAATATCATGCTATTGGATGAGAATATGGTTAAAGAGTTACTGTGAGAGGAAGAAAGGATATTGTATACACCTAGTTCAATGAACGTTTTTCATCTAGAAATGGTTGATACGAGACAGATAGGAATTGTGGGTGTTCATTAAATTGCAAGTGTATTAATCACGCTTAAATGATGCTGAATTACAGATACCAGTATTTTAGAAATTAACATTACTATTCAAGATAATATAATGAAATTTACTCCTTTTACTCCGACGAAGGGCTAAAGCTAGAAACGTCAGTAAAGTTAAGTTAATTGTTTTTACGGTGTTACAAATTTCATTATATTACCTATCGTTTATATCAAACACCGACGCAGCCTACACTAGCTTACTCGCTAGTTATTAATATAATAATATTAATATTAATATTAATATTCAAGCGCGATTGTAATAATGTATAAGAGTGCATTTGTTATTTAATGAGCCCCCACAATTCCTTTCGGTCTCACTGAGATCCGCCATTTCTAGATGACCAACATTAATTGAAATAGGTGTAGTATAAAGATGACAATTACCTTCTTTACGATCAACAGTAAAAACGCCAGCACCTTGTCCGTATACTGTATAGTTCAGCTGTGCATTTACACCAATATCAGCATCAGTAGCGACAATAGTCAAAACTCTGCTACCCTTCTTGACGTTCTCTGGTACTCGTTCCACATAAATTGACTGGCCACACACAGGAACATTATCATTAGCATCTTCAACCTTGATCTTAACTTGTGCGAAACTAGTAAACAGACCATCAGATGCACTGACGTTGAGTTTGTAGAAGGCGACAGTCTCACGGTCGAGCGCACCGTTGACAAATACTACACCAGTTTTACGCTCGATGCCAAATTTCGCCTGAGGATCGCCGGACAGTATGAAGTAAAACAGATCGTACTTGAGGTCAGCGTCTGTTGCTGTAATAGTAGCCACTGTATGACCAATCAGAGCGTCTTCCTTGACTGACGTAGTGAATACTGATTGGCTGAATTTAGGTGGTGAATCGTTGACGTCAAGGATGACAGCACGTACGGTCGTTTTACTAGATAGTTGTGTTTGTTTACCTTTATCGAACGCGCGCACTTCAAACACGAACAATTCCTTGTCTTCGCGATCAAAGGCTCCTTTAGTAGTAATCCAGCCATTGGTAGCATCAATGTCAAACTTCTGCTTCACCAAGCTATCTTTAGTCGCTATTTCATAAGTGACTTCACCGTTCTTGCCATTGTCCATGTCTTCAGCAAATACACGCAGTACTTTAGATCCAATATCAATATTCTCCGGAATACTAACAAGGTATGGGTTAGATACAAACAGCGGTTTGTTATCGTTGACATCTTGGATGTTAATAACAACAGCAGTACGAGCTACTTGGTTGATATTCGACGCGTTAGCTTCTACCACCATGACGTAGCGTTTAGTTACCTCGTAGTCAAGGAGACCAGATACCCGGATGCGCCCTGATGTATCCACGCTAAATCTATTGCCGCGGGGACCGGGCTGTGAGTTGCTGCGTACAATGGTGTATTGTATAGCGGGGTTAGTTCCTGTAGGTATGATCATCTTTAAAGGTGTCACTATCTCACCAACTGTAGCGCTTTCCAATATATTGATATCATACTTGGGCTTTTCAAAATGGAGGATCTTGACATCATTGGCCAACACGTTGATTATGACAGTAGCTAAGCTGCTTAACTGAGGGTTGCCACTGTCCTTGACAAGTACAAAGAAGTTATACCTTTTGATTTCTGGTACACGAACGACTTTGATGATACCATTCTTCTCTCCGATAGAAAAGATGGGTGGGGTCTGGTGACCAAGGATCCAGTACTTCAAATCAGAATTGATTCCAGCATCGTCATCAACAGCTGACGTCATTAAGATAGACGTTCCCGTGACAACGGACCGTGATATGGTGGTGTCGTAATGTCTAAATTCAAACTTGGGCTGGTTATCGTTTTCATCGAGGAGAATGATCTAAAATAATAAAACAATTATTAGTGGATATATGTTAGGTAGGTTTTTAACACTTTCCATAAACGCCAAGCACAATATCTATGAAATATTGTTTTTGTTTTTTATCTATTGATTTCTATGTGCTCCATCTCTTCGTGGAGCATAAGGCTAGGTTTGGATAGTAACATTTTGATTTTATTTCGTAGATATAGTGTTTGTTTTATAGGATAGTAACATTTTGATTTTATTTCGCAGATACAGTGTTTGGCTTATAGGATAGTAACATTTTGATTTTATTTCGTAGATATAGTGTTTGGTTTATAGGATAGTAACATTTTGATTTTATTTCGTAGATATAGTGTTTGGTTTATAGGATAGTAACATTTTGATTTTATTTCGTAGATATAGTGTTTGGCTTATAGGATAGTAACATTTTGATTTTATTTCGTAGATATAGTGTTTGGCTTATAGGATAGTAACATTTTGATTTTATTTCGCAGATACAGTGTTTGGCTTATAGGATAGTAACATTTTGATTTTATTTCGCAGATACAGTGTTTGGCTTATAGGATAGTAACATTTTGATTTTATTTCGCAGATACAGTGTTTGGCTTATAGGATAGTAACATTTTGATTTTATTTTGTAGATATAGTGTTTGGCTTATAGGATAGTAACATTTTGATTTTATTTCGTAGATACAGTGTTTGGCTTATAGGATAGTAACATTTTGATTTTATTTCGTAGATATAGTGTTTGGCTTATAGGATAGTAACATCTTGATTTTATTTCGTAGATACAGTGTTTGGCTTATAGGATAGTAACATTTTGATTTTATTTCGTAGATATAGTGTTTGGTTTATAGGTTGAGTAACATTTTGATTTTATTTCGTAGATATAGTGTTTGGTTTATAGGATAGTAACATTTTGATTTTATTTCGTAGATATAGTGTTTGGTTTATAGGATAGTAACATTTTGATTTTATTTCGTAGATATAGTGTTTGGTTTATAGGTTGAGTAACTGAATAAATAAAAACCATTATGTTGTAATTTCTTCTTACCTTGACGGTACAGAATCCAAACCGTCCTCCACCATCAGTAGCTCTCACTGGTACAGACATGACGGCTTGTGTGTTATTCTCACGATCAAACATGAGCCTGCTGTACAACATGCCAGAGTCACTGTCAATCCTAAACCTGCGCATGGCATCTACACTGTCAATAGAGTACTTTATACGAGCGTAGTTCCCAGAATCCAAATCGGTGGCCGAAACCATTGTAACGAAAGTGCCTTCTGGGTAATTTTCATTGAACTGTACTTCATAGACATCTTTGGTAAAGACCGGACTGTGGCTGTTAGTGTCACCAATGATGATACGAACACGTGACTTGGCGGTATGTACACCATCAGTGACAGTAATCTCTAAGTCGTACACTTTACCTCTTTCAATGCCTACCACACGTGATAAGGTAATTACACCACTTTTAGGGTCAATGTGAAAATGTTGCTTGCCTTTACCGCTAACGATGGCGTATGTTAGCTTGGAGACATCACTGTAGTCAGGGTCGGTTGCTATGACACGCATGACAAAGTGGCCTGGGCCAGCGTTGCCAAGGATGGATGCAGCATACATGGTTTTCTCGAAAGCTGGTGCATTGTCATTCGTGTCTTGTAGTACGACTCGTACTCGGGCCTCGCCGGTTAACACAGGAATCCCGCCATCTGAAGCTACTATAATCATCTCGTGTACCACACGTGTTTCATAGTCAAGAGACTTGACCACGGACAGAACACCCGACGTCTTATTGATAGCAAAATACTGGTTCTCTTTACTAGCGTTTTGTATGCTGTAACTAATCTGCTTGTTAATTCCCGAATCACCGTCCTTTGCTTGGACTGCAATAACAGATGTCCCCACAGGGGTATCCTCGGGAGTTTTGGCAAGGTAGAACGATTGGTTGAATACTGGGGCGATATCATTGACGTCTGTTACCATGACATCCACTACGACCTCGGCGTGTGCTGACGTTTTTGCATCAGTGGCGCGAACAATGAGTTTGTAGTCAGGAGTGGCCTCGTAGTCAAGAGGTGCAGCTACTGTTATTAAACCTGTGAAAAGAACAAAGATTCGTAAGTATTGGTAGATATATAGTAACTATATTTAAAGAAGGTTTAAAAAAGGTATTTATAAAATGCACCAGTTTAGTAGTAGTATACTAATCTACCACTGGGCCTTCTGAAATACGACCAAGGTTTTAGTAACGTACCTGTCTTAAAGTCAACATTAAACTGATTTACAGGATCTCCATTGGTGATACTATACAAGACCTCAGCTTTACTGGGACTTCTAGCAGTCACGCGTGTGATGTCCTTACCAACTTTAATATTCTCCGCTACTTGCTTACTGAATGACAATTGGTCGAACACTGGCGTTTCCCTGTCAACGACCTTGACCTTGACTTCAGTCTCGGCACTAAATCGAGGCCGTCCTTTGTCGTGTGCTTCTACGATGAGAGTGAAAAGCTTTGGTACAATGACGTCATCAAGTGACTTGCGTACGATGATCTCGCCAGTTTTATGGTTGAGCTGGAATCGGCCGTCGTCACCACCTTTAAGAATATACCTGTTAAAAGAACATTAAATGGATTACAATCTAGAACAAATGATAATAATTTTTTCATTTCACAAATTTATTCTAATAAAATAACTTTTGTATCCCCTATCAATAAAAATACATGTGTGTTATATATGTTATTATATATGTGTTTATACTGATCTATATTTGTAAAGACTAAGTTAACACTACCCGCCTCGACTAGCTCCGCTATTTGCGGGTATGTGAATATTAGTTTTTGTAATTTTATGTTGAAATCAAAATAAAGTCACAAAAAAGTCACACACAAAAAAAAAATATGCGCAGAATACATAAAATGGTCTAATGCGCATAAAAACAGAACAGAACTGTTAGCAAACTTCACTCTATTAACTCTAGGGTTTATTTGACTCTCATTATTTCAATTTCTATAGAAATAACATTAAAAAATTGATAAATGGTCTCCCCTAAGGAGGGATAACAGTAATTGAGAAAATAAATATCAGTTTTTACATGAGGAGGACTTAACGGACTGCTATATGAAGATGCACATTGCTGCCATGCAGTTTACAATCATGAGTGTGATTAGCACTGATATGAAATGCCTCAACGACAAGACTGCTGTAGGTCAATTAACAACTATCTTTAAAGAGATTTTACATACCTCAGTTCCCCATTGCTTCCAATATCAGCGTCCTGTGCCTTGACCCGTCCAACCTTGCTGTCAACTCTAACACCAAGTTGCAACACGATGTAATACGGGACACCAACAAACACCGGACGATTATCATTGACGTCATCAACTATCACGTGCAAAACAGTCTGCGCAATCTCAGGAGGCACGTTGCTGTCACGTGCTTGGATAATTACTTCGTATGAATCGATAGTCTCTCGGTCGAGTTTCTTGCCTCCTTTTATGGTAACGACGCCAGTGCTCGGGCTGATTACGAAGAGATCCGATGGATTAACGATTGAAAAGGTAATGGTCTCGCCAATTGGATAACCAATGACTTGGGGTACGAGTAATTCCTTTTCGGTTGTTACACCCTCTAGGACTGACGCATTGTAGTTCGACTCTCTAAACTGTAACGAACCAAGACGTAAATGTGCACAACGTACTCGCACATGCGCACTGGACGAGAAGTTCCCATCACTGGCTTGAACTGTCAACTTGTAGGCACCGCGTACTATCTTTGATTCGTTCTTGACAGTAATTGTACCATCAGATGCATCAATTTGAAACATCTTCCTCAAATCATCGTCAACAAGCGAGTACGTCAACTGTGGACTATCAGCGTCTTTTGCTGTTACCTTGACAACCAAGGTGTTAGCAACAACCGGTAGGTGGACTGTGGCGTGGTACGTCGAGGTGGTGAAGACTGGGGCTACATCGTTAATATCAACGATTCGAATTTCAACATTAGTGAATGATGAAAGCTTAGGATCACCTGAATCGGTGACTTTGATCTTAAAACTGTACTTGGAGGTTGATTCATAGTCGAGAGCCTGGAGAAACACAACAAAATACCAAAACAATATCAATATACACATCAATAAGAACATTAATCATCATCATATGCCATCACCATCATCATTATCAACGAAATCATTATCATCGTCATCAATGTTATCATTATCATCATCAACACGATCATTACCAACACATCATGACCATCATCGTCACTATCATCATCATTAAAATCATCATCATCACCATTAGTATCACCAGCAAACAATCAGTTGGTTATCAATTCAACTTACCCTACTAGTAGTGATCGCACCAGTGGCAGGATGGATAGCAAACACATTCTTAGCATTAGCATCCACTATTTCATAGGTAAGTTTGTCATTCTCTGTAATGTCTTTGTCCGTAGCACTAGCGATCAGCGGTAATCCACTTGAATCCAACACAGAAGAGCCAACAGCTACACCCTCACTCACGTGACCAATGAAGTGCTCATGCGCAAAGACGGGAGCGTTGTCGTTCTGATCCAAGACGGTTATGATGACAAATGCTGTAGACTGTTGACCACCAATACTTGAGGCGCGCACTTGGAATTTACATTTGTTCATGATTTCGGCGTCGAATTCGACCTTTGATAGGAAAGAAATCATACTAAGTTCACTTTTTAAAGATATTATATCATAGTTGAATGAATTATAAGTATAGGCAAAGGCAATATGCCCTATGTTTGTAATCCACGAGTTATCTCTAATAATAGATGACAAATGCAAAGAGGGAACGAATGTTTATCGAAAGATGAGATGCGTCACAGACTGTAGACTTATAGACATTTTTATTTGGAAAACCCCGCCGTGAATGATTAGTTTTGTTAACACAAACTCTCTTTCATTTCTTTGGAACGTTTTCCAGTTAAAAATTACGGTTTATCTTCGCATTTAAAAATTATTTTGAAGGGAAAAAGCTCTTTTAATGGCCCCCATCATTTGTTCTCCTTGTAGCCGCTATCGGAAAAGAATTCCAGTTTATTATGCCATCACTATGATCATCCCGCCCTTAAACCTTTCGACATTACAACACATCTAGCCTGGACATGCTGCTGTTCGTCATTATCGGAATGCATGCAATGTTTTCTCCAACACGGCTCAAAATGTGTTTACAAGCTTTTCAAAATATGGGTGTTAAAATAGCGCGTCAATACATGTGTACAAAATGCACGAAGAATGATAACCATTGCTGTGTAAGTAAACGAACTGTAATAGAAGAGGAAATACTTTAGTCTAGAAGTTTTACGATTCTATTTTAGTAGTTGATATGCCCGTTGAGTGTATTTTAAGGTCATGATTGAGCGTTGTTTGATTATGGAATTAACGCGATCGTCTCACGATAGAAAATGAAACTATTTTGGTACAAAACGACGTCAACTTGAATCATTTCTGAATTTAACAAAATACTGCAATACAGTGAGACGTTTTAGACAATTAAAAAGTATGATGTATCTTAGAAAGGACTTATTAAGTACACGTTTTGTGTAAACATGAACAATTCATTGGTCAAAGGTGTGAAGTGTAAAAATGTATTCGCACGTAATTAATTAATTATGAGAAACAGGGAAGCTTTAAAACGTTTATTAAGAAAGTAGAATACAGCTTTAGAGTACATTTTTGTAACGAAGAAAACGTTATTATGTATACAAAAATATAAAAAATTGATTGGCAAATTTTCAACAATAAAAAATATAAAAAATTGATTGGCAATTTTCAACAATAATTACAAATTGATGGGTAATTTTAGGCAATAATTACAAATTGATGGGTAATAATTATACCGTTGTCGGCAGATTCAAATAACAGACAGCATAATGAAGTTAATGTTTCAAAGGATTATTTGCAAAGGAATGCAGTTGGGTAAATTATTTTTCATGTCGTTAACCCAGGTCATAAACCAATAGCAACGGTATTTGGTATCAAATGAACTTTGCACAAATATGGACATCATACCGCAAACTATATCTGATAAAAAACGCATAAAATACTACTAGGCCATTTATAACTATCAACTCATAGAGGAATATTTCGTTATAGCGTGATTGAGTTTTGTTTTGAGCAGCAGATTTGGAAAATTAGTAGTTTAGTTATTGGTTTAAGATTTCGAGAGTGTCAGCATTTTTGTGTGGGTGTAAAACCACAACCCGATAACCCAAATGAACGATGGAAACTGTCATCTTGCATTAGCTAAACACAATCACATGAACGCATTCTGCACAACATTGACGCCTAAACACAAACACTTTTAAAGCAAACTACAAAAACAGATGGGACGACAACGAACTTTAAATCGAATGAATAAGAAGTAAAATGGGACCGAACGAGGAAGTAGAGTCACTGAAGAGACATTCAAGTTATTTCTCGAAATAATCAGTGTTTCCAAGATTTATCTAGAATTAGAACTCGAAACATCTATCTAAATCAAGATAACACCCTTTGACCTCAATAGATACCAACGAATATTGTAGCAATTACCGGAGGATCGGATATGAAGTTCATAAAGCCAAGATAATCCAATGAAAACAGTATATATGATACAAAAACGCACTGTAATCACGACAACTATTCACTAATGTTGTAAAGTGAATATTGTATTCAATAAATCAAAAGACATCGGTGGGAAAAGTGCATGCTTTATATTAAGATAAGTTCACGAATCATGACATTTTACTAGGTATTTTTAAAATGCACTAAATCACTGGATTTTCGGAGAAAATGATGAGATATATCCTTTGTACAAAAGTGAACAAAAATTTGACGAAACATTATTGAATGTTGTAATGTTGAAATGAGTCTCGGCATTTTGGAGCAAACGTAATTGATGTACTTTCTGAATGTCGGTATTTTTTTGAACGTAACAGAAGTATTAAGGTTATATTAATTGTGAGAGGCAAGTATTTAAAACATGTAACTGATAAGCCTTGTTGATCTTTTAAGGTAAACCCAACTACAAGATCAAGAATCGATAACTCGTAACTATTTGGAAACATTTACAGCAGTATTTAGCAATAAAGCGAACTAGAAAACTTGTAATTCTTGTGGTTTATTACTTCTTGTTCGATGTGTAATTAATAACTGTGGATAGCTATGAGGTCAGCTTTACGCCTATTGTCGATTGATAAATTGGACGATAGAAAAATGATGGTAACTAATGAAGACTTCAAATGATCTAATAATAGCTAGCTAAGAGTGCCAATCGACTCTTCTAATAACAACAACAACTGATATATATTAATTGTACAAAGTTGATCAAATGAGATCGATAAGATAAAAAAAATAGGTTTTTAGTTGTGTAGCGCTTCACTCTACTTAAAAATTCATATTGCTGATTTATGCTAACGAATAACAAGTGAAGAGAGATAGCATATAGGCATTTATATGTACTGGAATAGCGACCATTCAAAAATGACTCGGATAAGAACCACTATTTACAAATACACAGACATTTGAAAGAGAAAAACACTTAAAAGAGACAGACACCTTCAAAAGACAGACACTTCAAAAAGACAGACATTTGAAAGAGACAGTCATTTGAAAGAGACAGACACTTAAAAGAGACAGTCACTTCAAAAAGACAGACACTTAAAAGAGACAGACACCTCAAAGAGACAGTCACTTCAAAAAGACAGACACTTAAAAGAGACAGACGCCTCAAAAAGACAGACACTTCAAAAAGACAGACACTTGAAAGAGAAAGACACCTCTAAAAGACAGTCACTTCAAAAACACAGACACTTGAAAGAGCAAGAAACTTCAAAGAGACAGACGCCTCAAAAAGACAGACATCTCAAAAAGACAGACATTTCAAGACAGACACCCACCTTATTAACCACCACACCAGACTGTCGTTGTACTTCAAACATTTTCCAGCAATCACTATCAGATGGTACTATCTCGTACACGGGCATGACTCCATTGTACTCCACTCTGACCAGAGCTTGTCCTGGACGTGTATTTTCTTTGATACTAGCCTTGTAGACGGGTCGGTCAAACGATAGGTGCTTTATGACGCCACGAACTTTAATCTGTGAAAAGTACATTTAGGACGTTAGACTTGGTCGTTAGCGAAGGAATATTTGGATAGTTATATATTTATACGTGTTATCCATTTCTTCGTTATAACAGTCATTATCATCATCACTATTATCGTTATCATCATCGCCATCATAGTTATCAGCATCAGCATCATCACAATCTTTATTCTTATGACACCGTCAATATGATCAACATAACTGTCACACAAAAAAACATCCTCAGTCGTCATCACCATCATCATCACTACATTATCACCATCATCATCTCCAACCACAAAGAACAAACCTTCGTGTCGGTATACCAACAATTACATGATATTACAATCATCATCATCATCTTCACTTTCATCACTATCACATATTAATTGTAATAGCATTGATATTATATGTGGTGCGCTAAGAATTCAAATATTATTATTATCACCACTGCTCATCAATTCATCACCATCATACCATACCTTGACGTTAGTTTGGGTCACAAGTGAAGGATTCCCGCCATCAGCTGCCTGGATCTTCAACACATACTCCTTGATATGCTGACTTAGCTTATTACTAACACGAACCAACCCAGAGTTCTGATCGACGGATATGGAGTTCTTAGCGTTGCCCTTTACTATCGTATACTTCAGTTTAGCATTGACGCCATCGTCCCTATCAGTGGCTACTACCTTTAGTATTGGACTGCCAATTGCTGCATCGATACCAACTTCGGCTTCATAGGTTGGTTTGAGGAACATAGGTTTGTGATCGTTGACATCTACGACGGAGATCACTACGGAGAAAAGACTCGACATCTTTGGTCTTCCTCGATCTGTCGCTTTGATGATTAACACGTGTTCCTTCATGTCTTCATAGTCGAGTGTCTGTGTTGTTGTTATCTTGCCAGATATGCTGTTAATCTTGAACAGTGTGGTGGATTTGGGCTTAGAGGATCCAGAGATGGAGTATTCGACCTCGCCGTTGACACCAGAATCTGGATCGTTAGCTGCAAGATAGATAAGATGATATAGTTTAGTATTATTCCGTAAATATATGATTATCATTGGTTATTAGGAGCTCTAAAGCTCTTTTTACGTTAGTGGAATGGTACTTCTTAAAAATTGTTAACTAGTTTTCACTTGTTTATTTTGTTCTTCTAGCCATCATTAACATCATTTTCATTATCATCACATGCTTCTGCACCACTATCATCAACACCATCAATATGGTCATCCTCATCATCATCCTGACTATTCTTAGCTACCACCACTACGATCATCGTCATTTTCATGATATATTCTCGTCTCATATTTCTAATTTTCATTATCGTACTTATTTCAGTCTCATCATCATCATTTTCGTCATCGTCTCACCTTTGACAGTAGTAACAAGAGTCCCAACTTTAACATCTTCAGCGACATTAACACGATACTGCTTACGCTCAGGTTGAGGTACATTATCATTGATATCTAATACAGTAATATCTAGTTTAGTATCTACTGAGTTATATCCATCTGAAACTGTAATGGTCAGCGTGTAAGAACTCTTAACTTCGCGGTCTAGAGCACGAGCCGTAGTGACGAACCCTCCAAGTCTTTCGATAGTAAACTTGTTGCCTAGGTTACCAGCAGTAATGGAGTACCTGAAATAAATCATTATCATCATTATTGTCAACATCATTACCATCATCATCACTATCATCACCTTCATCGTTATCATCATCATCTTCACCTCCATCATTACCATCATCATCATCATCGTTGTCGTCGTCATCATCATCATCATCATCATCTTTGTCATCATTATTATCAGTCATCATCATCATCCACTTCATCATCATCATAATAATGATAATATAGAGGGAGCCTACTCGCAAAGTCGATTTTCAGTAGGGCCCTAAAAATCATCATCACCATACCTATCATTATCATCACTCCCATCATCATCATCATCATCATCATCATCATCATAACCATTACCCGAGTTGGTCATTATCAGGATCATCAGCCATTAACCCAGCCACGAAACTGCCAGTTTTAGCGTTCTCAGCGATGACAGCTGTGTAGCTGTTCATCCAGAATGCTGGTGGATTCGAGCTCTTTGGATTCCCTTGTACTACATCTATAGTAACCGTCACATTAGTTGATCGACTTGGATGACCACCATCTTTAGCGTTAACAACCAAATCAAATGTATCACCATCTGCTAAATCACTTGCACAATAGATAATCCCTGCCTTGGAATCGATGTACATTTTACCCTGGGTGTTTCCGTGAACGATTGAATATGTCAAGGCAGCATTAGAACCAATGTCATTATCAGAGGCAAAGATATCGAACACCTGTGTAGGTTTAGAGCTGGCTTTCCTTGGTATGGTATTGGCGATGTATATGCTCTCAGTGAAATAAGGTGCGTGGTCGTTATCGTCCGTTACCTTGATAAGAACAATAAAGATGTTAGAACTAATAATATCAATAGGAACAACAATAATAACGTTGATATCTATCATCATTATAATCATCTTCTTCAGCATCGCCACTGTAATATTAATAAACATCATCATCACCATTATCATTTTCTTCATCAGCATTACAATAGTAATCACCACCATCATTATTGTCATCATAACAATCATCATCAATATTATTTTCTTCTTCGTTAGCATTACAATAGTAATCACCACCATCATTATCATCATCATCATTACGATCATCATTATCATCTTCTTCGTTAGCATTACAATAGTAATCACCACCATCATTATCATCATCATCATTACGATCATCATCATTATCATCTTCTTCGTCAGCATTACAATAGTAATCACCACCATCATTATCATCATCATCATTATGATCATCATTATCATCTTCTTCGTTAGCATTACAATAGTAATCACCACCATCATTATCATCATCATCATTACGATCATCATCATCACCACCATTATCATTGCTATTAGACGATATTAATATACAACACTTCATATAACCACAATAAATAACCTTAAAAACTGTACTTAATGGTGAAGTATTAAAATAGTAGTATTAAAATGATCTTAAACAGTACCTTGACTGTAAAACTGACAGTAGCACTTTTAGGTGGTCGACCACCATCCGTTGCCATGACACTAAGAGTATGCTCCGCCTGTCTCTCCCTGTCCAATGGTTTAAGCGTTGTTATAACACCAGAGCGAGGGTCGATGGTGAATAAGTTATCACTGTTGCCTTTGGTGATCTTGTATGTCAGTTTAGAGCCGTCAAGGTCAGGGTCAATGGCTGTCACGTCAACAACGGTCGTCCCCATTGGTTGGTTTTCAAGTACTTCTGGGTAGTACAACAAAGGGTTGAAATATGGAGCTTCGTCATTAACATCAAGTACATTAATCAGTACTGGAATATTGGTATGTAGAGGATGGATGTTACCATCTTTAGCCTGGACAGTCAGCCAGTAATGATCCGCTTCCTCATGGTCTAGTTTCTGGGTTGTCCTAATTGCACCTGTGTCAGGGTCAATAATAAACTTATCCACCCCGGTACCGTCAATTATAGCATACTTTAAGTACCAGGAATCTTTTTCTTTGTCTGTTGCTTTGACGTATAATACTATTGTTCCTACGTCGAGATTCTCTAAGACTGCAGCTGTTAGAAGCTTCCCTCCCACAAAAGTAGGCGCAAATCGATTCTCGTTGACGTTTAGAGTATTAATAGTGATGTGAACATTTGTTGAGAGTTTTGGTTTTCCCTTGTCTGACACACGCACTGTCACATTGTAGGACGAAACACGCTCATGGTTGAGCTTTCTTCTCAGTCTTATTACACCACTTTCTTTGTCAATTTTAAACTTGTTCTTTCCGTCAAGCAAAGTGTATTCCAATTCACCACCGGGCCCAGAGTCTTGATCAACCGCAAGGACAGTTGTTACAACAGCCTCAGTTAGAAGATCTTCTGGTATGGAAACGTTAAAAGAACTTGGTGTAACTGTAGGGGGTTTGTTATTCACGTCAATCAAACTCAAATGAACTTCAGTGTAGCCCTCTTTTGGGTCATCAACGGAACCGTCAATGGCTTTAGCTTTGATGACATAACTAGGCTGTTCCTCATAATCAAGTGATGAAATGACAGAAATGACGCCAGTTGATTGATCAATCCTGAATTTACCGTCAAAGTCATTGACAAGTTCGTATCTGACTTCACCGTTTGTAGCTTTGTCCTTGTCAACTGCTTTGACTTGTGCAACAGTTTGACCAACCGTCACATCTTCTCTCAGTTTTACAACATATTTAGTCTTTTCAAAGACTGGACTGTTGTCATTAACATCTAGTACTATGACTTGAAGAGTAGTGTATGCAGTTTTGTGCCTCTTTCCACAGTCTGAAGCAGATATGTTAAGTGTGTATGAAGCAGTCGTTTCTCTGTCTAATGGTTGATTGATAGACAGTACACCAGTAAACATATCAATGTTGAACACACTGTCAGTGTCACCCTTAACAATTGAATACACAACAAGACCATTAAAACCTTTATCTTGATCCATTGCTACAAATGTCTTCACTACAGTGCCTTTAGCAGCATCTTCCTTGATGTACACCCTCGCATCATGAGATGTGAACACAGGTGTGTGTCTGTTGCGTATCTTTGTAGGACTTTTGTGCACTGGAGGCGATGGTTTCTTGCTTGACTGTTTCTCCTGTGTTTCCAATGCTTTAGCAAACAATGGAGAATTGATGCAACTAGTTTTAACATGATTGGACAGTTTTCTAGCCTCACGGCCACTGATGACATAGACTTTAAGGATAGCTGGGTTGCTGTCAGGTGATTCTTGGATGCCGTCAAAAGCTTTGATATACAATGTGAACTCTTTAGGAGCCCTATCCAGCATTTTTGATGTTTTGAGTTCACCATTTTTGGGGTCAAGCCTAAATGTATTACCAGTGTTACCAAAGGTAAACTTGTAAGTCAGTTGTTGGTTTGATTCACCAAGATCAACATCAACAGCTTTAATTGTTGTTAATAACACTCCTGGCGGTGCTTTACGATCTAAGTATATATCACATTTATGCTGTTTCAGTATAGGTGGGTTGTCATTCATGGCATGTATCTTGAACTTGACGATGGTTTCTGATTCCCTGCGCATGGGTGTGCCAAAGTCAGATGCTCGTACTTGTAGATGAATGTACTCAGGTAGTCCTAAGTCACGGTCAAGGTTGGTCAATGCTTTGATGACACCAGTTTTGGCATCAATAGCAAATGGAACAGGATCAACATTAGCAATGCTATAAACAATCTTGCCATTGTCGCCATAGTCCTTGTCCCTTGCACTGACAGAAAAGACACTGTTACCAGCAGTTAGATCCTCGTATAAGTCTTTCTCATAGCTTGATTTTTGGAAGTTAGGGCTGTGATCATTAGCATCAATCACCTGAACAAACACGCCAACATTAGCCAGTCTTCTAGAATCTGGAGGAGCTCCATCAAGAGCAGCAATTTGAAGATCATAGCTTTGCCTGTCCTCAAAGTCAAGGTATCCTGTAGTATAGATCTGTCCAGTTTTAGAGTTTATCTCAAACTTTCTATCGCTATTTCCACTGGTGATGGCATAAGATACTTCACCATTCAAACCGGCGTCTTTATCAGTTGCAAATACTCTGACTACTGGAGTATGTGGTGGAGAGAGCTCAGAAAGCTTAGCTTGATAACTACTTCGCTCAAATTCAGGATTATTGTCATTAAGATCGTTAGCAAATACTTGCAGTTTAATAGAGCTGTTTTTGCTCGGGTTTCCTGCATCAAAAGCTGTAATTGTAAGGTTGAACCCATATGGTGCAGTTTCACGGTCAAGAGGCTTGACAATCGACAGTGTAGTAGTGAAATTATTGACGTCTTTTGATGGAGATTTAATATTAAATGTGCCATCTTGATTTCCTGATGTAATCTCTATTCTATCGATGTGGCCATTAACTCCTTTGTCATTATCAATCACCTCTAGAGTAGCGTAAACCACACCACTAGATCCCTCCTCTACACTTGATAGTTGGCTTTTGACAATAATCCTAGGCGAAAATTGATTTACTGGTTGAATTCTAATTGTTAGTTTGCATTTCTTTGTACTTTTGCTTTTTAATCCTCTATCGCGAGCTACAATAGTGAGTTTTTGCACCTTGTCTCGAGTGCTATCCAATTTTCGTGTCACTGTGACAACACCTGAAGTCGGGTTGATGGCAAATGCGTTAGTCTTTCCCTTGAATGAGTAATAAACTAAACCATTACTTCCAACATCAGCATCTACTGCTTGTATTTTAGCTATTGAAGTATGCATTGGAACATCTTCAGACACAGTCACCGAGTGAGTTCTTTTCAAAAATATAGGTCGATTGTCGTTTGAATCCTTCACTGTGATATTTACTTTTGTCGTATCCAGTGTCTTTTTGCTCACGGAATCCTGAGCTACAACAGTTAATAAGTATAACGGTTTACTTTCTCGATTAAGTCTTTTTGCAGAAGAAATATCCATAAAATAAAAGTCTTTGATGTGCCGAATTTGGAGTTTGAAGGCGCCGTATTCGTTCCCACGAGTGATGACAAAATCAACCTTCTTGTCCAAAGAATAAACTCCCATTTTTAAATCACATTTTATTGTAGTCCCTAGCGGGGTAATTTCCTGAATAAATGCTTGATATATCCCTCCACTTGTAAAACGGACATCTTTGGGATTTGGTGAGCGGTATTCAAAGCTGTAAGTTGGAACCACATCAGTAACAACGTTGATCGGCCGCCTTGAGTCAGCTTGACTGTCCGAACTTTGCTTTACCGCTTTCTTCTTACTTTCACAAACTTTTAAAAGTCCACTTAACAAAATCAGAATTGTCAAAACAAACGGTTTGAATCCCATCATGGTAGACAATCCAAAGTACTTTATCTTGAGCTGAAATTGAAGTAAAAACAACTCATGTTATAACTCGAAATCACAACAACTTCGCAAGCAATTAACAAGATATTTGTCAAACACAATTTAGTACCTTGACCAGAAGAAGTTAATTAAATTGCAGTTAGATAGATTAAAAACCTGTGAATTCATTCTCACATCTAAACAATCTACGGTAAACGTTGTATTTACTCGCAGCCCAAACTTGCCCGTTCGAGAAAAGTGGTTTACATTTCATAAAGTTTTGAGCAGTGAACAAATGACCTCGATAAAGTCCCTTGGGATTTGACATACTTTTAGACGTGACGAGCCATGACTGACAATCTAATTGACGGCTATCCATAGCAACAGGCCATTCAAATGCTAATGCCGGAAGTCGTTCGCATACCGACAGAATTTGTTCACGATGACCAAAAAAGAAAGTAGACTTTTTCCTAAGAATTTTCCTACAAATGTACCATATTATTATCACAGCTGTGGAAAATCGTAATCGAAAATGAACGCGTGGGTCGACAATTACAGCTATTTTAATCAGATTAGTAATTTGAAGACAACTACTGTTTTGATGTCCTTTTTGGCGCCAAGACGTGATTTTTTTTTCCTCCACTATATTCCGTGTCAAAAAATGTTTACTTATCAATGTGATTTGGTAATGAATATTGTAATTTTCATCAGCAACCTCCATTCAAGTATGTATTTTCTCGTTTTTTTTAAGAAGTTATTTTGATAGTTGTTGTTTTGTTAAAATACGTAAAAGCGACGTTTTCGGGACCGTTTTACTTTTGCAAAAATAATAAAAAAAACAGCTATTTTCCACACAAAAAACAATTTCAAGTTTACCGTTTGCTCTTTCAGACGGCAAATGACAAACGTACAGCAAAGTAATAAAGACAAAGAAGAGCTATTGCTATTGTGGCACAAAATACCGTAAAACAAAGAACAGCCATCAACAAATCAACAACCTCCACAAACCATTAAACTATATCACGTTTTATTAGAAACTATTGCTTGAACTGAACAAAAAATAAACTGTATAAAATATTGTGCATAAAGGTTACTAAAACGTATGTCTTTGCACACTTTATTATTAATAAAAAAGGATAAAATGAATACGAAACAAAATCTCTGAAACAATCAGTGGAACAAAGCGCGGTAGCTTCAAAGTAGAGAAACACGAAAGTGATTTGAAATCCACGAGCTACCTGAGTATAATACTGAAATTCTGTAAGGCATTCAATAAAAAAAACCTATAAATATTCAATTAGATTGTAGATAGATTAATGACAAGACATCACTTTTGATGTTACTCGGAGTTTCACGCTTACGCGATTTTCAGACAGACTTTAAGTGATGTCTTGTCATTAATCTACAATTTATAACGCTTACATATCAATGTTTTGAGCACTTTACCGTCAGAATAGACACATCTATATATATAAATATTCAATTATAAATAAACGAAAATATTTTTCAGGACGTCCCAAAGTAAAACAAAGACAACGCCGTCAGAGTTTTTTAGTACAATTAGCCGGAAAAGTCAACAAAAATTTTATTTGTTTAACGACCACAGTTATCAACCTCATTTCATATCAACCTCATTTCTGTCTGATGAATTCACTAAAACGTCACTCCTTCAATGAGTTCTAGAATATTCTATTTCGATTGTTGATGATATTATTTCAGGAAATGTTTCTTTATTCGTTGTGTAATAAGATAGTCACCATTATGACGACTTTGTCACACAGAACATTGTCACTACTTTTACGTGCCCAAGTACCGCTTGTAACAAAACTTACAACAGATTGTGTAAGACAATGAAAATCAAAGAATTCGAGTGTTTAGCCCAACAACACTTTATGCTATTTTAAAAAAACAAATTTTTTTTTTACAAACTCATGCATGAAACAAAGAAAAAAATATCAGAGTTTACGATAATATTACTATCGATAAGACTATTTTCTCATTAACAAATAGTCAAATTCATACAATATACCAAGAAAAAAACGGAGAAATATCGAATTCTAAAGTCGGAGTATTTACTTATTTATGAAAACCACTCTCTATATTTTCTAATAAGTATCATTATTATTATTATTATATCATGTTAAGCTTGATTGGAAACGTTTGAGCTTTTCAGACAGGGCTGAGTTGTAAGTGTTTCTGAAAAGTCATTAACGATGCTCTAAAAAACCGCAACTATTTTACAGGTCAATCACGTGATCAGTTCGTTAGTTTTAGCATTCAGCTCAACGTTTGAGCTTTTGACAGGGTTGAGTTTGTAAATGTTTCTGAGAAGTCATTAACGATGCTCTAAAAAACCGCAACTATTTTACAGGTAAATCACGTGATCAGTTCGTTAGTTTTAGCATTCAGCGCAATATAAAAGACTTTACATTCTTTACAAATTACATCACAAACACGAGGCATAAATTACTAATATTAACCCTTTCTTTCCACAAAATATGCAACATTTCTGTTATAGATAGAGCTGGCTTTTCAAAAAGTTTTGGTTATTTCAAACGTGCGAAAAATTAATGATGAGAAAACTTTTAAAACCACTAATACTTAATAACTAAAAAAAAGAAGCGCACTACTAGGTAAAAGAAAAAAGCTAAAAACAAAAATTTTTATGAAAACAAATGGGCTCCTGATCAAATTCATTTTCTGAAGCTCTGACACATTAAACCTCATTCTAAACAAAATTTATTTGTATTTGTTAGTATTTGTTTCGCATTGTGCGTATAATTCTATTATTAGTTATATTAGGAGGAGTAGGAGTATCAATTTGTAGGAGCTAGTATCAATTTGGACAAAAGTTCTGTTTCCTTCTCCTGTCGCAAGTATATATTCTTTATTAGTATTATTTTTTTGAAATTGCGTATATCATTGTGACAAACCTAAACTAAGTATTACTGAAAAATTCGTTACACTGTGAGTATCTTGATTTTTCTTACTTTCATGAACAACTTTATAGAGCGAAAACACTAGAACCATGAAACAAAATCAAATTGTTAGTGTGTAATAGTTCTTATTTAGCGACTATTAGTTACTATAAAAGATAAGTAAAGTTGTAATGAGGTATTGTTTCCTTTTGTATTTTATGTTTCTGGTTTAGTGATACTGACTAAACAGTCACTAAATAAAAACTATTAGTTAGTAACTATTTTGACAAAGCTGGTAAATGGCCATAAACACTCTTCATCGAACTCCATTTTGTTGATTGATAGAGTATGGATAGGTCAGCCTACTTGAAAAATATTTGTTAATAAGCCCTCAGTCAAATTGCTCTATTTCGCCATTACTTCACTTCATAAGCTCAGAATTTATGAACGATTTTAGTTAATGAAAATGCTAAAAGAAATATCATGATTTAGAAGCAAAGTTTGTTAATTTGAAGTAAAGGGAATTTTTCGTGACGAGACTCAAACCGCAAAAAAATGCTGTCTTTTGTAAAAAATGCAGCAAAATGCTGTTCCTGTTTGCGAGTGGAAATAAACCGCAAATTGAGCTTTTTGTCAACGCTCCCTTCGCAGATCAATTCCTGGGAGAATCGTGTGGAAAATATCCAATTTTAAATTGATATATTTTTGCCTACATACTGTAGCAAAGCACTTGGGTACGATTGTCGACAAGATTATATATTTTAGTTAATCCGGCCAATTCTGCGGTTCGAAACGCAGTATTGATGCAATATAAATACGAACGCTCACCTGTTGATTTTAAAGCAAACCTGGACAATAATGAACTTCTTTAAATGATCCGTTAAGACTTGTTATAGGCTCTACACACTGCAGCGTAGCAGGAGATACTGTTTAGAGCTGTGATCTCAAAGATAAACCTTTGTATACAATTGGTCGATGTGATTATTACTAATGACAGCCAAATACTTTCTTCTAATAAAATGATTATCTCTATTTAATATTTCAATAATAACAATAACAACACGAGCAAGTGTAAAAATTACAATGTGTAACTTTCTTAGCCTAAAGCATAAAATCTATTATGTCTAAAACAATTAAATACAAAGCGTCTTATCTTATCTCCGACATTGATCTATAATTATGATAAAGAAGAAATGTTTTAATTTTAAACATTTTTTCGTACTTTTTAGCTATTCATTTAATTTCATCTTTAAAACCGGGCCAGTCGATTTGTTTGTAAAACTCAATCACTTTTCCGTTGGCTAATTTTCTAAGATATACTTTTAAAAGCTAAATAAGTAGACCAGATTCGTAATAATTCTTGTAACAATGTGAAGATTATCAGTTGAATGGAATAGGATATGAAAATCCCTGTACATATTGGCGGAGCATAGAGGTTACTTCGGCCTCACGCTGGGAGGGGAGGGGAGGTTCAGTATACTTCTCTTTGATTCCTGCACGCAATTTTATTTTCTATTTGTTTACTTAAAAATATCCACTGTTCACTTCATTTATCCTTCACGCATTTGCTTTGAAGGATAATTCAATACCTTTATCGTTATTAGCGTTCTTATTATTATAAGATTAAACTATTTTTACTCGAAATCACAGCCGAAGCAAGTTCAAGTTCGGATCAAATTATATTTTCTAGTCAGTCACACTTCGTTTCGTTTCGTCTAAATTTTTGCACAAACACAGGGATTTCATTTGTATTATATTGGAAGTTACATTACAGCATATTATTTATCAAAACTAAGAAGCATATTAAATGAAAAGTTTGTTAATATAGTTAATTATTGTTATAATTTGCACAATGATTGTTATAGGTCAGAAATACTCAAGTCCTTGTGTTTAGGGTACCGAAAAAGAGACTCTACTTGGAGGAGGGAAAGTATTATACACCAGCCACAAGTAAAAATAAAACTACTTTTGAAGTGTTTCGAATACAGTACATCAAACTTTAACAAAGATAAATAAAAAACAACACATTTCTCATATCGATATAAATAACGACTTGTGACTTCGAAATCGACACCTTCCCTTCAAAGAAGAAAATGAACGCGTGCTTTCTTGTTGCGATAACTACGCAAAGAGACTACAAATACACGCTCTAAATGTTTTTCCCTGTAATAAACTAAGAACGGTTTAAGATAGGATTACTATTAGAGAACAGACGAGTAATTAAGGATCCAAAAGCGATGAAATCAGTAAGCGATGCATGGTTGTTTCATGGTGGTTTCACTCTGAACTGATAACTCAGTCAATATCCTTCAAAGCTATGTTTACTTCTTCTATGGCGCCAACGTGATTTATGAAGACAACTGTTCATATATTAAATTAGTCTTACAATTATTATCTTGAAAACATGCATTATTTAACGGTCGCCATTTTCCTTAATCCATTACGGGCATAACAATCATGAAATAATTTGTACAATTTGTACTTCGGTGTTCATTTCCTCGTAACTTATCACACTGATTAGATCACATTTAACGCGATTTTAAGTATTGAACGATTATGACTGCGATTCTAGATAGATAACAGTTTAGTTGTAAGAACGTGTCGTTATATATACGATATCAATTCTGGGCGCGTATGGCGGATTTGCGTCATCAACTACTCAAAGCATAACAAATTTAGCCAAATCAATTAAAATACTTTCAGTTTCATAACTATAAGAAACTATTACAAACGTAAAATAACCTTTGAAAAGAAATGTAACTTTGTTTTCCTTTTGCTTAAGTCTATGTTTGATGTGTTTATAGGTGAATTAGACCAGTACGTGCCGGACTGAATGAATGATTATGAAGGTCAAACGGAGTGCTTGTATGATTTGCAATCAGTCGTTCAAAACGAGTTATTGATTAACTCCTAGTTCATACACAGCTTAAATCCGACTGTCATATTCAAATCAATGTATAGTTACAACATGTCAACTATATTCTAGCCATCTAAATGAAGAACGACAGTTTAAGTTATGAAAAAGGTTGTTCATAAGAACAACTGTATTTGCTCTAGTCTTTCTTAATTAACACGGAATGCTCAACCAGAGTTAACAGAGTCCCCTCTATTAACTATGGCTCAATATCTAGTGTTTTCAGAAAACATAAATTCCAGCAAAACGTTATCGATTGTGAGGTGTTAATGTTTCTTATTGTGAAGGATTAACCCAATCAGTGATTGTATGATCTAATTAAACTAATTTACAAGGTGAAAACTTCTCCTAAATGTATCAAAGTGAAATAGAAAAGTTGTTTAGATTAAAGAAGATATCACACACATGCCTAACAAGGAACCTCTCGCTATGATTCGTTGATCCGCCAGAACAGCGCTTTCATCCATTGACAAATGCCTGTACACAACGCTCAAAAGAGCAGCTAGTTTTATCGAAGTTATCAGCTAGATGAAATAGTCTTCATATTGAAGCAAATTAGAGGTTATTTCTCACCTTCGTTCAACCTGTTTCACGTTGTAATTAGATCCATGTGGCAGCCTCCGTTATATCAAATCTGACGATGATCAAGACGCCAGCTATAAACTCATAGTTGTCTAACTAAAGCCCTTACAAAACACACTAACAAACCCAAAAATAACTTGCAAGATTCTTGGTAAAACTTTGTTTCACTTTTCAGTTGGAAAACCAACAACGTGTTGAAATAAAGTTGGTTATTTAGATCACCAATAGATAAGCTGTGGTTTTAGGTAAAAAGGAGTGAGCAAAGTGTCTCGCTTCACATGTTTGAAGTCATCGTCATTATAACTCATGAATATAAATGAGTCCCTCAGGGTTAAAGCAAGCAGTCTTTTGTGACCACCTATCAATCATAGTACAGACCCAAGGTAAAGAATCTCAAGATCACTTTAGTAAATCACAACATTTGATGACTCAAAGTATCGAGCAACTAAGTATATATAGCCTTGATAATTGCTATCATATAAACAATCAACCTAGATTGTCAACACTATTACAGAATTCTTTGAGTTTCTTAGGCTTAAATGAGCAACATTTCGGCAAAAGTTAATAACGCTCTATTCAAATTAGTGGTTTTCGGCTTATTTCTCACGCAAACAAAACACGCAGGTCGTTTGATTCTTCAACGCTACTCACCCGCATCGGAACGGAAGTCGGGTGTTACAGCCTACAGAAGAAACTGGGTGATCACGTTTTGAATGAAACTTGCTAATTTAGTCAGCTATTAGAACTTTTTATTAGTACTTAGTTGAAATAACAATTTGAGTCCGTGAAGACAAAAGGATATGGTTACTTAGTTTAAGATCAGAAGTTTAAGATTTAGAAGGGTTTTCTCAAATCACGTTAAATCTTTCGTCACCACAGTGAAAAACAAACTGAAAACGTTGCATCGTTTTTAACGTTTTTAAAACTCTCAAGAACTTTATTTGTTGCATATGGATGTATTTGCACCCAGAGACAATGGCTATCTAAAACACTTTATAACACTAAAAAATAGAATGAAAATGTTATCCGGTACTTTGGTGAACTTTAACTTATGATGACTCATTATTTGCTGACTATTTTCATATTTGATAATTGTGTTCTGAGAGGCCGACAGCAGAAAAGAGCTTGATGTAAAAGTGTCGTGAATCTAAAAGTCTATTCAAATGTTTGTTTGATTATTACTTGGTCGGCTCCTCTGTGCAACGGATTAGCGGGCCGAAGGTGATTTGAAGTTGAATTACTTGTCAGTCTTATGTACATAGACGAACACATAATGTAAGAACTTTGCAATCTAGTAAAAGCCTTGACACCTAACACACCCGACAGTTTTTATTCTTCTATAGAAAACTATGACGATACAAACAAAGTGGCTGATACAATCAAAGTGAAAGAAAGTTTCAAAAAGAGTCGATGTTATGACTAGATAAAAACCACCATACAATTAAATATGTACATGTAAAGGTATTGTTCATCTTAACTATTGTTCATTTATTATTTCTAAAGTATTTTTGTACCATTTGGTGGTAAAAAAGGTATCAATCTGCTATACCGAATGCTGTTCCCAAACGGACGGCGTGCATTAATAAAACCACGCCCGTTTGGTGTGCTTCCACGATCTCAAACGTCCCTCGCGGGCATATAGTTTTTGCGTGCGTGTAAATGAAAAGGTGTTTGCAGTCTATTCCTATACAGGTTTATACTGATGTATTGATACTGATGTAGTCATTATGGTTTTTACCGTTTCAGTAAATAAACTTTTTTATTTTAACGTATTTAGTTGAAATGAAGAAACTCGAAGTTGTATACATTAGTGTGGGGCGTGGCTAAACACGTGGGAAAATCTCTTAGAGTCTTTTAGCGCGGGGTTTTCAAATAACTCATGTATGTACCTATTTAGATAAAAATTCAAAACACAAAATCAGTATTAATGTAAACTGCATGGGGATGAAATAAGGACGCAAAAAATGACAGATGCGTCAAATGCCAGTTAAAATATAAACAAGAAGCAAAATTCAGGGCGGTGCTTGCAATACCCTGGATACCATTGGTTATTATCTATCTGTCTTTGGAGTTTGTAAGTCTGGCGGTTTGTAAGCAATAAGAAATAACAAACGCTAAATAAAATACAACCAAGAAAACCTTTAGGTTTGCAGCCGGTACGCTTAAAAAATAACAACGGTGCTATAAATTATAACACGCGGGACAAGAGTGAGGTCAATCTATCAAAAAGGTCCCGAGCTCTAAATGCTAGAAATACCAGCTATTTACATCAGTTAACCCTCCAAGTCAAATACTCTAGATTACTATTTATAGACGATATTACAGTAATGTATTCAACTGGAAGGTATGTCATATACAATGTTGATACATGCCATCAACGCGTCAAACTGAGCCTGTCGTTTACATGACCTTTTATGGAGTAATACTAAAGTAATAAGGAGAAGGTTTGAGGATGCGGAAAATAGGAAGGAATTCCAGACTGAATTAGTTGGTATTTCGACACTAGTCAGTTAATTCTAATCTTCATAGTATATAAAGACTATCAATGGTCAGGTCAATTGTACCATGATTTTGTAAAGGAATTCCTGAAATGCGTCACGATTTCGTCAATTAAAGGCTGTTTTAAAAGTTGCATTTGCAGTCTAGTTACCACGTGTTCCAGAGGAATGTTTCCCAAAGTCGACTATGGCGAGCATCCTAAAAAAGAGTTCTCTGGCACTCTGGTAAAGTGTGTTTGTAATGGCCGCCAATTTTATTAATGGTAAATGGTAACTAGTCCAGACATGGGATTGTGGACAGGAATTCCTGGAATTTTAGAGGATTCAGTCGGATATAGTAATCTACATGTCTGTCTGCGATGGCTGGCAATATAATGACTAAATAAATGATACCAAGTCCAGACATGAGATTCCTGGAATTATAGAGGATTTAGTCGGATATAGTAACAATCTACATGTCTGTCTGTGATGGCTGATAATATAATGATCAAATAAATGGTAACAAGTCCAGGCACATGGCTGGTGGCTGGTAATTAATGACCCCACAGACTAGACTAAAGTACTAAAACTACACGGTACCAGATAACATCCCACCTGGCCAGGCACGAAAGACATTCCATGGCCAGGAAAGTTTGCCTTTCTGTACTGAACAATTGTACAATTTTAAAAAAAGTGCCAGTTTTAATATAACTTAATAAAAAGTTATTAAAACTGACTAAGTACGCAAACATAGAATCACGACACCGTTTTAATTAACTTCCCAAGACAAACCAAACATGACACAAACTTCTCCAAATTACTAGAATCCTATACCTAGGCAATCAAATTTCACAAAATTTTAGGGAAACTTAAAATTAAGAAAGTGATGACGAGAAGCCATTTTTTTAAACATTTTTACTAGTAGATATTTCGGTCAGTCATCATCCGATGACCATCATCAGAAATAATATTTTCAAACTTCAAATTAAAGTCGTCTTCAAAATCGAGAAAGTACCTCCCACAAAAGTTGCGAAAGGCTGCGCATAAAAAGGTGCCAAAATCCATAAACGATTTATTGATATTTGCACAATTACATCTGGTATTTCTCTTTCACCAGCAATTTCCATGTTAGACAGTAAATAAACAAACAGAGCGAAGGCCAATCAATCAATAATCAAACTTGCGAAAGAGCTCTAACAAGCGATAAACTAATTTAATTTAGCACAAGGTTAGAAGGCATAGCTGAGCTTTCCGGGATTCTTAGCAGAGCGGAAAGACCCTTGTTCAATTTAGCAAGAGCACTTTCAATCAAAGTTTCTTAATCCATTAGTTAATCTTGTACAATAATACGAAAAGTTTACAGATTGATTTTATACCGATAACAATAATGACTTGATTGAATGTACGTTATGAAGTCTGGATAATAAATCAATTAGTGGTTATAAACTAAAATACAAATGTAGTCAGTCCCTAAAAATGTAGTCAGTCACTCATAAATAGGATAGACACTAGTTTATGGTAGAGAGTGTTCAAAGTCTATGTATCTTTTTGGACCTTTCATCCAAGTTGGGGAAAGAAACAACACTTGTAAGTATAAAGGCTATGAAACCAATCTCCATGCAGCCAATAAGTTTAGCTAGTTTAGGACTTACGCCGTACAACATTTATCTTTGAAAACTAATACTCAAAAAAAAACCTCATGAGTAAGTCACTAATTTTAGTTAGGACAAACAATATATATGTTGAAAAAAAACAACTACAACACTTATTTAAATTAAACGATTTTGAGCCAGTCATTAATTGTGATTAGGGCAGACAGTAGTTTACGCTAGACCAGCGGTTTTAGCCAGTCACTAATCGTGGCCATGACAAACAACCAGATAGTACATTATAGGATAATGTTTTGGCGTCTATCCACCCGCCTCTAGGTCAAAGATAGCCGTTTCGGTTATGATATACTTTGGACCGTATGTGGTCTATTCAAAGGGTCAACTGGACTTACCATAAGAACGCTTACAGTTGACTTAAAAAACCTTTGCTCAAGGCTATAAACATAAGGTTATATAATAACTGTCTTTTTGAATTCATAGTGAATTGATCTGATGTTTTTTTAGGTCTGATCTTAAGCACTTTGAAGCATTCTTCATTGGCATAGCTCTCAACGGGTCCAGAAGTTAGATAGACGTCAACATTTCGAATACGCGCCGCGCGCCGGTTCAACTTGGATCAGTCTGTGATGCCGAATAGTAAATAACGCAATAACCTAAACTGGAAACAATTTCCCTTTGTCGTACAGCATCCAACAGAGCTAATATTGCTGCGAAATGACTATATATATCATTGCTCTTCATGTGATGACCCAATTAAACAATATACACTTACCAGGACTCCTTGCTTCCAGATAAAAACATCAACTGATCAGACGTTAGTCCCAATCCCGCTTGCTCAGCACTTTCTTTTCAATTCATCAACAATAGACAAAAAGCATTCCTCTGTGTTACAATGCGTTGAGTAAACTTTGCTAAACTTGAATTTCCTTGAGATGATCACATGCTGTAGTCAGTTGGTATTCTTGTTTAGACGTTTTTGATTCGTAAATTGTACAACTTTGCGCGCGTTCACAACCCCCAACGTACGCCAAGTATTACAGGTTGCTTTGTCGAAGTATATAAGGTCTTTAGTTAAAGCTGCAGCAGTAGATAGCTGTTGATATGATAATCAAAGTCTACATTAGTATAGTCATGCTAAGTAAGTGGTTCAACGGGATGGTTTGTCTCCCACGCAATCGCCTTATTATGCAGCACACACACTAGTACCGCGGAATGTTGACATGGCTTCCGGTGTCCATGTCACATGGCCGATCCGATTTCCGGACAGGACTGCATATGCGAGCGTTACTTCCATCTATTAGTTTACTTTTTACTCATTTTAAAACCTTTATGACACTAATGTTAATATTCACCAATAGTAAGCCATTTTGCGAAAACATTTTGTACATATTTTTGAGTTGGAATTTTAACCACAATTTATTGCTTTGTTCTTACTTTTCCTTTTCTTCTATACAAAGTAACAAGTCTAGGTCTATATACACAAGTAATTTATCTGATTTTAAATATAAATGGAAACTAGCGAGTAAACTAGAATAGGCTGCGTCGGTGTTTGATACAAATGATAGGTAATAGAATGAAATTTGTAACACCGTAAAAAATGTTGACTTAACTTTACTGACGTTTCGAGCTTTTTTCGTCGGAGTTTACAAGTTTTTATGCCTTGTAGCTACAGTCAAAACGGAGTAAATTAAGAAGTCAAATATGTGCTGAGATCAATGAACACCCGAAAGATTTACAAAGTTAATTATGATGGAGTCATTTCAACGGTTTGTTTTGACGGTATTGTAAATGTGCCCCTTGGCTGACCTCCTTACTTCATTCACAGCCCGCGCTTAATAAATGAAACAACATCAAGTCGTCACTGATGATGCGTCACCTTGCTACTTGACTTTCAGTAAAGTTTTTATTGAGACAAAAAAGCAGCCATGAAAAATGATATTTATCGTTTTATGAATGGTATAATGAAATTATATAAAAAAATAACTTACAAAAAGCTAAAATGGTTACAGTGCGAATCACAAAACCGTGGGCACCTAGAAATATTTAAGAAATCGTTTATTGTTCGTTGGACAACTCAGAAACAACTCTAACTATAAAACGTTTATCATACTACACATCAGTCAAACTTCTTGCGGTGTTATAGTTGTTTCTGAGTTGTTCAACGAACAAAAAACGACTGATTTCTAAAATATTTCTAGGTGCCCGCCACGGTTTTGTGATTCGCACTGTAATAGCTGAATGATCAAGATGACAAGAAAAAAGATTGTTTGTGATGTCATTTTGTGTTGAAAATAGTTATTCAGTTTATGAACTAAACAGTGACATGATTGTGGTTTTGAAGGTAAACTATGATAATTATAAACGGAAGATAACGAGGTACTGTACCATCTGGTGGGACAACAAACACGAACGTCTAAAATCTCAAGATTCTTAAACTTTTTTAGTAAAACAACCCAGATTTCTTGAATTATCATGAATCATACGAAAAACAAGTATTCTATGTTTGTGTTAGTTAGATGTAAAGCTAGTTTCTTGGCATGACAAAACTGAACCTTTATGACCAAGCCACACCTTTAATCACTATTCAAAAAAGTGTCGAAAAACACGAAAGTATATTGTTGAATGTGTTTCTTGTATTCAACTTTAAACCAATTTATTTGTCTCCCAGCTTGCCATCTGATTAGACTTACTGTTTTACAGCAATTTATCAAGCTAAAGTTCAAGATTTAATTCACCCCTACATAGAATAAAGTATTGAGCAGTAGACTCATTCACTCGTCAATTTTCTGGGTTTGTCTACTTGGATATTTATTTCACCTTCAAGGAAGATATACGAAGTATATTAATCCTACTGCCGACTCATTAGATAGGTAAAGTTCACGCAGAAATTCACCCCTACATTGAATTAAGTACTGAAAAGTAGACTCATTAATTCGTCAGTTTTTTGGGTTTGTCTATTTGGATATACATTTTACCTTCATGATATATATTAATCCTACAGCCAACTCATTAGATAGGTAAAGTTCACGCAGAAATTCACCCCTACATTGAATTAAGTACTGAAAAGTAGACTCATTAATTCGTCAGTTTTCTGGGTTTGTCTACTTGGATATACATTTTACCTTCATGATGTATATTAATCCTACAGCCAACTCATTAGATAGGTAAAGTTCAAGCAGAAATTCACCCCTAGTTGAATAAAGTACTGCCGGAGATATGTAGACTCATTCTTTCGTCAGTTTTCTGGGTTTGTCTACCTCGATGTATATTTCAACTTCAAGGGAGACACGATCATATAAGCTATGTATATTCATCCTACTGCTGAATTAAATCATTAAATAGGTAAAGTTCAAGCAGGAATACTGCTCTAAATCGAGTAAAGTACTGAGATATGGTAGGCTCATTCATTCAACAGTTCTATCTACATGGGTTTGCCTCAGTGCTTGGGTATTCAATAATTACACGGAAGGGAGTATATGCATATATTCCTTTGCACTGCCGACTAAGTTCAAGATGGAATTCCGACCCCTACATCGAATAAAGTACTGAGATGTAGACTTATTGATTCATCAGTTTTCTGGGTTTGTCTTCCTCGATGTATATTTCAACTTCAAGGGAGACACGATCATATAAGCTATATTGTATTGAATGGTCATCCACCCGGATGATCCTATTACAAATATTGTTACTTCGACAAATATTGTTACTTAGATAAACATATAAGCTATGTATATTCGTCCTACTGCTGAATTAAATCATTAAATAGGTAAAGTTCAAGCAGGAATACTGCTCTAAATTGAGTAAAGTACTGAGATATGGTAGGCTCATTCATTCAACAGTTCTATCTACATGGGTTTGCCTCAGTGCTTGGGTATTCAATAATTACACGGAAGGGAGTATCCCGGGGGGGGGGGGGTACTCCGCTAGGATTTGGGTAGGGGTGTTCCGCTGGGATCCTAAAACGGTGACCCTGTTTATGACAGAAAAAAAAACAAATTCGTATACCCTGTTTATGACAAGGGATAAAAATGGGACCCTGTTTATGACAGTTTAGGACCCTGTTTATGCCGCGAAAATGTGCTGAATTTCACGAAAGACGAAAGACCGCGCTGCTCATCGTATTACCTATTTAATATACCTGAATATGACAAAAAAACTAAGGAAATTGGGAAATGGGGTAAAAATATACCCTGTTCATGACAGAAAACTCAAAAACCCATACCCTGTTTATGACATGAAAGCTCGAAAAACCATACCCTGTTCAGCGGATCATCCCCGTATAGTAAATATATGGGAGTACCCCCCCCGGGGGGAGTATATGCATATATTCCTTTGCACTGCCGACTAAGTTCAAGATGGAATTCCGACCCCTACATCGAATAAAGTACTGAGATGTAGACTTATTGATTCATCAGTTTTCTGGGTTTGTCTGCTAAAAACAATCATTAACGCTCATTTCCTCTCATATCATACAGTTATCTGATCGAAAACGTCTCGCCTGTGTATGTCTAGGCATGCAATTGTTGTTGGGGTCGCTTTTTGTTTTCAACTATATATATATCTATCTATATTATCTTAATTTCGCTGTCACATGGCACTGTGAAACTTAATTTATTCGCTTTTCCGTTTCTTCTTCCTTCCAGCCTTTGTTTTCTTTGTTCCTTCCTTGCACTGAATTATTCTGTCAGGAATATTACTCTTTATAGGGCCGAACCCCACTTCAAGTCATATCATTTGAGCGAAAGGGAAAAGATCAGTTTGGAATACAATTTTACAAAGCCGGATGGTGACGTTATTCCCTTTGTCCAAGTGGTAGGGGCGATCGGCGGAGGTTTTGAAAACGACTCCTAAAAGGTACGCACAGATAAAAATAACTGATAAAGCCTTGTCGATTTCTACCCCAACAAAGCAACAAAACAGAGTAAAAATGACTCTTACAGGTACGAGATCATGTTACGTAACTGATTTTTAAGCCAGAACCCTAAAAGGACACTAAAAGGTACGCACAGGAAATATTTTTACCATAAAAGATACGCCCATCACCCCTACCACTTGGACAAAGGGAGTACCCCTCCCGGGCGTCTGCCGGAGTCAAAAGGATTTTTCTTATTTAAGGAATTAACTTTAGTCAACATTATTATTGGTCATTGATGAAATAGCTACCACAACAACAAAAAATAATGATGATGTGATAATAAAAAATGTTCAACTGACAAAAAAGAAGTGCGATCCGGTACAAACAAAAGGGAATGGAGAGGGCCCTGGGAACGAGGTTGATCCTGGTACTGTTGATTAACGGTGATTTGCATGGACACAACGAGTCATAGACCCCATTACTGACTTACCAAGACGTCTGTACTTACATAACAAAAGACCGACTGACAATGTGGCAGACAGACTACTGAGGACAATGTTGTTGTAATTGATAGTTGCTTAGTTAGCGCAAGGGTTAACCGTTTATAGTCCGGCTTTTTTGAAAGTCTGGTACTCTTCTCTATCCTGATCTTTTCAGTGCCGGACAAGCTAAAGTTATGTTTTCTGTACGTCGAGATCTGAAAAAAGGTGGAGTCGAAATCTTCATCCAATAAAGCCGATTCTGGAATGTGTTGGAAGAATGGTCCGATTTTGTTTTATTTTTCCCTAAATATGGGAAAGGTTCGTATAATAATAATAATAATAATAATTTATTAAGCATAATACAACGTCTAAATCGTATCCCAATGAGATCGTGGTCATTCTTTCCTTTTTTCTTTAACTTTCCTCATAGTTTAAATTGATTCTGTGAAAACTAAAATTGTTCTTGATTAAGTGTTTGTATTAGTGTTTATATTTAGCGTTTGTATAATTTCTGTCCTTGTTGTTGCTTACAAACCGTCATATTTACAAACTCCAAAGCAAGTAGAAAATAACCTCTGGTATCCAGGGTACTTTTTAAAAATTGTACTGACATATGTTGATGTATGAATATCGGAAATATCTTAACGTGATCAGTGACGACCCCCCTCCCCTGAGTAGTGTTGTATCACCGGTCTAGTTTACCGCGCGGTGCAGTGGACCACACACACACGAATCAGCGAGACGTATAGTTAAGAGAGGTTATCGCTCTGCACTTGTTGCAGACAAAGTACGTATAGATCACTGAAGATAACGGAAACCTTAGATTATCGGCAATAGACCTTCTATACAGTTACCTCTGCCTCGATAGTGTGTAATATATTCTTAAGAATTTGACAGAAAAATATAAAAATAATGTATCAAGTCAAGTCAATATGCTCTCTTGGTCAAGTTTGAAGAGCTGTGTGAGGCGTGTAATTTGGAGTAAAGTACGTATTGATCCCCAAGGATAATATACACATACAACTGAAACATTAGATCTTAATCCATGATATCAATATTAATAAACAGAAAAATAGAAGAGTCACTTATTTGGCTACTAGTCTCCTATAGATTACGTACTTACAGCTGATATAAAAGCTCACTTTTGAGTTTTGCTGAAATACCTTACTTTTATTAAAATACCTTATATAATACATAGTTATAGAATATCAGTCAAACTGAAGTTCTATCCGCATAAATGAAATTAGTCAAAATTGTAGAAATCGTTCACATCTTGCGCGCTTGACTAAACAAGATCAAATTGGACAAGTCTGACAGTCCAGCTTTTTAATGTTTGGCTTTGGCGGAACTGACCTCTCGCACATAAAAAATAATAATAATACTGAAAAGACATAAAACAAGAACAAGAAAAGATGCATATAAATAAGATAGGTCGACTTGTAGCAAGTCTATGTATAGCCCGGTATATAAGCTATGTTCTAAAGAATTTAAAAACAAAAAGCCCTGCTTTATCTAGCCTGCGTTACAGACCCTTGTAAGCGCTCGAAACGTCTCCGTTGGCGGGAGACGTTTCGAGCGCTCACAAGGGTCTGTAACGCAGGCTACGCTTTATCGCGCGCGCTAGTTTCAGTAGTCAGTCTATACATCGCAATAAGAGCTTGTTTAGGTCAGCGCTAAATTAATAGCACGACCACTAACAGACCAATAAAACACGTTGAAAGGTCTTTGTAAACAGTAGTGAGTTGCTAATCATAGGCTGCTTACTGCTGATATTGATTATGACTCAGACAGATTAGTCTGCCAGTCGTGGTATGATATCAAAACTAGTCTACATCAGCGTACGGAAAAGGGCGGGAAACAGCTGGTATTAGAACCTTTATCATGACCGGTTAGGGTTAAAATTCGTTATCACAACAGCTATTGCTATAAGTTTCAGCTACAATTTTTAATTAACGGGAGTCAGCTACGGCTCTAGAGCAAAATCTGGTCGTTCAATTTATAATTCCTGTAACAATCTAGATTCCTTTATATTAAAAAACCTTCCTATTTAAGCAGTCTTTTTATCGTTATCTATACTGTAATTTTGTTATTTCTTTTGATTTATTGAATATTTACTATACAGTTTTTGTTTGTATATTTTGTAAAGCGCCTAGACCATGCACGACTGCCAGAAAGCCGCTATGAAAACAAAATTGTATTATTTATTATTAGTAAAAGCAAATCTACTGGTATAATAGAAACACTGAACTAGCAGATTAGTAGAATCCTTCGTTCGGAGCCATTTTGAAAATTTTCCGTAACATTTTGACTGAAGTCAATATTCAGTAATAATTAGTCAATGTCAAAAATAAGTGTTTTCTAACATGGGAAAAACATTATCATAAATTTTGAGAGGCCATTTTGAATCAAGAAGGATTATATATATATACTGTATAACAGTATAAACAATTTATCGGAATTCCCTCTCTTGATAGAGCCATTACCTCTAGCGGAATTGCGGTTTTGGTGGACTGTTGGGCGCGGTTTTGTGGGAATAGTTGATGGTCGGCTTCGAGTTTTGTTAGGCACACGTGATGCTCAAATTCAGTGAAATACGTCAGATTCCGCATAGCCCATATACTTAGTTTTGTGTCTTTAATTTCTGCCCTTATTTTGAATAACTCATCAAGGTTTTGCATTATCAGAGTTAGTCTGCCGATATTTGGCTTTGTTTTTACATATACATAAAGTGAGAACAAAATATCATGTCTTGTAGCAATACCTCAAACTACTCAAACGCGCTTGAAAGCAATTTAACAATTTTTTTAAAAATATCGATGAACCTGATGTACTCCTATTTTAACTGATGCTTGGATAATAAGAAATCATGTCTTTGTCTCCCAATTTCACGCAGACGATAACACTTGCACGATAATTGTACACTGAAGAATGTACATATGAATAGTACATGTATGATGAGAAGATAGGAAGAAATGATAGAAAAGTTGTTCGTTAGTCACAAGCTCATCAGGTGCTCGGGGGAAAACATCAACCTGACAGGAATCGAACCCGTGATCTCCCGATTACCGGTGGTCGGATGCTTTAACCACTAAGCTACAGGGAGACTATCACGAATAACTTTTCTATTAATATACATGTAGTAATACTCTTACAAGTGAATCACAGACAGATGAGCTACAGTCACGTTCAAAATTGTTGGGACATTGTAACATTTTTATCAACGTTTTTGTTTGAGTTTTAAAAAATATACAAAACGTATCAATTTGATTGTATAACCCCCTTCCCTCCTGAGCAATGCTGATTTCACATTCCCAAAACTCAACATTGATACGGGGGAGAGAGGGAAACGGAAAAATGATGTTGAAATATTTTTCATGTAAAAACCAGATAATGTCCCAAGGTATTTTGCACATGATTGTAGCTCATAGAGGACATAGAGAGGTTTTTACAAAGTACGAAAACACGTGAATCATTTACTTCGTATCCTGTATAATTTAATCAGGCATTATTATTCAGTCCCGGAAAGAGATTCCATGCATAACTTGTAAACACGAGTCCAACGACTAAGCCTGGGATAAGCCTTAACAATTTCCCTCTTGCGGTATGAAAGCAAGCGCCCACGGTGTCACGCAGAGTTGTGGTCAGCAGGGATACATGCATCAGGTGATGTCATAGCAGACATCGCGTGTGCTTAACTTACAGGAACAAAACAGCTATATTTGGCTTCAAGTATAGCAAAGGCATTCACTAAGACCTTTTTCTCTTTGAATAAAACAATAGATTTAATAGTCAAGCCTTGACTTGAATCAGTACAACCTCGTTCCCAGGGCCCTCTACCTTCGCTTTTGGGAAGAGAAGGGAGAGGGCCCTGGGAACGAGGTTGGAATCAGTATAGATTCATGATTCGTCAGGCGAATTCGGGGAAGGTTTATTAGAGAACTTCAGTGGACTTCTGTCTATCGATTTACATCGCATCAATAGAGCACAAGAACCACCGTTTTTTTGCGTTAAAATATTGTATATTTTATCACAAGCAGGTTTTTGTACAATAGTCCTTTTCACAGTTCCGTTCAGTGACAACGAATAATAGTTCCAAGTTGAGGTTCGAGTTGTTGCGCATAGATAAAACTATAACAACAACGCGCACCTCGAATTGGAACTATCATTCGTGGTCACTGAACGGAACTGTGAAAAGGACTATAGATATTTTCCCTATATATACAAAGGGAAAAACACCTTTGATATTACAATTGCATCCACCTATGTATTCACTGAATTTGTCAGTGTCAAAAAGAACATAGGGAATGCGGTTAGAAATGGATTAGAAATAGCTGTTGATCAAAACTGCCCTGTTGTGGATTAAGCTAGTAGCTCGCAGAGATCCCCCCACTGAAACTAGAGATTTATTCCAGCGTCTAGGTTCAGCAAAATCTTGATAAGTCCGGTTTTATTTTCCAAAAATAACAATGATCTTGTTTACTTTATACCAACTAACCCGAGTTACTAGAAAATGCTAAACTACCAGCGAGTATGTTCTAGGTTAACATTACTCAGATTATTGCAATGACCACACCCTATCTCTTAACATAGCACAAAATCAATTGATGTTGAGCAATGCTCACATTCCTTCCCCTAGGGCTGATATAGAAGAATAATTAACTTATTGAACTACACTGGTTCTATAAATCAATAAATCGGTGTTTCTTACTTTATTTTATTGTTCTATACCAACGAACGGTCATCATTAAAGTCAGTAGATTTATTTAACTTTTTTTTTTTTGGGTTTATCGGAATATAAGTCTCTACCACATCGATTCATATTGTTGAAAATAAAACTTTAAGAAGTATTAGCATATAGTCTTTTTTAGAGCATTACAAATAAATTATTATTATTGTTATTTGGAAGTCTTTGTTTTCTTAGCAAGTTATTTCTGCCCTAGTCTCCCCCGGGTTTTTGCGTGACAACACTAAAAACGACTGTTGCATGGGAGACTGGTACTTTCCCAAACCCTTCCGAATTTCCTGATGGAGGGACCATGCATGTAGCACGAACTACCTCGTCGTGTGGGGCTTTGTTTCTTCCGTCTTTGCACAAAACATGGCATATTGAGCAGGAAGTTAAGACTTCTGCGATGTGCAACATGTTTTCGGATTGACTACAAATTATCACTACACCTAACATTACTTTGTAAACTTTGTAGTTAACTATCAGTGTTATAAGTAAATCAATGGCTGTCCTACAAGTCGTCATTATCATTTGATGTTTTTGAGTTGTATTTCCGAGGAAGCAGTTTCCTTTGACCTTTGTAGTATATATTAAAACCAAACATTGAAACGTACACGCAAATTTATAAAAAGGGCTAAACATAGAAAACTAAAAGCTTAGAAAAATTAAAAATTGTATTTCTAAGCAATATTACAAATCTTAGTCAAACATTGAAAAACAAAGAATAAATAATAAAAGTATAAGAATAAATGGGAGTTTAAACTTACCCAATTAAAATGTGTGTATTGTCAGCCAATCACATTTCGTCTAATTCAAGCGAAAATCTGACGCATAAGAGCGAAATATTGAAAATTATAAACTTGTCTCCAATTGTAGATACCGATTCAATGCAGCCAAATATCCCACGAATACAGTATTTTAAGACGATCAGTTGTTGACGGTGGACCACGCTGTTCACTGGGTGCAGCCAACAGAACAAAAATATTATGATAAGAGAATTGACATTGCCGCTTATGTACCGCAATGTAGTCTGGGAGAAAATTCCTGCAGATGAAATTATTGGAAATGAAAAAATAATAAATAATACCAATTCCCATAAAAATCAAGAATAAAGTGGTAGAAATGATGTAAAACCGATAAAATATAGGTACTGTCACTTCCTGGAGAGCAGTTTCAAAACCGCAGTCCGGCTCCTTGCACACTGATAACGCATTTCTCAGGATATCCTATAATACATCATAATTAAATTTCTCAACAGTAAGGTAATTTCTAAGATTAAAACTCGTTCAATATGAGTGCTGAATTTTGAAGATATGAATTCACTTTGATCAGTTATAGTTAATTTTCACTAGTTTTGCCAGTTGCCGTTCATCAAAACTATATTCTTGACAGTTACTTACTGAAGTTTTAGGTGATTGATATAATTATATTTAAATGAAATATGTACCAATATTAAATTGAAATTCGCTCGGTGTATAAGTGAAATACATATACATGAGAAAAATATTAATTGCCATTGGCGGGCAATATCATTATTGACTTACCAGAGCAGTAACGAACACTGTTCATACGATCATGGGATAATGATACGTAAAACATAAGACAACTTCCTCGGTTAGTATGGCAACATTTACTAGAAACTTCATTGTTGTTGTGTTGACTTAACACAGACGAGATAAGATCAGCAGGGCGGAGACCATCTTACTTCAAGACATGCATATTGGTGCGTGAAGTATTTGATTATCAATGTTTAGATTCCAAACGAAGATACATGAGGATCGTTAGAGTAGAAGGAGTAGTTTTGATAAACTTGTGGAGTATTTGAAGCAAGGGTCAAGCAAGCTTCGTCAAATGCAATAAATATTAGATTAATTTCAGTGTTATAACAAACAAACAAACAAACAAACAAACAAACAAACAAACAAACAAACAAACAAACAAACAAACAAACAAACAAACAAACAAACAAACGAACGAACGAACGAACGAACGAACGAACGAACGAACGAACGAACGAACGAACGAACGAACGAACGAACGAACGAACGAACGAACGAACGAACGAACGAACGAACGAACGAACGAACGAACAAACAAACAAACAAACAAACAAACAAACAAACAAACATTAAATTTAACCGGAAAAACAAACTAACGAACAAAAATAGTAAAATGCATCCATGTTTTTGTTAGTAAACTAAAGTTAAAGATAATGTGAAAATTAACCAAATAATAAGTATGTATAACCATGATAATAAAAACTTGTTTTTATTATCCATGGTATAACATACAAGTCATTCATAACCGATAGATAAATAGAAAGATTTAGTCAGTCAACAGTCTCTTATCCAGATTTTTCTAGATTGATATGACATAATTATCAACTCCTTTTATTTGTTGTGTGCCGATAATGAGTCATCGTCTAGAAATGTATGGTAATTGCAGCCGTCACTTCTATATCTCTGATCTCTGATATCTTGGTGTTGCAGTGCACAATCCATCACGGTCCCTTGAGCGAGAAATATTTTGACAGAGAGCAAACTGGGACCGACTTACTTCAGTCTGATAGCAAAATGGCGGTCGGTGTTTTCAAACTTCCTTTTTGGATAGTTTTATGGTTATTTACTTCGTCTATCTTTGTCTTGTTAGATGCGTTTTTTGTTTTGCTAAGACCTCGTACAATGCCAGGAGGAGATCTGAGTTTTCTTGTCAGCTATTGTAAGTATTAAAAATAATATTGAAAGTTTATAATAGTAATCTTACACTCAGTTGCCCGGAGTAACTAATCGATTAAATCTATTAATCGATAAAATCGATATTAATCGATATTAATCAATACTAATCAATCGATTATTATCGGAAATCGATAAAAATCGATATTCAGCTTTGCTGTGATTATCGATTTTATCGATTTCTATCGATTTCTATCGATTTTTTATCTTTTTCGTTTTGGACTGAATTTATTATTAAATGATTACGTAGAGAAAAGCTCGCGCTCTACAAGCCTGGCCAATATCAACCAAAGACTAAATAATTGTAAAAATAAACAACCTAAAATAAAGCTGCATAATTAAAACTGTGGTTTTGATAGATTTTATTTTTGGTACTTAGCGAGAGTAATCGATATAAATTAATCGATATTTCTAGATTTTTTTGTGATTATCGAGTTTTATCAATTACCGATACTAATCGATACTAATCAGTTGATTATTATCGATTAATATCGATTTATCGATTAGCTTTCCGATGATCGATTTTCATCGATTAGTTACTCCGGGTCAGTTGGTAAAACTTAATATTTATCTAAACAAAGGCAACTCATTCTCGTTTGATAACAATTAGGCTTTTCAAAGAAATCCTACAGAAGTCCTAAAATAATTGACATACATGTGACATGAAAGGCATTGGTCAGAGTCCAGAGTGCAGCAGACTTTGAAAAAAACTTTGAACTTTAAAATAATTAAAATAAGTGAATTTGGATTGCCATCATATACAAACTATAAATATGATCTACAATTTTTTTTTGATAAATAAATTTTGTATTTGCATATATCATGTATTCAGCTTAATTATAAAGACCCACGGTAACTTACCGGCATGCTTTGCGTTGTTTATTTTGATTTTGCAGTCAGTCCATATTACAAGAAAACAAATAAAACAAAACACTTAACGATTTAGTAAGAATAAATACCCACTCACATTGTAAACAGATATCAAAATATCTATTTATGCAATTTTTATGGTCCATGAAATTCAGCCTTTCTCACGGTGCATGCATGGGGTCATGCATGCTGGTAAGTGACAAGGGGTCTTTAATATTTTATGCATACATGAATAAAAGTTACTATTTTTAATATTATCCAAAGTGTAATGACACTGTTCACATTCTCAAATACACAGTCTAGATACAGACAGATTGTTTATCTCAGGGTTGTGAAGAGGGATGTGGGATCAGGGATCACATGCCTGGGATCGGGGATCACATATTCTGAATCAGCTGGAATCAGGGATCTGCACAGAACACAGGTAGCCCAAGCTCACTGTTAGTGTTGATTTACCAAAGGATATATATGGGTATACTTTTCAACCTTTGATTTTTTGCCTTAAAATTTAATAAAATCCAATAAAACTCTTACAGTGTCTTCTTGTTGATCTCTATAATCCTCTGAGTTAATTCTAGAGATCAACAAGAAGACACTGTAAGAGTGTTATTGAATTTTATTAAATTTTAAGGCAAAAAATCGAAAGTTGAAAAGTACCTATTAATCTTTTAGTAAATCAACACTAACAGTGAGCTTGGGCTACCTGTGCACAGAAGTGGAATCAGGATCGTATGAATAAGAACAATTTTTGTGAGATCAGGGAGAAAAATATGCGAGCTTTTGGGATCAGGGATCAAACTTTTGTGTACAAAATCAGGATCAATCACGAGAAAACATCCCTCGTCATGACCCTGCCATTTATCTTGGCAGCCTTTACAAGATAGACTGTACATTGACAGTAGCTTTATATATGAATACATGGCGAAGGCTGAACTATACATAACATGATTTGACAAATAAGTATAAAATAATGTATTTATGAAATGACCGTATTTCCCTGCTTGCGCGCACCTAATACAAACCATGCAGACAAGTCATGTGATGGGGGCTGTACATGTTTTGTTGAGCAGGCCGTAAAAAGCCGTCCGACCCGCTCAAAAAGGCGTATAAAGGGTCATAAAATGTCGGGAAAATATTTGGCTCTTGGCCATTTGTGCTGCCCTCATTCCATACCGCATAACTTCGAGCCAAATATTGTCCTGTCCGACCCTCCCACTGATTCAATAAGTGCATAATATTAACTAATTTTATCATATGCAGACAGTATATACCTTGATATTGACAAAAGATATGGAGATATGAAGGATGGATTTGTCCTTGGACAAAGCTGGTAAGACTTACCATTAACTACAGTCAACACATTTTGCGTGTTCTTGAACACTAAACTTCAACTTTTAAAAACAATATATTTGATTGAAATGAATAATCAATTTTTCAAAATGAATAGTTAATGAATTTATTACTAAGTGATATAATTATTTAAATCTTTGGTTTCAAAGTTGAAAAATATATAATACAATAATAGAAAATGAATTATATATTTCTATTACCTGTAATAGTTACGTATAAAACAACTCTGTCTCAGTTGGGTCTGCCATTTTTTTGCAAGCCAAAATATTTAGAACTGGGACTAATTCAGTATTTCAGGGACTGTAAGCTTGTTGAGGATAGACCAAATCAGCTAACGCGTTTCTATGTATGTTTCCACCCAATTCAAATCTTTTGGGAATTAGATTCTTTGTCTGATGTATTTCGATATCACGTGGAAATATTTTGGAACAAAAGTTTTTATTCCCAGAGGTTTTGAAATTTGAAACATACATAGCAACGTGTTAGCCGATCTAAGGTCTTTTGACTACCAAGATAAGCAGCTTATAGAAGACTGATATCATTATCCCTAAGGGGGAGGGGGTTCAATTATTGCAGATACTCATTGGGAATTTTCAGAAGCAACTCTATAAGATGCCTGGAAGTTCATCTATTTATAGAGATCTATACCATACCAAAACATCGAAAAAACCCTCTTAAAGCGATGTGATTTTCCTTTTGCAATACCCTAAAAAATACCAATTTGTTGATTTTTTTTTTATTTTTACCACTGAGTCCCTACCCAGGGATTCTTATAATATACTGTCTTATAGAATTAACATTTAATTGCAATACGTCCCTAAAGAATACCAAATCGTTGATTTTTTTTCTGAAGGATATTCCCGTTATTTTTACCACTGAGTCCCCCCTACCCAGGGATCCTTATATTATACTATCTTATAAAATTAACATTTAATTTAATTAAAAGTGTAACTAGTTTTATTACTTTCCATATATGTCTTGTTTAGGATGAATCTGCTTGAAGTATTCCTCAACTTCATCACTTTACTGTTGGTAAGCAAAACTGTTATTCAAATGATATGAACTTTTAAGTTTTCTATGTTAATTAACATATCAATCCCTGGCAGCACTTACAGTCGATCCCATTATCGTTGTTCATGTAAAAAGAAGTTTACAAGTTAACAAAAGTCACGTGTCTCATTAATATGCGCATGTGTGCAACAAGCCTTAAACACAGGTGTAGAAAATGGCGACGGCCGGAAGTTTGAAACAGCTTTTAAACAGTTTAGAAGTGTGGGTTTTAGAAGCGAAGAAAAAAGTAGCTATTTGATTAGAAGAATTACTAATTTTCCAGTTCTGGAGAACATCATAGAATTCCGCTCGGCACTAGCTAACTTTCTTTCGGACTTAGCAGATAATATTACTAAAGAATGTCAGATTGGACAAATCATAAGAGAAAGATCGAGGCATCTCTCAATATCAACGACTTTTCGTCAACGTGTTTTCAATGCATGTGCTATTGTATCTTATGCAAATTAAAAGCTCCGCGAGAGGAAATTAAATATTTAATTAGTTTGTTAACTTGTAAACTTCTTTTTTCATGGACAATGTTAATGGGATCGACTGTATATCAAAGATGATATTATTAATTTTGAATAATTTAGAATTTAAAAAGTTTTGATTTAAATGAATCTTGTGTGTTTTCACATGCTCAAATGAAAACTGATCATGAGGTGCATTTAATATTTATCAGAACATAAAAGCCAACTGTTGATAATATTATTATGACAGTGTTATTGCTATAAAAATAGTGTTGATGCATGCTCTTATTAAGGATGGATTTTGTCAGTCAATGTGTCCAATTAGTATTTTATAATTAACTTACACTCCCATGATTGAAGTAATAATAGTAAATCTATAGATATGTCAGTAATTTTTAGGTTTATTTATTTTTACTTTTGAAATGGTGTGCAGTTATCTTTGTTAGTTCTGTTTATACAGTTTGAATATAAATTTGTCATACCAGTTATTGCTTATTTAAATACACAATGCTAGTAAATAGTAGAATCTAGGAGAAAAAGACAACTTGTCTTTTTCTCCTAGATTCTACTATTTGGGTATTCTATAACCGGTATATAATTAAATAACACTATTTTATTGTGTTCCAGCATACAAGATCATCAATATATACGCTGGTAATTGCATTAATAGCAACAACAATGACCTGGGCCAAGACTGTTCTATACTTCCTGATGACATCAAAGTTGTGTCATGGAGATCAGTTTGTTGCTGAACTTTCCTGGTTTAAGTTTGTGTTCTTGTTCATTATTCCTAATGGTATCTGGATTGTATTACCTCTGTTTTGTATGATTTCATTGGTATTGCAGATAACACAACTATTACAAACCAAGCAAAAGAAAACATGATAATATAATAGACCTCTTTATCTGTATGCAAATTGCCCATTTCAGAACACGTTCTTTTATGATGAATGTGTTACATCATTTACATGTGAAAGAAACAATTCCCAAGGGTAGTATCACATGATCTGAAATGGGACAACAAACAAGGAAGGTAAAGAGGTCTATTGTGATGTTTTAGATAATAATTGAGACGTAATAATAAGAACAGGTTCCCATTTAAATATGTACTTATGCAATTTTTGTTGATGTGTGCTAAACACACAGATCAACCAATTGATGAGAGAAGTTCACTTCAGAAATAATATACTCTGATTGGTTGATCTGTGTGTTAAGCACACATCAACACAATTTGCATAAGTACAGATTTAAATGGGAAAGTACAGATTTAAATGGGAACCTGTTAAGGTAATGATAATGATTATCATAATAATAGATATTCTTAAAAATGATGAGAAATAACAGTGATGGCACTTCTTGTACCCAGACTCTTCTCAGCTTTCTTACATTAAAAAGCTGAGAAGGGTCTGGGTACGATGATGATCACAATGATAACATTAATAATGATGACCATGTGACCATGTGACAATATTAATGATGATCTGATGGGTATAATGATTTTGATCAAAATGATATCTGTAATTACAAATTACTAATACAGAAAGATGGTCATAAACATGTACTCCCCTTTCTCAGTGGTAATTTACTATGTAGGAAATATGGAGCACTTATGGAACTGCTGTGAAACCAGCAGTTTACAATCATGAGTGTTGCTAGTTAATGCCTCTGAGACATGACTGTTTTGATGTCTGATAAATAATGATGAATTAACATGATGATGATGATATTCCACTGTTCTTCTACTTCGCTCAATTAAGGTTTGGACATTTTAGTATTTACTTACATTATCGTTGAAGTGCGACCTCCCAACCTCAGCAATCAATCATGATGAATCAATCAAAGTTGTCCCTAACATTTTGATTGACAACAGACAAAATGCTAGTTTGCAAATAAGACACCAAACTTCACACTTCAATGATAATCATATCGTAGTAAAGGGGATACCTGCAGTGCAAAATTACACTCTAATATTATGCACCTTGTTTTCATGTCAACCCATTCAATTCTTCAGAAAAACTTCTGTTATCATAAATTTTTATTTTTTGCAATGGTAGTACATTGAAGGGTGCAGTATATTTTACAATTCATGCAATAAATAACAAATAATAATACTTAAGGGTTTAAATATTATTAGTATAATGTTGTTGTTAGTAATAAAGACCTTTACAATCTGTGATGATTAAACTATTTTATATTCAGCATGCTTGTTTGATACATTATTTGTAAATTTGAGTGCAAGTTCCACTCAAGTTGGTCCAGGATAATCAGAAAAATATTGAGGTATCCTTGTTTCTCGGTCGTCATTTCTTACAATTTGCTTCAGTTCTTTCACCAAAGAATCCCTCTCTAAAAACAAAAAAGATCAAATGAAACATTTCATTCAAAAAAATGTAAGCTTTGGGCCTACATATGGCCTATATCATCAGGGCAAATCAAATTAATTGTAAAGAAAACTATTTTTACTCATGCATACACAATGCTAAAAAACGATATAATTATCTTGCAGACTTAGCATCATTCTAAAAATCAATAATAATTTTTGATACTGTGAAAACCCTCTTTAATTATTGGACACTTGCATGGACCTATATATATTTTTTCCTGGTTAGCAGGGATTCTGGTTTGTGGAAGTTCTATTTGAAACTTTGAAAGAATTTGGCAACAAAATGTAGATCCATTTTAGAGAGTGTTACATTTTTTGAGGGTCTTGTGTAGAGGGCTTCCATTGTATAATAAGACAATAACATGACTTTTGGAGGGCATATTGTTTATTTGCAGCCCAAGTAGCATCATTTGCGCCTGAGCGGAGCGATATGATCATCAATATAATTATTAGGTCAAGTTTCAGAAAAATAAAGAAATTTGGGAAATTTTCTGAAACAGGGCTGATGCGGTATGATTTGTGGCCCGCCAAAATTCATTTTCGCCTGCTTGGTGTGCGTTTTCAATAGGGCTGTTTGTTATTTGGCCTAGAATATTGATAATAATCATCATTTTTTACAAATTCATACATTCCTTCATCCTCAATGTCCCTGGTATATAATTATAGTTGGTAAGAAGGGTGACCAACACATAGTTACTTACTCACCTTGTTTACTTGCATGCTTTAAGAATTCCTCTAATTCTGGAATTGGGCCTGATTTATAACGTACTTGAGGTTCTTTTATCTGTAACAAAAACATAACCAACTAGATTACACACATTAAACACAAGCAACATGATTAGCTGTACTATAAATAGTATCACATATTTTTCTCTATATTTTTAGAGATGGACCACTACAAAAGTGATGGGGATGGGGAAACAGTGCAAGGAAAAATAGAGATTATTTGCATATATATAAATAGATCATATAAATAGTATTTGATATATATTAACAGGGCCACAGATCTGTTAATATAACACCGTGAGACCATGAGAAAAAAGTGGAGGGCTAGATCTCCCCAGCCCCTCCTCCTCCGTGGCCCCTGTATAATAACAATGTACTTACTTTGGACAATACCTCCTTGTATTCATCGGTATATTCAGTTCTTCCAGAAAGATGCATTTGAGGTTGTTTTACAGAAACAGTTGGAACTATAAAAGCACATACACAATTTCCTTTTATATATACCTTCTATAAGAAATGTTTTTAAAATTTTCCAGTAGGAATGGATCAATCAATCATCCAATCAATCATCCAATCAATCATCCAATCAATCATTCAGTCAATTATCCAATCAATCATTCATTCAATCATCCAATCAATCATCCATTCAATCATCCAATCAATCATTCATTCAATCATCCAATCAATCATCCATTCAATCATCCAATCAATCATTCAGTCAATCATCCAATCAATCATCTATTCAATCATCCAATCAATCATTCAGTCAATCATCCAATCAATCATTCATTCAATCAATCATTCAGTCAATCATCCAATCAATCATTCATTCAATCATTCATTCAATCATCCAATCAATCATTCAGTCAATCATTCAGTCAATCATCCAATCAATCATTCATTCAATCATCCAATCAATCATCCATTCAATCATCCAATCAATCATTCATTCAATCAATCATTCAGTCAATCATCCAATCAATCATTCATTCAATCATTCATTCAATCATCCAATCAATCATTCAGTCAATCATTCAGTCAATCATCCAATCAATCATTCATTCAATCATCCAATCAATCATTCATTCAATCATCCAATCAATTATTCATTCAATCATCCAATCAATCATCCATTCAATCATCCAATCAATAATTCATTCAATCATCCAATCAATCATCCATTCAATCATCCAATCAATCATTCAGTCAATCATCCAATCAATCATTCATTCAATCATTCATTCAATCATCCAATCAATCATTCAGTCAATCATTCAGTCAATCATCCAATCAATCATTCATTCAATCATCCAATCAATCATTCATTCAATCATTCATTCAATCATTCATTCAATCATCCAATCAATCATTCATTCAATCATTCATTCAATCATCCAATCAATCATTCAATAAAACAATCATTCATTCAATCATTCATTCAATCATCCAATCAATCATTCAGTCAATCATTCATTCAATCATTCATTCAATCATTCATTCAATCATCCAATTAATCATTCATTCAATCATTCATTCAATCATTCAATCAATCATTCAGTCAATCATCCAATCAATCATTCAGTCAATCATCCAATCAATCATTCAGTCAATCAACCAATAATTGTAGATAAATTATAAATTAGCAAATCTATTTGAGGTGGGCAGTTAATATATATTGTCTACATAGCCTGCGTAGCTCGGCGTTCCTGGGAACGCCGAGCTACGCAGGCTAATTGTCTACATAGTTATTTACACATAATAATAACCTATAATGATAAATCTATAATTTAAGTTTGTTGAATATGTATTAGTTTGTTTAATTCTTCATCTTTTCATTTGATTCATACATCTATTCATTATTTCATTCATCCATTTCATAATTCCTTTATCAATCCTTACATTCATTATTGAATTGAAATGTCATTGTATGGAATTACATTTCGTGGAAAATATAACATGGACATTTCACATAACATGAAAAATAAAATCATGTTCAACATGGAACACAAAATCATGTTTCACAGATAATGAAATTGCCATTATATGTTTCACACTGAAATAAAAACAGTCAAATACATCTCCCCAATCCCCTTGTGCCTGGCTATGTGGACTAATGACTAACCTGCGCCTACAGTAGCTTTGTGTTTGTCCCTGTTGCATCCATAGCGTGTCAAGGTAGGACATTGCAAAGCATGATGTGTAGAAGGTTTTTGATAGGTGTGGCGTGTTGTAGAGTCTAAAGTGTATGGTGGTTTAGGAAGGCTCTCTCGAAGGTCACCATCAAACACTGTCTGTATTTGAACTCCTAGAAATTGTTTTGATTAAACAATAATGTTAATATTTTCCCTGCTAGCAGAGTCTTCCACAGTTCGATTCTGACAATCGAACTGTGGAAAACTCTGCTAGCAGGGAAGTTTATATTATATCAGACTAATTTCTTGTAAGTGTGATTGTTTATTACGTCGCAGTGTGGGGGGTTACTAGGGGGTTATAATTCTCAAAACAGCTTGAAAGTGTGTGTGTGTGTGTGTGTGTGTGGGGGGGGGGGGTATATCTTTTTAAGATTACGTGAAATGGGGGGTACATTTTTTTAATATTATGTTTAGCTTTCAAAAATTATATATATATTTTTTAAAATTATAAACCCACACATACAAACTAAGAAAGAAATAAGAAAAAAAGGGTTATGTTTTTTTAGAACTGTTTTGGGGGGAGGGTACATTTTGGTATTAAACAATCGGTCGGGGGGGGGGGGGGGGGGGGGTTGGAGGTGTTATGGAATTTTTAAGGCTTCTGAAGGAGGGGATACTAATTTTCCTAGGCAACTGATGGAGGGATCACGATTTTGGCAAACATCAGAAGGGTCATGGAAAACATGTTTATGGCAAGGGAGGGGTTGTGACAAACCCGACCATAAATAATGACCGCGCCATAAAAACTAGGTAAATAAATAAATAGATAATTAAATTATAAATAAAATAAATAAATAAAAGCAAACGAAACATATATAATATCAAAAAGAGTAGAATAAATAAAAACCATGATTGAAAATAAATAATTTGAATTCATTTCCTTACCTTGAGGAATACCTGTGTAATCGTTTTGATAAGTAGTTTTCAATTGATCAAATGTGATTTCTTCCATGTTTTTAGTATTGTATCCAGATGGATCAAGAACAGGACGATCAGAACGACTAAATTTCCAAGTCATAAAAGCCTGAGAATTTTAGGAACAAAAAATGAATTAAAAAATCGGACATGAAATTGGATAAAAAAAAGAAAAAAAAGATCCAATAAAATGATTTTATAAAAAAATAAAAATAATAAAATATACCGCTGCGAGCAGGGTTCGAACCTGCGCGGGAAGATCCCATTGGATTTCAAGTCCAACGCCTTAACCACTCGGCCATCGCAGCCTTCCATGTTAAAGACACGAAGAATTATTAAATTTAAAGGTAGGCAAAATATTTTCTTCTATCCAAACGTTTCTAAGCAACGACAACTAGATAAAAACCTGATTTTTAAAAAAAGCCGTGATTGAAAAAACGACCAAAAATAATACAAATAATTTCATACAAACCTTTGAAGGATGCGGATTATTACGCGGCGAAACTTCTTTTTGTTCCATTGACTTTATTGTCTTTTCACAGAATTCTTTACCGTAAGTTGTTTCTTTATATTTTAGTTGGCTTGGGAATATCTTGGCTGATGAGGGTCTGTTGAAATATAAAAAAAAACACAAAAATAATTTTTCTATTGATATATTATTAATGAGTCACGGCGCTTGGTTACTATGACTACCTTGCGAATGGGGCCGGTGTTCCTTGCGTTCCCGTGAATTCTCTTCTGTGTGTTGTCATGTAGAATTTGTCAGGGTTTTGAGAATAACTATTCATGTTTCGTAATCTTGGAGGTGCACTTGGTGGTCTTCTAGGGACTGTCTTGTGTTTAGAAACTATAAAGTAAATAAGGTTGATTATAGGATTCGAAGGCATGCTGCTTGATTGTTACAATTATAAAGTTATTGTTTGTGATTACCCGTACTATACCACGCTGCTGGATCAGAGGAAAGGCCAAGCTTTTGCATCAACTGTACACAAAGATCCTTGTCTGAAGTTCGTGTAGAACTCGGATAACAGCGAGCGATGTTGTAGGCAAAACCAGGCGAGACTGTAAACTCACTCAACTACAAGAAGTCACAGTTAAACAAGTTATTATCACACGTGAAAAAACAGTAATTCCTGAGGTTGATTATCGATAATAGGAGTTAATTAGAGTTCTTACGTTTGGTGGTTTCCAATTAGCCCAAGCTTCGCGCGATTTTTTGCGATAATTTTGACGATTTGCCATTGTCGAGGTCATAATTTGGTACTGAGTGGTGTTCGATCCAAAATTGTGAAGCCAATCTAATGCTCGATGAGATGTTCTAATTGGACAAAGTCACGCAATCCAGTTTGCATTATTTTTTAAAGTATTTATGCAGAATATGTCAAATTTAAGCCCTTTTTCTTTTTTTCTTGGCATAAATAAATTATATAAATGATTAAAATGACAAAATAAATATATGCATCAGTGAGAGAACTGAATACTTAAGAAAAATATGTATTGTCACGCACTTTTGTCGAGACATTCAGTCAATTGATAAATTACTTTCAAAGGAACACAATACCTAACTATAAAGCAATATCGATCAACACCAAATAAAAAGATTGATTTATATTCTGCAGTAAATTATAAACACCTGTTAAGCAGTGTCTTTTGAAATAAACTTCCTTTCGAAATCTAGAATCCGGAAAATTGTATTTATAGCATCAAAGAATAATAACACAAGAGAAAAAAACAAAACGAAACTTCAACTGAACATACAAAAAATATAACAAAAACATACTCATGAAAATAACTATTTGGATTATTACGGATTAAAAAATGACCAAATGATAGCTGACGTAGAATTGAAAAAATAAGGAAACAAACTAAAAGGATAAAGAACCAGTCAAACAAACAAGTAAACAAACAGACAAACAGTTATTTCTAAATATATTCTCTATGTATTATTTCTATAATTTCTAAGTATTTTTGTTCCTAGAATTCCGTCATCCTTATAAATAAGTGAATTCAGATATTCAATCATTAGTCCTAGCACATTTTTAGCGATTTAGTTATTTGCTAGGGCATGCAGTACCTACTGTACTTGTAATTTTCTATTTGTAAATTGTAATCTCTTGCAAATTCTAGGTGCAATAAAAACGTTGTTGTTGTTGTCGTTGTTGTTGTACAAGCTAAAAAGCAAACAAACAAACATGGAAAATTGACACTGACATTAACGATGACACAATCTAGGTTAACATAACGGCATAACTCGTGATCAAAAGCTATTTCTGAATAAAAACATCCACTCATTTTTGACATTAGAAAATCATCGCACCAATATGTACTGTCGTATTCAATAAAACATCATATTTATTATCGATATTGAAACAAAGGAACTAATGCCAAAGAATACAGTTGTATTCTTCACTTTTTGAAACGAGTAAATAGAATCCGACAAAGCTGCATGAACTGATCCCTTTTGTAGAAAATATATTTTTCATAACTTACCTTTGTAACTTGTTTCAAAACATGACATTTGAGTCGAAGTTTGATGTTACATTCTAAACATCTTGTTGCTATGAACAAGACTACATTAGTGAATAATTTCACCCCGTAATATAGAATCTGGGGCGTTAGATGGTTTTCATTGGGTAAACGTGGCAAAAGCGCTGTAAGAGGTCTTTCATAGTTTCTATTGCTTGTATCATGCACCCAGCTTGATTAGAATATGTTTGGTTGGAGACATACAAAAACCATTTCAAATACCATATTCATACAGTACACTTTAATTTCAAAAGATTTTATTTCGCGATTTGGAAAAAATGCCTAAAACCAAGGCACTTTATTTTCGTGATAATCAGATGGATCAATAAACACTGAATACTGGCCTTATTTGACTAGTTGACACAAGTAAACGATACTATCTACGTAAACGTTTTTGTATTAATTTGTATTTCAACGAAACGATGGGATAACTGAACGGTATAATCAATGAAACAAAGAATAGAAATAGATTGTCTTCCATGTACTGTACGAGCGAAATACTCGAAGAACTTGGCCTGCGGTACAGAGACCGGCTGATAGCCTCCTTAACGGACGTCATTCGGTGTCGGTCTCATTTAGTCGGGGAAGAATATTAGACGTCTGCTATTAAAGGAGGCTAAGAGACTGATGGTGAAGACCAAGAAAACATAAAATAAGTCACTTAAAGCTTATGTGTTCACGTATGCTTAAGGCCCAGGCAAACGGTTTCACTTTGCTTCAACATCCGTTCGATTTTGTTGAATATGGCAATGTTTAAACGCTTTTAAACTCTTTCAACTTTGTTGAAACATGTTGAATTGATGTTTAAAGAGTTTAAAAGCGTTAAAACATTGCCATTCAACAAAATCGAACGGATGTTGAAGCAAATGTTGTAACCGTTTGCCCGGTCCCTTAATTTTCCCTCATGCAAACTTTCGCAAATGTTGTTCAAAATGAAATCGAAAATATTCAAACGGGCTTGTTAGGACAAAATTATCATGTACAAGCGAACAAATTGTATAATATTTCACATCAATTATCAATACGCAAAAACTTGAAATACAACGATCATTTATTTATAAAAGGCCAAATACTAAACTGCCCCGGCTCTCTCGAACGTTTTTATAGAAACCACGGTAGTGACGCAGTCACGGCACTGCACGTCCGTTTCACAGTCATACGAAAACCGCTCTATTACCGGCATTTACGGCTCTGCTTCTAATATTCATAAAGACTTCGTATAGTTTGTCTTGTAAATAAATGATGATAATCATGACACGTCTTTGTTCGTGCATATTGTTTATTTATGGCCATTTTAGCCTCGTTTGCAAATTAATGCTGCTCGGGCCGCATACAAACATTATGCCCTCTAAAAGTCATTAACAAGGCTGATGTGTTTTTTATACACCCTTTCCGAGAAAGGTTGTCACCCGTGAAAAGCACACAAGCTAGTGGCGCAAGGGATCATGGATGAGCTCAGAAACTAAATGTGCATTCGGAACGCCTGTCTTGTTGTTTGATAAGTCAAAATGGACATTTCTCAATAACATATTGACAAGTGTAAGGCCTGTTATTGGTCCAAATCTCGCCAAATCTGGCCTAATCTGGCCTAACCCCGCAAGCAAAAAAATCCTAAAATGTCTAATCTCGCCTGATCCCGCCTTATCCCGCCTGATCAAGCAAGGTTGAAAATCACAAAATGTCCTAATCTCGCCTAATCTTGCTGCGAGATTAGGCGGGTATTGGGCCCATAGCAATGTGGCCATGAAATCCCTGCTTTCTAACTGAAGTATACATAGGTAATCCATAATCCCCTGCGCTACTAGCTTGTAAGCTTTTCAATTCACGGGTGACAAAGTTTCTCGGAAAGGGTGTATTTAGCTGATGCTATTGATTTAGTAAGATATTTAATTTCAAACGTTTTACTATACTATTCATTTCTAGTCCAGTGCAGTTAGTGCTGTTTTAGCTCCTGACCAGTGCTGTTGTTTTGATAGAACTATACTAATTCCTAACGTTTTAATATTTTCTAGTCTCAGTTTTGGGTAACGTTTGGGAAAACAGGTGCCGTACCGTAGTCACTTACAAAACATTTGATGAATTTTTGACATTATTTTGACATTTTTTCATCTCAATCGGACCAATCAGATACACGTTTATATCGAGAGGCGGAGTTTATATCGAGAGGCGGTGTTAATATCGATCAGAGGCGGAGACTTTAGATACTTTGAGATGAAAAAATGTCAAAATAATGTCAAAAATTCATCAAAAGTTTGTGTAGGTGACTACGGTACGGCGAGTCGCACTGTAAGAAGTTTATTATACAGGGATTTATTCAGATACAACTAGTCATAGACGAGTAAAAATATCGCAGGAGTAGGACTGGATTGAGTAAAAATATCCAGCGATATTTTTACTCGTCTATGACTAGCCTTTCAAGGAAAACAATACTTGCTTTATAAAAGAACAAAAACCGTTTTTCTGATGATTGGATAATAAATAACTTATTAGACAGTTCGATGTGTAATATGGATGGATATTGTACTCGTTAACTTGCATTGTGACTCATCCAGAGGCTCGTCAATATACAGCGTTTCAGTCGTAAAATATCCAGCCATATTATACATCAAACTGTCCAATAAGATATATGTATTTGCAGAGTCTAATTTGATTCCCTAACGAAGATTATTCATAACGTATAAAGAGAGACAGTATTTTTAATGATCTTTTATTTCACATAAAACAAGACAAATTTATCATGCATCTTGGGTGGTACTCACTTTGTCCAGGGGTGGTCGGCGCTTCGATCTTTCATTACGGTTGAAAATATTTCCGCTGTGCGTAACTTTTAGGCTCGATACCTGTCATTTTAGCCTGGCTTTGTTACTAGAAATAAGCTTAGATGCCAAAAACATCGCACAGTCGTACCTTTTAGGGGATGTAATCAACACGACCGTTCAACAGCAGTTGCCTCTTACGAGTCAATTTCAAAATCGATCGCCGATCACCTCTACCACTTTAATAAAGAGAGAAACCCACCACAGGGTATATTTTACACGTATTACTATAAAATTCAGTTGTAACACCGTAAAAAATGACGTCTCGATCTTAGACCTTCGACGACGGACAAAAGCTCGAAACGTCAGTAAAAATAACATTTTTAAACTAAAAGGTAATATTTTCAGTTTACGCTGTTACAAATTTCATTCTATTACCTATCGTTAATTATATCAAACACCGAAGCAGCCTAGTTTACTCGCTAGTTTCCATTACTATAAAATTGTTTCACCAGTGTAGGTTCGCAATATTCCTTAGCAAAATGCATTTCAAAAATTAGTCATAAAAACACATACTGAAAAACTAGTGGTATATTTGCTTAACATCTTTATTCCAAGGGGCAAGGTGCCATCACTCTACTTTACAACTTTTACTGCGACTAAAAATCCCTCATCATCGTTCAAACCAAGCAAGCACGCCAATAGTGCGGGCTCTGATAATAAAAATGGAAGTCATAATTTGGTAAACTTTTGAATTTCTCATTTCAAGATCTTAAGTAAAAACCAACACATTCTGTAAACAGGGAGTGTTACACCTTAACCCTTTTTGTCTTTTGTCACACTGAATATTCTATTAAAGATAAGTATTAGCCTATCTAAGACGGTATTAAAATTTATAGCACAACGAACTCATCACCTAATCTTAGTGTAACCGTAAAAAGGTTACGGAAGATACTTTTATTAATAAAGTCAAGTTTTAAACAGCTGTAGCGTTTGCTATTTTATTTTAGCTTACTACTGAATAACACCGATTAGAATTATCTATCCTTTGTCATTTTTTAAGATACAAAAGCTACAATGTTTGTTGTAATTTGATTAGTGGACGATATACGACGGGTACAATTTAGCTTACAACAGATTACTCTAAGTTACCCGTGTACTTTCTCCTATTTCACGCACGTGGTCGCTATTACACTGCAAAGCCGCAGTCTTTACTTAAACCCCAAAACACCGAGACAAGTTAAAGGTGAATCAGAAGTGAAAGAATGAGAGCTGGAGACGAAATGTTTGTCATCTGGCATATTTGTCACCCCCGGGGGGTCAAGTAACGGGTATGCTCGTCTTATCTCTTACTGTGGTAAAAATCAGCGATTTGGTATATTTTAGGGTCTTAAATTTGAGTTTAGGCAAATCAACACTTTCTGATATCTTTTAAGGCCCGTGCAAACGCACGCAACAACATTGAAAAAGGAATTAGCTATAGCCCATCGCATAATAACGAAATACGTATGCCTGCGTAAACTCAGAATATTATTCAAGGAAAAGCATATCAAAAGCCTTTTAATCCAATTATAAAACTAGTAGTATTTTTCTGGTATCTCTCCAGGAGTTAAAATTTGCCAAGCCACGCCCAAAAATCCGGCACCTTTAAGGGGTATTTTTGGAAAATTCCCGACGAGCATATCTGTTACTTGACCCCCGGAGTCCCCCCCCCCGGGATTTTTTTACCATCTTAATTCCCTGCCTCTCTGTTAGTATCTTATCAACCAGTCGCAGATGTTCCACCCGAAGAGACTTCCTCAATATTCTGATAGCCATGGCGACGTCTCGCCGTCAAACACCAATCTCGTATAGCCAAGATAATAAGCACAACCAAATACACCATAGGCAGCCAAGACAATACCTTAATAGTTCTTTCATAACCATCTCGTGTAAGTTTAGCTGCCTCAGAATTGCGCGTAGCGCCCGCCATAATTACCAAGAGACATAGGAGTGTGAGTATGACTGTATCTACGATGTTAAGCCATCGAAGATTAGATTTGGTAGTACTCTCTCCTGTTTTTTTTTCAGATTTATATGGCTTCACAAAAACAAAGACAACAAGAGAAATTACTGATAACATTTGAATCCAGCATGTCTTATAAGGGCCAGGGGTGGCTATACCCAATGCGAGGGAAAGAAACACTATTCTCAAGATAAAGTAATAAGCGGAAAACCATCTGCAATCATCACGAAAACAATCCTGGAAGATATCGAAAAGACCTTTGAAGTTGGACATGAGCTTGGATTTTCGCACCAAAAATGAACTGAATATAAGTGCGATAGGTAGAGCTATAACAAAAAACAGAATTATGAAAATAGAAAAGACAAGAAGGAAATAGTAATAGGGGGGAACGTTGGAAGTACCATGTGCACTCGAGTAAACATTGCCTTGATAAAAGAAAACATCGATGTTGTTATTGATTGGCACCCAGTGACAAACTTTGACAGAAATTAAAGTTAGTTTAGTATAGCATAAGACGATGATACTGGAAATGGCATGAAGAACTTTGGTTCTCTCGAAACATCTAAAACCAAACCGTTTGGTGATTTTTGCAATAACAACAACCACAACAAGAACATAGATAGGGAAAAGATAATTGAAAACCAGTTTGCTTATATTGTCAAGACCTTTCATAAAGCAACCCATATGTACGCCAGGCAGTTGCAATGATGTCAATGCTAGAATACCTTGCATCCATAAGTCGAAATGATGAGATTTTTGAACGACAAATGGTAGTATTTGATAGAAATACAACCAAGAACCTAAATATGAAGTGAAAATGTCGATATTTAGACGAAGAAGAGCAAGAACAACGATGGGAACAACGACAAAGAAGACAGGAAGGCCCCATTCTATTCCAAAGACATGACAAGACGCATCAGAATAGCATTTTTCATTTCCTAAGGATAAAGAATAATTTACTTTACACTTACCACAAAGGATTGAATCCGCAGACCTATCATTAAGACATATTGCAGATTTGTTGTAAGCAAAAATATTGAGCCTTTGATCAAAATAACAATAATTCACAGGGCATGGGTAGGTGACAAACTCTTTACTACTACCATAACCATTTGGAACTAAACCTCCCCAATAACCCATCTTTAAATATACCGTTTTACCATCATCAGAACAATTCGCTATCCCTTCATGGTACTTTTCTGTTTCTTTCATGCACACACATCTATCGTCATGTTGTTTAAACCCTTCCAAACATTTACCAAGTTTTATATTGCTCGATTTTCTAACCACTTGCCCGTCAGTGGTTGCAATTTCCAGGGTGAATTGTTTGTTTTGTGTTCCTTTAATTCTAAGGCCAGGTACGATGCTTTTACCATCTTTGCGAGGCTGGACTAGAAACAGTGACGACCCAGGAACAAGTGCCGAAGAACTTTGATCGTCTTCAGGCGACCTCTTTACAGTGATGCTAACTACACCGCTGACTGTACTGTTTTTCTCATCAAGTAGACTAATAGATGCATTGAATTTCTCATATGGTGCAAGGTTGCTCCACTCATCAGGTTTGAAATGAATTGCCACTGGATTTGTTGAGATTTCTTCTTCTATATTACCAGTAAAATTAATAATATTTGGCCAATCAAAAGCTGTGTTCTCTGTACTGTTTTCACCTTCAAGGTAGCATGACTGTAAAGTTGTTGCATAAACAGAATTTCCACAAAATAGTGGTGCTGTATTTTTGACGAAATCAAGTTTTGCTTGCCATTTACTGATTTTGTTAATGTCAATCAACTCTCCATTGTCGTCGTACTCTATAAAACACTGATATCTATGGAGTTTTGTAGTTTCGAAGGGAGCAACTTCAGGCCCTGGTGCCCTAATGTATATTGCCCCACCTTTGTGCAATGCCTTATTTTGTTTAAACAACAAATAAGCATTTTTTGTCAATACCAATTTTGTCTGTCCATAAAAAGCCAATGCTCCACCCATAATGCCACTGTTCTTAATAAAGTGTACTTCATTGAATACTTTCAAAGGTGCATTGTCCAATAGTAAGGCAGTATTTGTATTGTTCTTGAATGTGTTCTTTCCCCTTAGAATAATAGGAACTCTTGATGTGTAGATTGTACCCATGCCAAGCACTGAATTATTTGCTGGGTGTATTTTATTGTCATGTATTGTGCAGTTCACAAATTCAAGGATATATGGCACTTCAGTTCTTATCGGTATCCACTTACTCTCATCATTTAAATTTACACTTACAGCTGATCCCATGGTGGCCTTGTTATCTTTAAAGATGCATTGTTTTAATGTAATCTTTCTGTCATCTGTTCCATTTAGTCGGTGATAAGTCCACCCATAGTGGGATAAACCACCTCCAATTGTTGCGTTATTGCTGTAAAAATGAATTTTTTCCAGCTTTATTTGGTTTTCTTTCAAAGACTTGTTCTTCTGCTCATGGATGTCATTTCCTGTTCTTAGAGCACCACCACCATATTTTGCTTTGTTTTTGATAAAAGTATTATTGAAAAGTGAAATGACATTCCCTTCAGCTTTATTGTGAAACTCTGCAAACATGCCCCCTCCCCATATTGCTTCATTGCCTTCAAAGTGACACAAATCAATTGAAAAGATGTTATTTTTGGCAGATCCACAGATCACGATAGTCAATCCTCCTCCCCATCCAAAGGGTGACGGGATTGCTTTATGGGAGTCTGCTTTGTGGTAATGATTTTCTTTGAATATTGTATTCTTGATGTCGTATCTAGTGTTACTTGTATACTGCTCATGTATTGTGTCATTAAAAGGAAACAAGGATCCAAATTCAGTGAAATGAATAAATATACCACCACCACTGTGTTGCAGATCACTATCAAGTCCGATAGAAATGTTCGGAGCTCTGTTGTTTATAAATGTGGAGTTAATAATATCAACTTTGCCGCCAGTATCATAAACAACAACTGCAACTCCGCGACTGTTTTTGAAAGTACAGTTATGAATCGTCAAATTTCGGCAATAAGTAAATGAAATACCAGCGAAGTACTTGTAAACAACAGCGGTATTTTCATCTAAAGGCGATGTCTGAATCAGATGACCACAACCATCAAAGATCAAGAAACGAAATGTTATGTTTTCACTCTTTAACCACGACAGACCAGATTCATTATTTACTGATGTATTGCAATTGATGACAACGTTATCATTGATATCACCAACAATTGAAATGTCTTGCTTGTCTTTTATATTGTATATATTGTCCAAGTAATAGATGCCATCAGTTATTTCAACCAAGGTTGAGCTGTTAAGCCCGTTTTCTAAGACGAAGTGAAGTGTCTTGCACGGAGAAGAGTAGTTAGACAAGCACGAGTTTGTATCATGTCCTGTTTGATGTGAAACTTTGATGCGATGGTCGGGCAATGCCGTGGTTAAAGACAGGAAAACAAGGAAAACAAGCCATTTGAACATCAGCATACTTAACGCCATGCTGAAATCACAAGCATGAAGTCACAAGACCTAGTTTAAAATTTACAAATGCTTTCACTTTGATCAGTTCTTGGAATTGATAATCTACCAGGCGTTCCAAGACTTCCGCTTTAGACCTGGGAAGGAGTTGAAGTGTCACGCATACACTCTGGTCATTCTTTGCACGCTTATAATACATTAATTACATACTTCTGTTTTTTTTTTCTGTTTCTTTTCCGTTTTAGAATAAAAGAGAAGTATTTTATAGACAGAATACAATGTTTTTGCAAATGTTTATCATGATGTACAAACTAACACAGTTACGTGACCAATAAATTTTGCGTGACTATTCTCAAGACAGCTTTGTTTGCTGTGCTTTTTATACTTTCACGTAAATTTCGTACTTCAACATTAACGTGCAGGGGCGTTATAGAGAAAAACTTTCCGTGTGTTCCAGTTTCAACTTCTACTGACTTAAGCTTGCGTTCATACGAAACAGAGAACTTGGATTATTGTGGATAATAGACATTTTCACGGTTCACGTACGTAGCCTTCGTAGCAAGAGTTTTTTGGGGAACCACAGGCAGCCCAACTAGTCTATCTGAGGATTTTTTTTTTTTAATGAGAATAAAATTATGAAAAAAGTCTGATCATTTGTTATTTGAGCGTGCGGGTGCATGAGGTTCCTGTGCTGTATTTGTTCGAATGGGCGCGGATGGCGGGGGGTTCCTGTGCTGTAGTATAACTGTTTAAGTAATAGAAAGAGTTTTTTGGGGAACCACAGGCAGCCCAACTAGTCTATCTGAGGATTTTTTTTTTTAATGAGAATAAAATTATGAAAAAAGTCTGATCATTTGTTATTTGAGCGTGCGGGTGCATGAGGTTCCTGTGCTGTATTTGTTCGAATGGGCGCGGATGGCGGGGGGTTCCTGTGCTGTAGTATAACTGTTTAAGTAATAGAAAACTTTTTCCGTGTTTGCATAGCCTGATATAAACACGAGGGGAGGTTGGGAGAATTCGAGACGGTTATGCCATCCCGAGACGAAGTTGAGGGTTTGCATAGCCATCGAGAATTCTACCAACTTTCCCGAGTATTTATATCAGGCTATGCAAACACGGAAAAAGTTTTCTATTGCTTTTATAATACATTTTTGACACAAATTACAAAACACAAATGTCATGACGTCACAACTGTGTTTGCATACTCTTATGCAAACACACCTCTCGGCCAATCACAGCGTGCGTAGTATCTCAAATATTTTATAAAGTATAATAGAAAACGACAAACCAATCACCACAGGGATCCCAACCGCGCGCTCAAAGAATAACAAAACATGAGACTTTTTTTCAAAATTGCGCTCGGCGCGCAGTAAAAAATAATTTCATTCTCATTAAAAAAAACTGTGCAATGAAGAACTCGAAACTGGAGTATTCTGTGTTATTAATTGCTTATTACGCAGTCTGGTTGTCAAATTTGACGCAAAAAATTGTACAGTACAAAAAAACGTGCGGAATAAGTTGGTTAAGTTCTTCGGGCAAACCGAACAGCTGATAAACAATTTTGGTGTAAAGCATTGTTTCATGGGTGATTCAGAACCTTTCCCGAATTCACTTGGATGATCACAAAACAATGGTTTCAAGTCGAGGTTGGTCTTGATAAATAAAAGAATCAAGTTCAGTCTCGACTTGAAACCTTTGTCTTGTGATCATCCAAGTGAATTCGTGAAAGGTCCATTACCATATGATCTAAGTAGATATACATTTCTTTCGCACGTTTAAGCAGCATTTACACGAGCAATTTTTCCTTGACAAGGAAAAATTGCTCGTGTAGATGGAGTAAAATGAACAATTTTTCCTTGACAAGGAAAAGCTAGCATGTTGGCTTTTCCTTGACAAGGAAAAATTGTCAAGGATGAAATTTGCTCGTGTAGACGGACAACAAGGAAAATGTGACAAGGAATATTAATGAGATTAGTTCCCAGTCTTTTCGCACGATCAGTCAAAATAAATGCCATTTTGTTTTTTACTCGACAAGGGACTGGAACCAATATTATGTTAGTACTCCGCTGATTGCAAGGCATTGCGGGCACAACCTAAACCTGTCAAGGAAAACTTGTTCATCATCTACACGAGCAAGGAAAACTTGTGAATATATAATTGTCAAGGAAAACTTCCTGATCGTCTACACGAGCAATGAAAATTGTCAAGGATACTTGTCAAGGAAAAATTGCTCGTGTAAACGCCGCTTTACTGATAAATTACAGCGCGACGCGCCTTACCGTGGCCACCCAATGAAAGTTTTGTACAAGTTAGCTTAGCGTTCAAAAGTTTCTCTTTTCAAATTATTTGCTACACCTTTTCAAATTTGTTTTTCAGACACTTATAAACTTCACTCTTGTCTTCGCTTTGAACATTTCAAAGTGTTTACCGTTTGAAACTCGGCGTGTCTTGTATATCAAGGTCAAATTCTCGCTTTCTGATTGGTTAACTTGTACAAAACTGTAATTAGGTGGCCACGGTAAGGTGCGTCGCGCTGTGAGTGTGTTTCTAATTGATTTATAATAAACTGAGAAAAAAAGGCAAACCATGCAACATGAATAGGAAATTATAATAACTATTATATTCTGATTGTCAAGGGTCGGCGTGCTTTACGAGAGCACACAGAACGCGCGTTTGCATGTTGAGCAAAAATCCTGCTTTATTTGATGTATGCAGTTTTAATTCGCCTTTTCCATATCGAGCAAGGGACTGGGCACGAGTGTAAAATCTAATTTGATTATGGTTCCAGAAAATATAACCCCGTCTCATGGGAGAGTAACCAAATATAAGCTTATTGACCAAGTTTCAGAACGTTTAGCTAAATAGTAAAAACATTATGAGCATCTAAACTCTGCCAAAATTACAGAGAAATGTATGGTATCCTTCAAACTATACATTTTTTGTATTTTCGAAAAAATTCAAAATATATACCATACTTTGGTTGCAATTTGCACAAACTTGCTTGTTCAAACTTTCAATTCTTACTAATTTGTATTTGTTCTTTCCTGTGAAGTGGTTTATTTTTGAATTACATTAATTTTGAGAAACTTGGTTCCAGTCTCCAAAATCTGAGTTCCACCCGACGGGGAGAGCCTACATAGCACTCAGTTGATGTAATGTATGCACAAAATCTATTGTATTCTATTGTCGTTCTATCTATTGTATTACGTGTGATGCATTGTATTTTTATGAATACATTACATCAACTGCTTGCTACGTAGGCTCTCCCATACATACATACTTTAGTTTGTAACTGCCAATAACAGCTTTTCAGTTACAATTAAGCGGCGTTTACACGAGCAATTTTTCCTTGACAAGTTTTCCTTGACAAGTAAAAATTGCTCGTGTAGATGGAGTAAAATGACATGTTGGCTTTTCCTTGTCAAGGAAAAATTGTCAAGGATGAAATTTGCTCGTGTAGACGGACAACAAGGAAAATGTGGCAAGGAATATTAATGAGATTAGTTCCCAGTCTTTTCGCACGATCAGTCAAAGTAAACGCCATTTTGTTTCTTACTCGACAAGGGACTGGAACCAATATTTTGTTAGTACTCCGCTGATTGCAAGGCATTGCGGGCACAACCTAAACTTGTCAAGGAAAACTTGTTCATCATCTACACGAGCAAGGAAACCTTGTCAATTTAAAATTGTCAAGGAAAACTTGCTGATCGTCTACACGAGCATTGAAAATTGTCAAGGATACTTGTCAAGGAAAAATTGCTCGTGTAAACGACGCTTTAGTTAGAGGCACTCAGTATAAAGAAGGTTGAGTTTTATGCATTTAATTATTTCATCAATACTTTACACATTAACATTGCTATAAATTCCCAATAACAGCTTTTCAGTTACAATTAGTTAAAGGCAGTCAGTATAAAGAAGGTTGAGTTCTATTAATTTAATTATCTCATCTATACCTTAAACATTAACATTGCTATAAAATCTAGCTTTCTTTATCTGTGAATTTTAATCTAAAACGACATACATGGGCCTGATTGCTGAAATCCTGATCAGTTGTACTTATTTTTTGTTATTTATAGTATAGCTCTCAATAATACCTATAGAGTTAATCCTGTGTTAGATCTAATCCTGGTTTAACTCTTAATAAAACCTATAGAGTTAATCCTGGGTTAGATCTAATCCTGGTTTAACTCTTAATAAAACCTATAGAGTTAATCCTGTGTTAGATCTAATCCTGGTTTAACTCTTAGTAAAACCTATAGAGTTAATCCTGGGTTAGTGCTAATCCTGGTTTAACTCTTAATAAAACCTATAGAGTTAATCCTGGGTTAGTGCTAATCCTGGTTTATCTCTTAATAAAACCTATAGAGTTAATCCTGGGTTAGTGCTAATCCTGGTTTATCTCTTAATAAAACCTATAGAGTTATTCCTGGGCTAGTGCTAGGCCTGGTTTAGCTCTTAATTATAACCTAAGACACTTAAAGTGCCAAACTATTTTTAAATTATTAAAATGATATAAAGAACTGCAAGTTCCTAATTCTATTTAAGCTAGAAAATTTTTTTTTTGGGGGCGGATTAGTGCTAATCCTGGTTAATTCCTAATAAAACAAATACAGAGTTCTTCTTGCGGTATTTTCGATTTTTATACGCGATATCTTCGATTTTTTTGGCACGGTATTGAGGTATTTGGGGGTCCCTCACGCCCACCTCATCAAGGGTTACCACCCGAGGGGGAGGGGGCTTCCGCTCCGGGTTGAAAATATTTTCATGTAATGCGTAACATGATTCTGTACATGTTTTTTTAACTTGGCTTTGTTATTGAAAATAAGCTTAGCTGCCGAGAACACCACATAGTCGCATTTTGAAATCAACAAGTCAAAAATCAAATGAAATCAAATGAAATCAAATCAAATCAAATCAAATGAAATCAAATGAAATCAAATGAAATGAAATCAAATCAAATCAAATCAAATCAAATCAAATCAAATCAAATCAAATCTGATAGTTATTTTAATTTATGCGTACCTTTAAGAGTTAATTTTCAAAACCGATCGACCGCCGATCACCCCTATACCACTTGGACAAAGGGTGTCCCCCGGGGATTACTGTTAATCTAGTGAAGACTACACAATGCTGGAAACGTGGTGACAAATGTAAGAGTCTATGATCGAAAAATGTCTAACATACAGTAGCAAGTAGCTTTGAGCAATTCAGCCATAGATAAGTTCATGCTCCAAGTTCTGTTAAAATACTAATACAATGTTTTAAGCTGCGTCTTTCAATTTAATTTGTTTTCTTTTGTTTCATGTCCAAAACTAAGCAAGATGAGAGCTTAGCAGGTCATACTACGTCCACAGTAGACTAAACAGCCCGTTTACACTGGTTGGTTGGATAGTAGCCTTGTGTTTTCATCGACATTCCCTCCACTTGACCTGGGTTTGTCTTCGTCACTCGGCCGGCTCGTTCAACAAATGCCTCTGTCTTCCTTGACATTCTAGGATATACTCACGGCCATAATAAACAGCCAAAGCTATTAGATATACCAAAGGCACATAGGCTAAGATGTTGACGACGACTTTCAGAACACGTATTGTCGTTGTACTTGCATCGCTTGTAAAAGCAGAGCTAAATTCAGTGATAAGGCAAAGGTTGCCTAACAAGATGGCGTCGGCTGTGTTGAGCCAGTTGTAGGTAGTGTTATAGGGTTTAAAATACAAACACGTCGCCAAAACTAGCATACATGATGCTTCTAGAATAGATCTCTTGAGTGGGCCAAGAGGAAGGTACAGGGCCATTAGAAGGATCCAAATACGACAGAAGAAATAGAACGATGCAAACCAGCGGTAATTTCTTTGCCTTTCGATGTCTTCAAAACAGCTCTGGAACAGATCAAAGAAAAGTCGGAACCTGGTCATGAAGGGGAACCATTTCCAGAACCACTGGGTGAAGAGTAGAGTCATAGGTAGTAGACATACGAAAAAAACCACCAGCAAAATCGCCAAGATAGTAAACGGCAGGTGGGTTTTCCAATCGTTCACAAAGTCAATGTTACCATCAAGGAATAACACGTATCTACCTCCAACATCCACATAGTGCAGGATGTTGAACGATATAGTGGTGATATCAGTGTAACAAAAAACCAGGAGATTGCAGAGTGCATGGGATACATTCCTGTTGATATAACAGCGTGGAAAACGTCTACTTATCTTGGACAAAACAAGCAACACGAATAACACATAGAATGGAGGGATATAATAGATGACAATTTTATAAAAATTAGTCAGTCCTGGAATGAGACAAAATCCATGGCCAGTATGAAAGTTCCAGTTGGCCAGTCCTATGACAAACGATATAAATCGATCGAACACATCTTTTTCTTTGATAAGGTAGCGGATGATTTGATAGGAGTATAACCAAACGTTTAGGTAAACTGTGAAAATATCAATGTTAATCTTGAGCACTAGAAGCACGGCGATTAACCACAGGAAAAAGAAAACAAGCAGAAGCCAAATTCGTTCCTTGTTGCAATGTTTAGTTGAAACACATTGTTCGCTTCCTAGTGTTACGCTATAGTTATTGAAGCACTGTCCACAAAGTGGAACTGAATTATTTCGATGATCTTGACACTGGTCGTTGCTATCCAGTAAAAACTCTCTTTTGGTTGAATTATTATTCCTGCAATATCCCAAGGGGCATGCATAAGTATCAAACGTTTCTCCTACTATTCCAGCCCAGTAACCACTTTTTATATAAACACCTCTTTTATCGTCGCTACATCTCGCGATTCCAAGGATGTCTTTATTAGAACACACGCATTCTTTCTCATCAGGATCTAAGTGAAATCCAGGATTACACTTAAAAAGCTCTAAATTGTTTTGTTCTGTGCTAATAGTTTGTCCGCTGACAGTTCTTAGATTAAGATTAAACACGCTGCCACATGTCCCTTTCATAATGAGGCCAGGGACTTTGTTGGTTGTATCGATATCTTTGATAAGTAAAAGCGGTGATGGAATACCTAATATAGCATCGGATGTACTGTCAACATTTAATTTAACAACTCCTTGTACAGATCTGTTCTTTTCTCCGACCAGTTTGATTGTAGCTTCAAATTTCTCCCCTGGTGACATCTGCCAGTCTGTTCTATCAATTTTAATATGTATAGGATCTGTAGCTATCTCAATTCCAATATCGACTGGTTTATATATATCACTGTGGAAATGAACAATACTGGGCCACTCGAGAGATTGGTTGTTCTTTCTTTGCTCTCCTGGTCTCCGACATCCTTGTAGGCTTGAAGCATAAACAGATTTGCCACCGCCAAGCGATGCATTGTTCGAATCGAATGTGATGCTGGTTTGCCATTTCTCTACATGTTGCAACGTTAGTCTATCATTGTATGCAATAAAGCAAGGATGCATGTTTAATTCAGTTGTTTTAAATGCTACAACAGGGGGGGCATTTAAATCTACAAATATAGCACCCCCTTTTTCTTTAGCAGTATTGTTCTTGAATAGCAACTTTGAACCTGGCATCAAGTCAATCACTGACATTCCATACATGCCAATGGCACCACCACTCATTCCAGTATTGTTCATAAATGACGTAGTATTAAAGACTTTCATGATTACTCCATCCATCACTAAGGCAGTATTGATGTTACCTTCAAAGATTGTATTTCCTTTAACCACTATTGGAACAGTGTAAGAATACAAAGCACCCTGACCAATCACAATCTCGTCTTCAGTCTTTATTATTAAATTACCAATAAGCTTGCAGTCTTCAAAGGTTGCCTTATAAGGAATCATGGGTCCCTTGATATCTGGGTTCAGATTAGTTAATGGCAGTTCGAGTGCAGAAGTAGCAAGCCCAATCGCTGACCCTAGAGTTGCGTTATTGCGGATCCAAGTGCATTTCTTGTAAAGGACTTCACGTTGATCGTCGTTTTCATCAAAAGGGCGATAGTTGGGTCCATAATGTGACACCCCCCCACCAAGGATGGCAGAGTTATTTGTAAATGTACAACGTTCGTGGATGATTCTATTAGCAATTAGTTTTCTTTCCCATATTGGGATCCCTGTGCGTATGCCGCCTCCAGCCGTACTATTCCAATTACTGGTGAAATTAGAACCAACGATGTTGATCGTGTTATTCTGTGAGCTATCATGGATCTCTATAAACAGACCTGAACCCCAAACAGCATGATTTCGAACAAAGTTACAATTATCAATGTTGATGATATTGTTTTTGGTAGTTCCTTTAATAAAGAATGAAAGACCGCCTCCTCTTCCAAATGGCATATGATCATTCCCAGACGGGAACTCGATTTTATTCATAAAGCACTGTTCGGGAGCTAAGTTTTCTTCAAAAGTACAGCTTTCAATGTTATAAGTACTGTTATTTTGATAATAAAATCGTTCCGGGTCTGACTTGTTGAACGGTGGCAAGGCTCCTTCGTATGTAAATTCAACGTAAATTCCACCTCCTGCCCTCGTGTAAAAGAGATCTTGACCAGTGCAGTTGTTATTGGCATCAGGAGCATTTCTACTGAATGTTGATTCAATGATATCGACTTTGCCACCAACATCATAAAGTATAAGACCGATTCCATGACTGTTTGTAATAACAGAATACAAGATACTAACATCTTTGCAGTAAGCAAAAAATACTCCTGCAATAAATGGTACATGTGTCCTCTTCAATGGCTCAAACGCTGATCCAACTGTACTCTGATGAAGCCTTCCACAGTCGGTAAACTGAATCCCTCGAATTGTTATTGTTTCACTTCGTACAAAAGTGAAACCAACTTCCGGTATGCACTGAATTGTGACGTTAGTGTGATTTCTTCCAAGAATTTCGATATTATTTGTTCCATTAAACGTCTTATTTTCAACCAACTCATGTATTCCAGGCTCAAGAAAATACAATGTATCATCTTTGGTGGAGTTGAATGCGAATTTCAGCGTCTTACAAGGATTCTGGATTGAAGTATCCAACGTCGAAGCATTCAAACATGTCGCATTGTCGTGGCCTTGCGATGATACGGCAATGAAGTGACTATACTTCCCATAGTCATTGACAGTCTCTGTAAAACCTTTATCGAAGTAGTAAGACGCAAATAGAATGATTAAAGAGACCCTTAACCAAGTAGCCATTGCATCTGGACTTGTCTTTGATGTGTGACAAAACAAAACACTCATGGATCAAATGCATGAATCGCACATGACCATTAACGAAATGCACTCTGGTTATTCTATAGAAAAAAATTAAAAAAAATTAAATAATCTAGCTATTCAAATAAAATGAAAATTAAGTCTGATCCACAAATCACATTATTAAAAAATCGCCCAACAGTATAATGCTACTGAAGGAACAATATTTGTATTTCGAAAAACAAAAAAACAAAAACTGAAAACGAAATGATAGGCCGAAAGGAATTCCCAAAGAAGCGAGAACCAAAACTAAATAATAAACATAAAAATAGGAGTTGAAAAATAGGGCACTTAGTGACAGTTGTTATGTAGGGAGGGGGGAGGGAGTGGGGTAGTTCTTTTACTCCACAAATCACTTCTATATCGACAAATCAATGTTTGCGAGGTTTTTAGTTATTTATAAAATGAAAAGTCGCTAATTAATTGATTTTTTTTTAAGTTGAAAGAGTCGCTAAATGTTTAGTCTGCGTAGCCTGCGTGGCCGGCTATTGGGGAATTGGGGATGAGGAGGGAAGGGGAGGGGGTGGGGGTGGAAGGAAAGGGAAAGGAGAGCCTGCAAGCAAACCCCACTTTTTCGTGTACCCGCCTACTTCAAGACACTTCAAAACATCAAATTATTCAGCCAATCAGAGCATACAACAGAGTTTACAGGAAGTGATCTGGAAGTTGTCACTTTTACGTGTCGACCGTTGAGTTTGTTAACAAGAGCCAGCGACTTCATATTATCAAATATTTTATTATTGTAATACCTATATCATTTGAAATAAAACTATGTTATACAATGCCTCAAACCCTGCAGTTTACGTTGTGTTAGAAACTATCTGAACTTATTATATCGCATTGATCGTTCACAATGCTTTTGCGGCAACCAAAACAACAGCTCAATTTTCTTCTTGATCTTTGACCTTTGAAAAAGCTTGAAATACTTTTAAAATAAAAATATATACGACTTTCATTACCATGACTGTAGTGGGAAACAAAGCCAAAGATCTTTACCTTCGAGTAAATCGTCAGCAGCTTTTTTTTTTTTGTCTCCGAAGAAGTCTTAGTTGAACAAGCACGCGAAGACGCTAAGTTAGTAACATTGAGTCGAATTACAAATACTATGATTGACAGCGTCATGCTTCATTTTGACCAATAGGAGCGTGCGGCCTCTGGCAGCCGCAGGTACACGAAAAAGTGGGGTTTGCTAGCAGGCTCTCCTTTCCCTTTCCTTCCTCCTCCACCCCCTCCCCTCCCCTCCTCGTCCCCAATTCCCCAAGAGCCGGCCACGCAGGCTATAGTCTGCGTAGCAGTCCCTCCGTCAAGAGAATGAGGGCCTGCAGACAAGACCTGGTTTTTTGATTATCCGCCCCCTAATTAAAATTCAATACTGTTAAATGGTAAATATCACTGTCACAATCAATCCAATCAAAATTGACCGGAAATCGAGAAAGTAAATTTGAGAAAACAAAGCGATTGACCGGAAGTTCAAAAATAACGGTCGATTCCCAACGAAAATATATCAGTACTTTGCTAATTTTAACCACCTAAATACGGTGTAAGGAAAGTTAATCATGAAGAACTGTTGTCGTAGCTAGATTTCTCAGAATTCTTCGCGTGATCTGTAATTATTCTTGACTTGAAATGTGTAATCATTGATCCGTAAATAACCCCAAAGTGAAGCTGGCCTGAGATTGGTAGCCTGAGATTCACATTGCCTCAGATTCACATTCATTTCCGGGGGGAGGTCAACAAGGTCAGTTTGTAAAAGCTTTATTACAACAACAAAACTGATAAATGTAAAGTAATTGCAAGTCAGATATGTAGTTATTAGTTGGGTTCAATTTGTTAAATCAATTTAGGGATGATAATCAAAAGGAACAGCCTTAGATTCAAAATTAAACCCGGCTTTAATGCCTTTCTGAATAAATTACTTCGATTGAACTCATATCATTAATCTCTATCAAAATCGCAGCCTCAGATTCACGGACTGTACTATGTTAAACTATTATAATAACATGTCAGCCTGAGATTTACGGTGCGTACTATGCTAAACTATTATAATAATATATTAGACTGAAATTCACGGGCTGTACTATGGTAAACTATTAATTATAAAAATACATCAGCCTGAGATTCACGGGCTCTTTTATGTTAAACTATTATTATAATATCTTCAGGCCTGAATTTTAAACTCCAACCTTAGATTGAAAACTCCAGCCTTAGATTCAAATCTCTACGGTACGGTGGCCGAGAGAGGACACTGAAACTCGTAAATCAAAAGTCGTAAGTGGAAGTTCACTTGCCACTTTTGTATACCACTTGCGACTTCCCACTTGCGAGTTATCACTTGCGAGTTACCACTTACGGCTTTCCACTTGCAGCTTTCCACTTGCGACTTTCGACTTGCGAGTTACCACTTGCGAGTTACCACTTGCGAGTTTCCTTTTGACCACCCCTCCCCTCCCTACCCATACTTATATGACCGAGAGGAAACTGGATCGAGAACACAACTACCAGGCCTTTAGTTCTTCCATCATGGCGGACGAAGGTGAAAGTAAGCTTTTCACACTTTTGCTTGTAATTCATGGAGTTTTGTGATCTTTTACTGAGAAATAATGTTTTTGAAGCTATTCTTAGATGTGTTAGAAGACTGGTAGGGCAAAATAAAACACAGGAAATAATCCTAAAATACCTTCAACGTGATTTCAATTTGAACTGGAGGTAAACTTTACAGTTTAAAACTTTAAAACAGCCCAAAAATGATTTCTGATTCAAATTTCAGCTTTGTACTTGTAAACGCAAACAAGAAATATATTTCTTTTAAATTCTGAAAAACCCAGTCCTTAACATGCTTGAGTACACAGAATTAGAGAAGAACAACAACAAAGAACAAGAAATGTCAAAAATATGATGTCCTGACTCCATGTATAATTACTGTCATGTCTCAAGATTTCAATCCAAGGATTTCACCACAGGTAGTAGTGAAAGGAATGATGGTCTTTTCTTGGCATCTTGGAAGCAGACATTGATAATTTCTTTCGCTTGAGCTGGAACCTCATCCATATCAATGTTGGGGTATTTATTATCTAGTATTATAGCTTTCGTAACTTCAATTGCAGTCATACCCTTCCAGACCTTTTGGCGTAAATACGTTTCCAATATGATGACGGCTAAAGAATACACATCAACTGCTGGTGTTGGCTTCTCACCATTAATTTGCTCTTTATGTTGATATGCCATGCTTCCAGCATTTCCTCCTGCATTTGTCTGGTGTGTGGCATCCACAAGCTTGCCCACTCCAAGGTCGCATATTATGGGGTTGATTGATAGTCGAAGTGATTAATAGCCACTATTAAAATAAACAGAGCTTTTTATTAATTCTGAATATTAAAATATTATACATAATAACTATTTAGACATTGTTCACAGATTTACTATAATCATATACAATTATAATAAATGTTAAATCAATGAAGATCGGTGATAATACACCCCATTAACAGTCAAATTTCCTTCCCTGGCAATACAATACAATACAATACTTTTTTATTTATACCTTGCACGAATTTACAATTTTTTTTACAATATATAAAATACAATAAGATATAATTTTAGGTATTGGTCCTAACTAATAACTAAAAAGTTAATGAGTTGTTAGGGCCATAATCTGTTATTCATTATGATATAAAGAAGAGGAATGACAAAAGAAAAGGGAAAGCCCACAACACAGCACAAAAACACGTTCTCATACATACATACACACAAAAAAAACACACACACACAATCTACAAAATTATGGCAAATTAGAAAAACTGTCCCTTACCAGAATAGAAGTAATTTTTCATAAATAATAATTAGTATGTATTCAGCATTTTTGCTTTAATACTGGCTTTAAATTTTTTGAAGCTGGTATTCCTTATATCTTCCTCAAGTGAATTCCAGATTTTTGTACCTACAAATTTAATATTGAATTTGCCATAGTTTGTTTTTGCTTTAGGGAGGTAGAAATTTTGTTTCACTGCTGATCTTGTTTTATACTTGTGTATTTCATTAACATGTGTAAAGAAGTTTTGAAAATTACACGGTAAATTATTGTTTTTAAACTTGAACATAAATATTGAAATACAATAATCAACAAGATCAGGTAGTTTAAGAATATTTAAGTCTTTAAATATAGGACTTGTATGGGCATTAAAAGAAGAAAAGGTAATCAATCGCAGAGCCTTTTTTTGCAGTACAACTATTGGCTGTAAAGTGGTTTGATAGGAATTACCCCAGGCCAAAATTGCGTAAATCAAAAATGGGTAAATTAGAGCATAATAAAGATTGATAAGTAAAGGAGTAGTGACATAATAACGTAATTTTGATAGTATTCCTATATTCCTTTTGATCTTTTTGGATATGTACTCTACATGATCTTTCCATGATAAATTACTATCGATACAGACACCAAGATATTTGATACTCTTTTCATGTTTTAACGTTTTGTTATTTAATTTAAGCTCAAAATTTGTGGTGATTTTCTTTTGTCGTGAATGAAATATGACGAAATTAGACTTTTCAATGTTCAGTGATAATTTGTTTGCGCATAGCCACAAGTGAATGTTATTCAACTCAGTGTTTATATTTTGTTGTAGAGCTTTTATATTTTTATTTCTGTAAAATAAATTAGCATCATCTGCAAATAAGTGAAAATCGAATAAAGAAGAGCAAAGATGAAAATCATTAATATAAATTAGAAACAAAATCGGTCCAAGGACAGACCCTTGTGGAATTCCTGTTTGGATTGTTACTAGATCAGAAGTAGAGTTAGAGCAATAAAGAAGAACTTTCAAAATGGTTCTGCCTTTAGAAAAATTTTGTGATTTCTAACACTAGCAAAGCAAGCAAAAATTCCCCAACATCAATAAGCTTACATAAAAGCAAAATATCATACATACCATTATGGCTTCCATCACATCTTTATATTTACGGCAGTCAATACTAAATCACTAATTTCATTGCTAAACCTAACTCAAACCTAACTCTAACCAAGGACTTTTGCTCAATTTCCACTGCCCCTATTTACCCGGCAGCCGGATATGTCTATAGACACTTTGTAGGAGAATTATATACCATACAGACAACAATTGAAATTTTCGTGAAGGGATATCAATATAAGACTCCAGACTTAATTGCCATGCAAACTAAACAATATCTTAATTGTAATGAAAGTTTGCTTATAAGTCTTATTGAATAAGCTTATTTAAGCTTAATACTTTTGTTAAACCTGTAAAGTTTACCTCCAGTTCAAATTGAAATCGCGTTAAAGGTATTTTAGAATTATTTCCTGTGTTTTATTTTGCCCTACCAGTCTTCTAACACATCTAAGAATATTTCTCAGTAAAAGATCACAAAACTCCATGAATTACAAGCAAAAGTGTGAAAAGCTTACTTTCACCTTCGTCCGCCATGATGGAAGAACTAAAGGCCTGGTAGTTGTGTTCTCGATCCAGTTTCCTCTCGGTCATATAAGTATAGATAGGGAGGGGAGGGGTGGTCAAAAGGAAACTCGCAAGTGGTAACTCGCAAGTCGAAAGTCGCAAGTGGAAAGTCGCAAGTGGAAAGCCGTAAGTGGTAACTCGCAAGTGATAACCCGCAAGTGGGAAGTCGCAAGTGAGTATAGGAAAGTGGCAAGTGAAATTCCACTTACGACTTTTGATTTACGAGTTTCAGTGTCCTCTCTCGGCCACTGTACTACGGCCTTAGATTCAAAACTAACAGCCTGACATTCGAAACTCCAACCTTAGATTCAAAAACAACAGCCTTAGATTCAAAACAACAGCCTTAGATCATAGTACGTGAATCTCAGGCTGACAAATTGTCCGTTACAATAGCTTAACAGAGAGAGATTCTTTAAATCGAAGTTATTTATACTGACAGAAAGTCAAACGCAAAAATGCCGGTTTGCGGTATATCTAAGGCTGGAGTTTTGAATCTCAAGCTAGAGATTTGAATCTAAGCCGGGCTGGAGTTTCCTTTTATGCTGTAGTTTTGAATCTAAGGCTGTTTAAGTTTTGAATCTAAGGCTGTAGGTTTGAATCTAAGGCTAATATTTTTGAATCTATGGCTGGAGTTTCGAATGTCAGGAATGTCAGGAATGTCAGGAATGTCAGGAATGTCAGGCTGCTCAGTTTTGAATCTAAGGCTAAGAATGTCAGGCTGTTTAGTTTTGTGTCTAAGGCCGTAAATATTTGAATCTAATGTTGGAGTATTAGGCGAATGACAGCTGGAGTTTTCCATCTAAGACTGTAGTTTTGAATCTAAGGCTGTTGTTTTGAATCTAAGGCTGAAGTTTTGAATCTAAGGCTTGAGGTTTGAATCTAAGGCTGGAGTTTCGAATGTCAGGAATGTCAGGAATGTCAGGCTGTTAATCTAAGGCCGTAGATATTTAATTTGAATCTAAGGCTTTTTTTCGCTAGAAACGCTCGTATAGTGATATCGAATTTTTTTTAAGTTTACTTTTTAAAAATAAAAATTGTTTGGGTTGGGTATTTATTTAGTCAACAATTCCTTATGCATAAAAAGTATCTTTTTAATAATCTTTAGCAAAAAGCTTGAAAAATATAGTTGACTTATAGTTGAAAATATATATATCTCAGATTAATATTTTTTTCCCTTTAGTAACCTTGATAAGTTAGAAATAGTATTTCTTTCAAATACGAACAATACGCCTACGTCATCTTGTACAGTTTTTATGACCCATGCACAAAAACTATTTACATGCACATATTGATGTTGTAAGAAAACATTAAACTGGGAGCTCCGCCATTAGGTATTACCTAATTTGTATACACCTATTTCAATTAACATTGTCCAACTGGATTGGTTGATCTGAGACCGATAGGAATTGTGGGAGCTCGTTAAATTTCAAATACATTGTTTTAATCACACTTGAATGGTGCTGAATTACAGATAACAGTATTTCAGAAGTAAACATTAATATTCAAGTGTGATTATTATAGTGCATTTGCAGTTTAACGAGCTCCCACAATTCCTATCGGTCCCAGATCAACCATTCCAGATGGACAACGTTAATTGAAATTGGTGTATTAGAAAACTAGTCGCGTGGAGTCGCGTCCGGTCGCGTGCATTGCCGCACGACAAACCAATCACCACAGGGATCCCAACCGCGCGCTCAAAGAACATGAGACATTTTTTTTTAAATTGCGCTCGGTGCGCAGTAAAAAAATAATTTCATTCTCATTACAAAAAACTGTGCAATGAAGAACTCGAAACTGGAATATTCTGTGTTATTAATTGCTTATTACGCAGTTTGGGTGTCAAATTTGACGCTAAAACTTGTACAGTACAGAAAAACGTGCGGAATAAGTTGGTTAAGTTCTTCGTGCAAACCGACAAACGCGCGTTTGCATGTTGAATAAAAATTATTAAATTCGCCTTTTCCATATCGAGCAAGGGACTGGGTACGAGTGTCAAATCTAATTTTATTATGCTTCAAGAAAAAATAATCCTGTCTCATGGGAGAATAACCAAATATATGCTTATTGACCAAGTTTCAGAACGTTTAGCTAAATAGTTAAAACATTTTGAGCATCCTTAACTCTGCCAAAAAAACAGAGAAATGTATGGTGTCCTTCCAAAACGTCCTTCCAAACCACACATTCTTTGTATTTTAAAAAAAATTGAAAATACCATAAACTTGTTCAAACTTCATACTTTGAATTTACTGCCTATAACAGCTTTTCAGTTACAATTAGTTACAGGCAGTCAGTATAAAGAAGGTTGAGTTTTATGCATTTAATTATTTCATCTATACCTTACACATTAACATTGCTATAAATTCCCAATAACAGCTTTTCAGTTACAATTAGTTACAGGCAGTCAGTATAAAGAAGGTTGAGTTATATTCATTTAATTATTTTAACTATATCTTAAGGCCCGAGCAAACGCACGCAACATTGTTGTTGCGATACGGTTTGTTGAACACGAGAACAAAAGAAAGGTTGGACGAGTATCATCAAACATCATCCAACAGGGTGTTTAAACGGGCCCAACATGTTGGAGCAACCATGTTGGTCCAACGATGTTGCGTGCGTTTGTACACATTAGCATTGCTATAAATTCCCAATTCTTGGTTTGCACGTGATGTCATCAATTGTTTTAGAAATATTAGTTATATTTACTTCTGGTAGTAATACTCTTTAGAGCTCCTCTAAACGAACATTTGTGCTAAATGTTGTGTCTTGTGTCGAAAATCAAGCTAGATTCATGTCAGTTAAGTATTCATCGATGTTTGATTGAACTCAAAACCTTAGAATTATCATTAGAAAGCTACATTACTGGCATTTTTACTCGGGCTACCCGAAGGGGGGGCCCGAGTCTAGGTTTACCTTTTCTCCCTATCTATGTATCTATCACGTCGCGTTTTGGAAGACACAGGAAGCCCAAAAAGCCAAAAGGTTGGGATAAGCGCTGAAAAGTTCCGATTGTTTTGATCGCTCTGCTCTGAATCCGAAATCTACGAAAGTTAATCTATATTGTGAACATTTAGCCTTTTTTAGCTATCACATTGAATCATTATTTCAACAATGAAAGCTATTGGAAGTTTTATAGTATTTTGTTTTGGACGGCATACACTGGCATCTGCTCGAGTCTGGTCAAATTAGCCGCTTTGATTGTGTTTGCATCGTTGCCAACTTTATCATATTTTGAGAAAAAAACGTGCTTAAAACGACTTCATGATGATCGAAAATCATAACCAGTGGAAAGGCAAAAGAATAATCTGTCACATGAAGAGGAGTTGAAGTCATTTTCTGCAACTTAAGAAACAAGAAAGAAAGCCATGTCGACACACCATCTTTGTGACAAGTAAGAACTAGCAACGGAGAAAAATGTTCAAACTGATCATAACAAAATGAGATCGGATCTTTGCTGGACATTGAGTTATACATTGATATAATTAGTACATCTCAAAGTACATGTTTAGTATAAATGAATATTGTGTTAATTAATCTTTAATACTCTGTTGTTAGAATTTTGCATCCGAATTAAACATGCACGATATTACTCATTGAACTTCTCCTAGATGTATTGTTATGTCATATTCTGCTATATTTTATGACTCGGACGCTTTCTACGCATGTTTTCATTTGTTTCTAGCGTTTAATTCGTACAAAATACGACTATGTTGAAATCTAATTACGCATGCAAATTCAAAGGTCATTCATTGTCACACAACACCTAGCGTTACTCGTATTTTTAAAAAGATACACCACAAACGATAGTTTAGCTTCGTTAATTTTTTTTTGAAAAATATTGCTAATAAAAACATTTAAAAACTATATATAGATGTGACAAGAGAAAGAAACCGAACTTAGTTCAAAAAAAATAAACAAATTATAGAAATATAACATGCATAAATTAAAAATACTAACAAATGCAGCAAAAATGTTAAGCTAATCAAGAGGTACTGTAAAAAAAACTATTGAAAAAGAGTTTATTATTATTATCATTATAATATTTGCAAATAAGTTTATAATTTATCATTAAAATAACCTAAAATAACTCATAAGTGATTATTTGTTTATTTTTGTGCACATTTTGTTAACATTAATCAGCCAATTTAGTTCTTCACATTTTCCTATTAGTGTCTCAGGATAGCTTTGTGTAATATGAAAATATGAAACATTTTTAATGCTGTTTTAAAATACCAACCAATGAAATAAAAACACCAAGTGGGCTAAAATGTCTAACATAAAAGACAACTCTGGCTTTTTCGTCTCCATGGATAATAACATTTTTCCTATTTGTGTCTCAGAATAGAGCGCTGTCAGTTTGCTCATGACCAACTGAATTTGCTTCAGCTAGTGTCTAATGTATATATGTATTGTGTATGATTATGATACATCATGAATTTAAATCCCTCAATCGCTTTTGCTCTGTAGCCCGAGTAAACGCTCTAAGAGCGTCTAGTTGCCGTAAATTTCAGGAATTGGTGAGGTTTTGCGAAGTTCGGCTTTTGGCCGCCATGTTGGTGTCCCTCTGAGCGACACCAACATGGCGCGTATTCACTGGCTCCGTATTCGGTCACAATTAGTCCATTTCTTTTAGTAATAGCTTGACTATAACTCTGCTAATATTCATTCTTCTGAACTCATATTTGCTAACATTACTATATAAAGTATGTGCTTCATGAATTCAATGATTGTTTACAGTTTAAGCGACAATTTATGGACTTTCAATATGGTCACGTGATCGGTGCAAAGGCAGGCAGTATAAAGAATATTGAGTTCTATTAATTTAATTATTTAGTTTTTCTTATTTCCATTATACCTAACACATTAACATTGCTATAAATTCCCAATAACAGCTTTTCAGTTACAATTAGTTAAAGGCAGTCAGCATAAAGAAGGTTGAGTTCTATTAATTTAATTATCTCATCTATACCTTACACATTAACATTGCTATAAAATCTAGTTTTCTTTATCTGTGAATTTTAATCTAAACCGACATATATGGGCCTAATTGCTGAAATCCTGATCAGTTGTACTTATTCATAGTATAGCTCTTAATAAAACCTATAGAGTTAATCCTGGGTTAGTGCTAATCCTGGTTTAACTCTTAATAAAACCTATAGAGTTAATCCTGGGTTAGTGCTAGGCCTGGTTTAACTCTTAATAAAACCTATAGAGTTAATCCTGGGTTAGTGCTAATCCTGGTTTAACTCTTAATAAAACCTATAGAGTTAATCCTGGGTTAGTGCTAATCCTGGTTTATCTCTTAATAAAACCTATAGAGTTAATCCTGGGTTAGTGCTAATCCTGGTTTAGCTTTTAATAAAACCTATAGAGTTAATCCTGGGTTAGTGCTAATCCTGGTTTAACTCTTAATAAAACCTATAGAGTTAATCCTGGGTTAGTGCTAATCCTGGTTTATCTCTTAATAAAACCTATAGAGTTAATCCTGGGTTAGTGCTAATCCTGGTTTATCTTTTAATAAAACCTATAGAGTTAATCCTGGGTTAGTGCTAATCCTGGTTTAGCTTTTAATTATAACCTAAGACACTTAAAGTGCCAAACTATTTTTAAATTATTAAACTGATATAAAGTACTGCAAGTTCTTAATTCTATTTAAGCTAGTAATTTTTTTTGGGGTGGGGGGGGGGGGGGGGGGGGTAAATGCTAATCCTGGTTTAATAGTTCTTGATAAACTGACCTAACGAGTTGGCCTTGTGTTAGTGCTAATCCTGGCTAACTTTTAATATCTATAAATGTCTATAAAGATAATCAAGTAGGGGGGCGTGGGGGATCACGGTATACGTATCAGGGTATTCGGCCATATTTTGCGATGACGTGTTCTTAAAAGACTCGAATATCCCGAAAGCAAAATGTCTAACATACAGTAGCAAGTAGCTTTGAGCAATTCAGCCATAGATAAGTTCATGCTCCAAGTTCTGTTAAAATACTAATACAATGTTTTAAACTGCGTCTTTCAATTTAATTTGTTTTCTTTTGTTTCATGTCCAAAACTAAGCAAGATGAGAGCTTAGCAGGTCATACTACGTCCACAGTAGACTAAACAGCTCGTTTACAGTGGGTGGTTGGATAGTAGCCTTGTGTTCTCATCGACATCCCCTCCACTTGACCTGGGTTTGTCTTCCTCACTCGGCTCGTTCAACAAACGAACGTGCCTCTGTCTTCCTTGACATTCTAGGATATACTCGCGGCCATAATAAACAGCCAAAGCTGTTAGATATACCAAAGGCACATAGGCTAAGATGTTGACGACGACTTTCAGAACACTAATTGTCGTTGTACTTGCATCGCTTGTAAAAGCAGAGCTAAACACAGTGATAAGGCAAAGGTTACCTAACAAGATGGCGTCGGTTGTGTTGAGCCAGTTGTAGGTAGTGTTATAGGGTTTAAAATACAAACACGTCGCCAAAACTAGCATACATGATGCTTCTAGAATAGATCTCTTGAGTGGGCCAAGAGGAAGGTACAGGGCCATTAGAAGGATCCAAATACGACAGAAGAAATAGAACGATGCAAACCAGCGGTAATTTCTTTGCCTTTCAATGTCTTCAAAACAGCTCTGGAACAAATCAAAGAAAAGTCGGAACCTGGTCATGAAGGGGAACCATTTCGAGAACCACCGGGTGAAGAGTAGAGTCATAGGTAGAAGAAATACGAAAAAAACCACCAACAAAATCGCCAAGATAGTAAACGGCAGGTGGGTTTTCCAATCGTTCACAAAGTCAATGTTACCATCAAGGAATAACACGTATCTACCTCCAACATCCACATAGTGCAGGATGTTGAACGATATAGTGGTGATATCAGTGTAACAAAAAACCAGGAGATTGCAGAGTGCATGGGATACATTCCTGTTGATATAACAGCGTGGAAAAAGTCTACTTATCTTGGACAAAACAAGCAACACGAATAACACATAGAATGGAGGGATATAATTGATGCCAAGTTTATAAAAGTTAGTCAGTCCTGGAATGAAACAAAATCCAGTCATATGAAACTTCCAGTTGGCCAGTCCTATGACAAACGATATAAATGGATCGAACACATCTTTTTCTTTGATAAGGTAGCGGATGATTTGATAGGAGTATAACCAAACGTTTAGGTAAACTGTGAAAATATCAATGTTAATCTTGAGCACTAGAAGCACGGCGATTAACCACAGGAAAAAGAAAACAAGCAGAAGCCAAATTCTTTCCTTGTTGCAATGTTTAGTTGAAACACATTGTTCGCTTCCTAGTGTTACGCTATAGTTATTGAAGCACTGTCCACAAAGTGGAACTGAATTATTTCGATTAGCTTGACACTGGTTGTTGCTATCCAGTAAAAACTCTCTCTTGGTTGAATTATTATTCCTGCAATATCCCAAGGGGCATGCATAAGTATCAAACGTTTTTTCTACTATTCCAGCCCAGTAACCACTTTTTATATAAACACCTCTTTTATCGTCGCTACATCTCGCGATTCCAAGGATGTCTTTTTTAGAACACACGCATTCTTTCTCATCAGGATCTAAGTGAAATCCAGGATTACACTTAAAAAGCTCTAAATTGTTTTGTTCTCTGCTAATAGTTTGTCCGCTGACAGTTCTTAGAGTAAGATTAAACACGCTGCCACATGTCCCTTTCATAATGAGGCCAGGGACTTTGTTGGTTGTATCGATATCTTTGATAAGTAAAAGCGGTGATGGAATCCCTAATATAGCATCGGATGTACTGTCAACATTTAATTTAACTACTCCTTGTACAGGTCTGTTCTTTTCTCCGACCAGTTTGATTGTAACGTTAAATTCCTCCCCTGGTGACATCTGCCAGTCTGTTCTATCAATTTCAATATATATAGGATCTGTAGCTATCTCAATTCCAATATCGACTGGTTTATATATATCACTGTGGAAATGAACAATACTGGGCCACTCGAGAGATTGGTTGTTCTTTCTTTGCTCTCCTGGTCTCCGACATCCTTGTAGGCTTGAAGCATAAACAGATTTGCCACCGCCAAGCGATGCATTGTTCGAATCGAATGTGATGCTGGTTTGCCATTTCTCTACATGTTGCATCGTTAGTCTATCATTGTATGCAATAAAGCAAGGATGCATGTTTAATTCAGTTGTATAAAATGCTACAACAGGGGGGCCATTTAAATCTACAAATATAGCACCCCCTTTTTCTTTAGCAGTATTGTTCTTGAATAGCAACTTTGAACCTGGCATCAAGTCAATCACTGACATTCCATACATGCCAATGGCACCACCACTCATTCCAGTATTGTTCATAAATGACGTAGTATTAAAGACTTTCATGATTACTCCATCCATCACTAAGGCAGTATTGATGTTACCTTCAAAGATTGTATTTCCTTTAACCACTATTGGAACAGTGTAAGAATACAAAGCACCCTGACCAATCACAATCTCGTCTTCAGTCTTTATTATTAAATTACCAATAAGCTTGCAGTCTTCAAAGGTTGCCTTATAAGGAATCATGGGTCCCTTGATATCTGGGTTCAGATTAGTTAATGACAGTTCGAGTGCAGAAGTAGCTAGCCCAATCGCTGACCCTAGAGTTGCGTTATTGCGGATCCAAGTGCATTTCTTGTAAAGGACTTCACGTTGATCGTCGTTTTCATCAAAAGGGCGATAGTTGGGTCCATAATGTGACACCCCCCCACCAAGGATGGCAGAGTTATTTGTAAATGTACAACGTTCGTGGATGATTCTATTAGCAATTAGTTTTCTTTCCCATATTGGGATCCCTGTGCGTATGCCGCCTCCAGCCGTACTATTCCAATTACTGGTGAAATTAGAACCAACGATGTTGATCGTGTTATTCTGTGAGCTATCATGGATCTCTATAAACAAACCTGAACCCCAAACAGCATGATTTCGAACAAAGTTACAATTATCAATGTTGATGATATTGTTTTTGGTAGTTCCTTTAATAAAGAATGAAAGACCGCCTCCTCTTCCAAATGGCATATGATCATTCCCAGACGGGAACTCGATTTTATTCATAAAGCACTGTTCGGGAGCTAAGTTTTCTTCAAAAGTACAGCTTTCAATGTTATAAGTACTGTTATTTTGATAACAAAATCGTTCCGGGTCTGACTTGTTGAACGGTGGCAAGGCTCCTTCGTATGTAAATTCAACGTAAATTCCACCTCCTGCCCTCGTGTAAAAGAGATCTTGACCAGTGCAGTTGTTATTGGCATCAGGAGCATTTCTACTGAATGTTGATTCAATGATATCGACTTTGCCACCAACATCATAAAGTATAAGACCGATTCCATGACTGTTTGTAATAACAGAATACAAGATACTAACATCTTTGCAGTAAGCAAAAAATACTCCTGCAATAAATGGTACATGTGTCCTATTCAATGGCTCAAACGCTGATCCAACTGTACTCTGATGAAGCCTTCCACAGTCGGTAAACTGAATCCCTCGAATTGTTATTGTTTCACTTCGTACAAAAGTGAAACCAACTTCCGGTATGCACTGAATTGTGACGTTAGTGTGATTTCTTCCAAGAATTTCGATATTATTTGTTCCATTAAACGTCTTATTTTCAACCAACTCATGTATTCCAGGCTCAAGAAAATACAATGTATCATCTTTGGTGGAGTTGAATGCGAATTTCAGCGTCTTACAAGGATTCTGGATTGAAGTATCCAACGTCGAAGCATTCAAACATGTCGCATTGTCGTGGCCTTGCGATGATACGGCAATGAAGTGACTATACTTCCCATAGTCATTGACAGTCTCTGTAAAACCTTTATCGAAGTAGTAAGACGCAAATAGAATGATTAAAGAGACCCTTAACCAAGTAGCCATTGCATCTGGACTTGTCTTTGATGTGTGACAAAACAAAACACTCATGGATCAAATGCATGAATCGCACATGACCGACTCGACAATATTTACCAGGCATTGCTCGAAGGCAAAGAACGAAATGCACTCTGGTTATTCTATAGAAAAAAAATTAAAAAAATTAAATAATCTATTCAAATCATGGGCAGCAGAGTATCGTTCGCGTTTGTATTCGCTTGTAATCTCCGTGTATTTATAGCTACAAACGGTCGCTTATTTGTTTACTTTGTTATTCCATTGACCCTTCGTCATATTTCTAGCTCCTATTTCAATCTCGTGATGTTAGTCTATCTGGTATTAAAAGCGATCGTATGTCACTCGGTTACTAATCGGTAACTTCTTTAACTGCCCCCGAAGGTATATAAGATACCAGCGACCGTTTGTAGCTATAAATACACGGAGATTACAAGCGAATACAAACGCGAACGATACTCTGCTGCCCATGTTCAAATAAAATGAAAAATAAGTCTGATCCACAAACTCACATTATTAAAAAATCGCCCAACAGTATAATGCTACTGAAGGAACAATATTTGTATTTCGAAAAACAAAAAGAACAACTGAAAACGAAATGATAGGCCGAAAGGAATTCCCAAAGAAACGAGAACCAAAACTAAATAATAAACATAAAAATAGGAGTTGAAAAATAGGGCACTTAGTGACACTTGTTATGTAGGGAGGGGGGAGGGAGTGGGGTAGTTCTTTAAGCCACAAATCACTTGTATATCGACATATCAATGTTTTCGAGGTTTTTAGTTATTCATTAGGTGAAAAGTCGCTAATTAATTGATTTTTTTATAAGTTGAAAGAGTCACTAATTGTTATAAGTTAAAAGTCAAAAGCCTGGGCTGCCTTTGGGAAGACACAATAAAAACTGGAGCTGTCGACAAAATATAAACGATTGCAAGTCAGACACGTACACAGGGCAGCCAAGCATAACAAATATTTCGTGACTGACCTTAATATCCGTGATATCTTTTAAGAGGTTAGTTTTTCACATTAAGATAACTCAGAATAAAACGTTTCTACCAGAGGAAGAGCTACAGTTTATGATGATTGTGCCAGGCCGTTTTTCGCCAAATATTGCTATGAATACACAAGTATCTGGAGCCAGTGAAGATACAACACCAGCATCAAGAGTGGAAGAAAGAGCAATGATTCGATACGATCGTTGTCTTCTTGTGCTGTGGATATGGACGTTCATGTTTTTACTATCTACGATCACTGTGTTTATACTGTTCGGACGTAAAGGTGCTCCTTTCAATATGATAGGTGTTGTGTTACTAGGAGTCACGCTATTCTTACTATCGATGGCTTGGAGTATGTGTAAATCGAAGAAAAAATCAACATTATCAATTCAAGCCTCTCGTCCAGCTGTTGAATCAAACGCTGTCAATAGCACTCCGTGTTATATACAACAAAGTGTGACTAGCATGTACGATCTTCCACCTCCCTACTACCTTTGCGTCAAGCTACCATCGTACTCTGAGGCAGTCTTAACCTCTGATTCGAATACCTGCCAAACCAATGACATCCAATCAGTTTGATCGCAGCAAACAATAATAGTAAAATCAAAAAGTTTAATTGTCCTGGCAATTCGTTGAAAGACAAGTGACGAACATGGCTGGGATTTATGTACCCTAGAACTCTAGAGGGGTTTTTCATGTCAGTGATTCTTCAAATGGAAGGAATGATCTCGAGGGATAAAAACAACAGTTACAAAAAGGAAGCCACAGTAACAAACAAACAAATAGTTTTTCAAAATAATTTGAAAACAATTCTCGATTTATTTTTATTGTTAGAATGTTTACATGTAAGCACTCGTGCTAAAAAAATGTGTAGTGAATGTGTAGTAAATGCACAGTATTTTATCTAATATATTCAAATGTCAATGTTTCGGCATTATCAGTACCAAAACAAACGTTTATTAATTTGTTTTGTACGTTTTTTACATGACACATCTTTGACATACAGTTAATTAATCAAAATTAAATGCATTATAAATAAAAATATCATAAATTATATTTAAAGTAAAATTTAACATTATTCGTGTTTCACGGTTGTAATTAGCTTTCAGCGTAACGCACGGGGTCACATGTCAAGTCACGCAAAACGCGATGTAACGGCTAAGACAGTGGGGGAGGGGATAGTTATAATTATCATTCCCATCATAGTACATGTGAGTGGGACCGTGGCGTGTTGTCTGCAGGATTCTAACTTCCCGTTTAAAATACTAGATGTTGTCTTGAAGCATTTGGATTGGTTTCATCAAGCATAATGCACACTCGAAGTGGACGGAGTTTCACAGTATCGACTACAACGGGAGGACGTTGTTGCTCCTGCCGCTGTTACCGTGTCTTTGAATGTTGTGTATTTATATTATGTATAGCGATGCTGGTTATATTTATCGTGTTCCAGTCTATAGGAGGACGTTATCAAGATGTTAGTTTTATATTTCTTTTCGTTGTTGTCTTATTGCCTGCACTATCAGCCGCACTTTGGTCGCAATATGGCCGAGAAAACTTCGTAACTGGACAACGTACTATTTCTACAGCAACAAACTCTGGTCGACTTGCATTTGTAATTGATCATGAACACGATGACCCTACTGCACATTCCGTGGTTTGAATGGAAGGTATTAATCTCGTCTTTAACTAGCTAGGAAATGTTGATGTTTAACGTATATACTGCGCCGAATAGTGGGCTTTAGTACGCCGTGGTGTGGATCCAGACACAAGCGCTTTTGGATGAATTACATGACACTCACCATCACTGACATTCAGGAGGTCTCAGGAAGCAACAGTTGCTATAAGTTACTATATAAAGTTACTAAAGTAAAATGCCGCGTGATCATGGCATTGAAATTACAATCTTATATTCCTAAAGGAAGATAGATAAACTTTATTTAATTTTAAAATTGTCAAGTTGTCAAGTTTAGCTTGGACTAGTAGGGACACTAAAGAGAACACAACTAACTACAAAAATGTAATTTGAACTCATAGTTGCTGTACGACCCTGTGTACCAGAGGTTATTTTCTACTTGCTTTATTAGCGTTTGTGAAACAATGAGTAACGAACACAGGCGTACGGCAAATGATAAAATACTGCGACAAATACTAGATACTAGATTAAGAAACCCTCTAGTTTCTAGTTCCTTATAGTGGTTATAGTTTCTGTAGCGGAATTCGTTTCACTTGCTTATATCTTCTTGAACTATAAATAGACCGTCAAAGAAGTATTGCAAAAGAAAGGGAACTATTTTCTTCATATTCGAGCAGTATAGACAGTGTAAACATTGACAGTGAAAGATTTGTAAATATCTATAACATAATGTACATAAACCGGGACATAAACCTGATAAAATCATACGTTTTGACGTCAGACGCTATTTCTGTCATTTCTATAGAAATACATCATGTAAATAAATATTGCACATCTCTGGAAAGTCAAAGGGAACGTATAACAAATTATATTAAAAAAATATAAAAAAGAAAGAAAGAAAAAATCAAAATATGTTGAATCCAATTTTATTTTTTCTTGGCTTTATATTTTACCAAATATTGTTTACATGTTTTTCGCTATGCTACATGTTCATTGAGCATATTTAATTATTACCGACATAACGGATCAATAATTATACAATTAACCTGGAGACTTTGTAGCAAAGCTTCTTTAGAACCGCGCGGTTACTGTAGAAATGGTACAAGGCTGGATATTTTGACTAAAGCTGACTCATCAAAGAGTCCCCACAAAGAGTAATATAGTTTAATAGTGGTGGTGAATGTATAGTGAATCTAACAAGACCCCTGATGCGAATCGTTGTGAATACGTGTAGTGTCAGCATAGTTTGTGTGTAATGGAAGCAATGGTTGTCAATCGGCTGACTGTAGTGTAAGGCACTGCAGGTATTTTTGAAAAAGGAGGGTTTTTTTTCTCCGTACTCAAAAAGATCCGTGTCCACACGTAACGTATTCGAATCGTATTTGTCCGACGTTCACGAAAACGATTCGAAAACGCTAGCTTCCATACTATTAATTAGGCGCACGCATGACTGGATTGCAGCACTGACGTCATCGTATTCAAAAAGTTCCGTTTTCGATGTCCACACGCATACGATAAACCTTCGTTTTCAAAAATGTCTAGTCTGGAGAGAGTTTTCGAAAACTGTTTTCGGTGATCGCACAACGCAGTTTACGTGTGAACGGAAGGCGTAAACGGAAAAAAACGAAAACCCCTCCGCTTTCAAAAATACCAGGATAAGCAACCCCTCCTCTCCCCCTTCTCCATTCCCTGAGCCTGATACTATGGTTAGTGTTTGTGGAGCGAAAGAGCCTGAAAAGGTCCAGGGAACGAGGATGTATATGACGGCAGAGCTAGCAACGTTTCAGTGGGAGTATACTGAGAAGAGAGAAAAGCATGGTCAGGAAGTGGTGCCCCAATGCCCCAATGGATTAGAACAATGAATCACGAGTCTTCTGAAATTCATGTCGTATATTTGTCACAATGAGACATACTCTAATTCAGTTGACGGAGACGCCAAGATGTATGATACGAAGTCATTTTCTGGCGAATCGGATACAAGAAGAACTCCTCCTGCAGCTGGGCCAGAATACACCTATTTCAAAAAAGGTTTTTCTTGATTATTTTACAATTATTCGCCGAAGGCAAAGTGAATATCTGTGAACTGATAACCGAGACTGATTCAATGTTATTATTCACCGATGTTCACTGATCCTGAGGTGGATAATTGCTTAACTATAAATACAAAAAAGATTATTATTATTTTTTATTTCTAAAAGCGCGCGAAACACCGTAAGTGATTATCGAGAAATAGTGTGAATTTATTGACCAGTCTGCATCGGCCTTTAGGTATCGAATTTTGCAGGTGTTAGTGTGTAATGTAATGTGGTCCTACATACCAGTGGCGGATCTAGGGGTGGTGAATAGGGTGGCTAGCCACCCCCCATTTTTGCTCGGTTTTCTGCTTTTTATTTGTTTTATTTGATGAGTAACATATGAACAATGCACAAATACCAAAATATACGCTTCACATTCGCCCCCCTAAAATATTCCTAGATCCGCCACTGCATACAGCGTATTTCATACCATCTCAATGTACGTGCTTTGCAATTAACTATATGTATGGATTACTATATAATGGTCAAACTTCTTTTAAGTAGTAGAAGTAGCCTTAAAAGGCTAGAAAATTTGGTCTGTTTGTCTCAAGTTCATTATTTATCTCGTATATTTGATTTTTAGGTAAAGCCGGAGAAATGGGAGAAACGAACCAAGAGAAACAAGGTTCACAGGTTAATAATGATGACGATGATGAAAGAAAAATGAGTACGCCCAATCTCAGCTGACGACCCAACGGACGTCCGAGTGGAAAACCCAGCCGACGACCCAATGGACGTCCGAGTGGAAAACCCAGCCGACGACCCAGCGGACGTCCGAGTGGAAAACCAAGCCGACGACTCAGCGGACGTCCAAGTGGAAAACCCAGCCGACGACCCAGCGGACGTCCGAGTGGAAAACCAAGCCGACGACCCAGCGGACGTCCGAGTGGAAAACCAAGCCGACGACCCAGCGGACGTCCTAGTAGAAAACCCAGCCGACGACCCAGCGGACGTCCCAGCCGACGACCCAGCGGACGTGTTGAGGATTTCGAGCTAGGACGAAGATCCTTATAATTACTATTCATACGAATGAAGTCTCCATACAGCTGCATTTATCTACGGCAGATATAAACAACTTTGGGAAAAAGTATTACTGAAATATTTGAACAACTCCAACTCAGTTGTCATAAGTAGTGGCTCTATTTATTGATATTAAAAGTCAAATGAAATTACGGTTGATGTTTTTCTTTCTTCAATAACTATAGCTGTTTCCATTAACTAATATTCACTAAATAAAAATGACCATACAGTAGCAATTTTATTTTATGGATATAAAAGCAGACCCAGTTGTGTACTGCTCATTAGAGCGTTTTCGTATAACCCACTTTTATGCAAATGAGAATATGTGTAAAATAACATGCTAAAATAACATAGAAAATTTAAAAAATATCCTGCAGTACAGTACAGTATGCAAACAGAATGTGTAATTTTTTTTAAAAACAAATCGTGCACCGCTGTTTGACTGAAAAAAAAAAAAATTTTGTAGCCGGGAGGGAGTCGATCTCAAAACACAGGAAACCCGTATAAAGAGCAAAGCAAAACTTTATAATAGTCGATTCCCTCTATACACTATGTTAACTCATTGATAAGCAACAATTTTTATTTCAAGACGTGAAAACACATTTTATCAAAGTGTGATCTTTATTGATCCATTTTAATTTTATAAACAAATCACAAACAAAAAGCCTGTTATCCCAGAGGATTTAAACAGCTTCGCACATGCAAAATATCTAGTCCCTACAGGTACTACCTGTTGTTCAAAAGTACAGTCACCGCGCAAAGTCGAGGCACTAAACCCGTGAAACAAGACGAAGGACATCAGTGATTACTGTAAGTTGATCGTTATGTTTTTGCAGTTTGATGGTCCATCTTTCTATACGGAATGCACTGGAGTCGATCACATGATCAACGTATGCTTATCAGTCGAAACACATAGATGTAACGTTCTTCATATAATTCTTATTAGATACTACTATATTAAAGTGGACACTAAAAACGTTTTTCACTTGTCTAGGATCATTAGTTTAGCTATTTGGCGGGTTTAATGTCTTTCCTCTACTAAGAGTAACTAGTTTGTATGGTTGATGGTTGTTCAGTCAAATTGACTGCGTTAGTTGGATGTATTCGCCTTATAAACAAAGGCAGGGAAATCAGAGCCTGCGCTCTCCACATATTCTAGCTAAACTGCACAGATCGAAGAATGTTCAAGGATGATGATCATGATAAAGATGGATGTGATAATCAGTAGTCGATCTAAAACTGCGCGGTTAGTTCGACTCATTGTCTAGTGATGATGATGCTTGTGATAATTCTGCATGTCTAACACAAATGTTTACTTGGACGCGTTGTCCAGTGATGATGATGATGCTTGTGATAATTATATCTAAAACTCCACAGTTAAGTTACAATCCTTGTTCAATGATGATGATGATGATGCTTGTGATGATGTGAAGGATTTTTAGGTATTTTGTTCTTCTTCTTCTTGACAAACGCCTGGCTGACTGAATCTCCTTCAGTTGATATTCGTACTCTTGCTCCTTCTGTATCCTTGGAGTTTTCTTCGTACGGTGACATCATAGCTTCACGGTCAAGGTCACTGTCCTTCAATGGACCACCCATTAACAGGCTGCTGTCTTCACCAAGGTTGGTCGAGTCATCAATTCTTCCCGCTACTGCCTTACTCAATTTTTTTTCTTTCTCAGGTGTCTTTTTACCATGCATCCCCATGGTGATATCGTTGTTTAATGGAACATCGTTCATTACTGGGAAATCATTACCTCCACCCATTGCCATACCATTCATACCCATACCTCCACCACCCATACCCATACCACCGCCCATACCACCACCACCCATACCTCCACCGCCCATCATCATTCCTTGACCGCCCATAGCCATTCCTTGACCACCCATAGCCATTCCTTGACCACCCATGCCAGCACCCATCATTCCCATACCGCCACCGCCCATCATCATTCCTTGTCCACCCATGGCCATGCCACCTTGCTGACCTCCCATAGTAGGCATGCCTATCCCTCCTTGTCCCATTAGCTTCTGAACTTCGTCAGGTGATACTTCAAAGCTTCCGTCATCCTTCTCGTCTTTACTCTTGGATTCCTGAGAATCGTCTTCCTGTTTGGGAGGGTTCTTGCCTTTGTTTAAGACGAAATCAACGCTAGCCGCTTGGTTACCCTTCGTGATGGTGACTTTCTTAATTTTAGTCTTGAAGCCATCAGCTGAAGCCTTGACTTTATAGGTACCTGGAAGAAGTAATCGCCAGAAATCACCGTCTGCGGCAGCAACGACATCTTTCTTGTGACCGACAACTGTTATTCTTGCACCAGGAATTGGAACATCGTTGATATCTTTGACGAACCCTTTGAACCCTTCATGGGCCTACAATGCAATAGCACAGACCACGTTAATAATGTATATTATTATATAGATAATAGTATTTTACCGGAAACTAAAACACTCGTATTTTCCATATTTTCACTAGTGAAGATATGAAAAAGTTATGTACCAAATGTCCCGTATGTACGCGCGCGTCCTAAAATATTTTTCCCGACAGTTTTTTTATTCGTTTTTGACACGTTTTCATTTTAAAGTCAAGAACATTTGCCTGTAGTTTTATCTAGTTTTAGTGTTGTGCAACTTTTTATGCACGTTCTTGTAAGGAATATTCTTATGTTTCTATTTTAGTTTGCCTTACTCTGCTTGTAAAATATTGTTTTCACCACTCGAAAATAAAGTTCATATCTTCGCGCCACCGTGTAATATCCTTTATATATCTATTCTCTAAATTTAAAGGCGCGTAATATATAATTTAAACTAAAATAAGATACAATCTCCCGAGTTGTTTTTTAAATATTTGAAAATAAATTATTATTAGGACTTAAAAGTTTCGATTTTTACAAATGTTCAGTAGACCCGACTCGTTATCGATTGAAATTGTATACATTTCGTAAATACCGATCTGCGCATTGCTCCGTCCACAAAAGAAAAATTGGAGCTTTTGTTATAGATTATCATCATTTGATATACAGTCAAACCTCTCTATAACGGACAGCTACCAAGAAAAATGTCCGGTTTATCGGGGTTTTTAGGGAAGTTTGGAACCAAAAGATATGTACGGTTTAGAGAAAACACCGGTTTTTTAAGGGTTCGGTATAGAGGGATACTATCACGATTCATGTTTCAACCTTACCTTATCAATATAAGCTAATAACGCGTCTTTGTTCTCCTTCCAATATCTTGGCATATCGGACGCTACAGGGAACTTCTTACAGCCTTGCTCGACAGTAATCTCAAAGGCGTTTGAATGGACATAGTTATAGTCCTGCATACCCCCAGCTACGCTGTACCATTTAGCACCATTAGTAATACCATCTTCAAAGTGATCCGGTGGGACCTCAGGACAGTCCCATGGAGGATTCTTTAAGTGCATGGTGGGATGGGTTTCGGAGTAGGTCTTGGCTAGATCCTGGAAGACATCATCGTCGGGAGATGCACTGTACACTGAACGACCTGTGGGGCTATCATCGTAAGGATAGTTAGCGACTAATGATCCGCCATGTAGATTAGCACTAAGAACAAACGGTATCTCGTTAATCCATTTCATGACTGCTTGTGTTTCTATCTCAGGTTTACTGGCTGGTGTCTTGATAAACTGATCCGGGAAGTTACGGTTCAGATCTACATTGTTAGCATTATTCCTTCCGATCACCCAGTTCTTTCTATTATCACCTTGGAATGCCAGTTCGTATCCATCTGGGTTCATGGACGGCATGAGGTGTATTCTTGTCGTGTTCATAATTCTTGTAACATTGTCGTCTTTGCTGTAACCTTCTGTCATATACTTGGCTAGTTTGAGCAACAGTTCCTTACCGACGACTTCGTTACCGTGCATATTAGCGATGTATTTAAATTCAGGTTTACCGGGCTCGTGTTTGTCAGGGTTGTTAGCTGACAATGCAAGCACGAGTAGTTCTCTGTCTTGAACTGATTTACCGATACTGTAGAGGTGAGTGAGTTTAGGATAGTCCTTGTGCAATTGCTTCAATAGGGAGGTCATGGATTCATAATTATGGTGCACCCAGTTATCGTCTTTCAATGTTCGCACCCAGTTAACCGTGCGAGCGTCCACATGTACTGTAACCACTACAGCAATAAGTAAAGTAGCAAACAACATGACTAGAACATGCAGCGAGCACGACGTTCACAAACTAATGCACTAGCTTGTGCGTTCCGAATAAGAACTACAACATAAAACTATTTTATCCCATGATCACAGTATATACCTGCAGCAAATTAGAGGTTAACCTTGTTAAACTACCCACGCCCTGGTGTCCTCAAGACCCAAAAACATACAATGATATGATAATCCTCGCTATCCGATTGGTTCAGCGTAGATTGATTTGATAAATAATTCACCCAGGCAACGAGAACTGACAAGGCTAATTGTTTAGACAAACATGATCCAATACGATTCACTTGTCAGATCAAAACAAGGTCATTACAACACATCCCTACTACTTCAAATGCTGTTTCTTTATTGGTTCGCTGGGTGCACGTTTGTTCGTTTTTTTACTACATTGAAAAGCAAATACTGAAGTCATACGCCAAACTAGATGGACTAAATTTGATACATTAACTTAGACAAACAAACAACTTTTATAACATTGATAAGTATTTACCAAACAGTTTATATATGATTTGTACAAATATCAAAACAAAATAAAACCCGTATTTGGTAGAGAAAAACTGCCAACACTTAGAGAAATGTCAGCAAAAACGGGTCGCACTCTATTAATTCCACTGACACTAAATATCGTTAGTCCAATAATCAAATTAAGTTTGTCTCAATGGTGATTTTGGACATATATCTGTTTATATAAACGACAGGTACTTCGTACGGTTCAATGAATTAATTAACCTCTAAAATTGTGTGAAAAGCAGGTGTTGTCGACTCTCAGGCAAGGATAAATAAAAGATCAGAACAAATCTAACAAACAGAACGAAAACGATTTTAAAAGAATTAGCTGTGTCTGCAGATATTTTTGTAAGCGTAATTCTTAATCCATTTGGACAATTGTTTTTCTATATGGATTTGCTAAATGCGCTGTTTATTAAACAAACTGTGATTTTGTCGTTGATTGTTTTGTCTTGCAGTGTAATATTTAGCTTAAGGTAAAAAAAGGCAGCCAACGACTGCATGTGGCTACTGCTTCAGAGAAATAATTATGAATATAACAGAAAAACAGTGAAAACTCACGAAACTACAAAAAATGCTCTAAAATGTACACCTAAAGTTGTTACATGAAAAAAAAAAACATTAGAGTACAAACATTAAAAGCGTGCAGCATAAATAGTACTAAATAGTGATATTTTATGCTAATTCTTGTGTTTTCTATTTTTTTAATTAGCACTATTTAGTACTAATATGCAACCACTTGTTTCACGGGTATAATATTTGCACTCTATTTAGTAAGAAAGGAATAAAAAAAAGAAGGAGTTCAGTATGAGTGATCTTCTTTCGTCTTTTAATTAATTCCTTTCCCACTAAATTACAAAAGTCAGGACAACATTCTTGCTTTGTAAATATCAATGCTATACAAAGCTTCTCAGAAAAATATAAACACAAAATTGAATACAAAAAAAACCCTGGTGATTTTGTAGCCATTTTACATACATTGTACATAAAGTGTCATTATGTGAACAAATAAAGAAAAAATATTACAAACCAAAACAGAAATTACAAAAAAACAAAAAACAAAAGCAAATAGAGCAAATACAGTTAAACCATGAAATGCAATCTAAGGAAGTACTAAAAATAGTGACTATTTTGTCACTATCGCTCAACCAGAACATCTCGAGACAAAAGAGTAATACACAAGAAACCTCATTATCATTTGTTTTATTATGTATTCTGGGTGAATAGTGGTTTTCATTAACCCGTGAAACACTTCTTAGTGTATCACTCCTTTTAAAATACACTCTAATTCCAGTTGTGTTCCTTTGTTGTTATTTGACTATTACAATTAAACTAATACACTTTGTTTCACGGTTTAATGAAAACCACTCTAGTAGTAACAATTAGTCTATTAGTAGCAACTATTTACAATTAGTCACTAAATAGTGACTAGCTATTTGTTAGAATTTACTTGATATTATTTCATGGTTTAACTGCATTTGCTCTATAAGAAACAGAGATTTTAGGTGCATGTGTTAAAACATGTATATGTGAAAGAATCAAGTTTAAAGTGTTGGGTCACGTGGTATGATATTGGTAATCAAACAAGGAAGGTAAAATATCTATGTGTTTGTCAATATACTGGTGAGACAACAACTACAACAATAAACGGGCACCAAATTTAATCAGTTATTTAAGCGAATTTTGTAAAGGACTAATGGTTGTGTCACAAGTATGGATATTTCAATAAGTTAATAACAAAAGCTGATAACATTGAATACATTGGATAAAATATGTACACTTTTTGCAATAAAACCACTTCCGCTTATAACAGCGGTAAAATATCCAATAATACGTACAATTTATTCTTACAATATTTATAAAATATTCCATAACTACTAACTTATGGTACTATAACGGAGTTTCTTTCAAATCATTTAAGTCAGGTGGTCCTTTTCCCGACGATACACTAGAGATACTTTTATTTGAATTTAAAGGCTTTAACAAGCCGTGCGTTCGGTATTCACGATCTTCGAACGAAGGTTCATCGATTTCCGAAGATGGTCGCGACGACTTCTTCGGTAGAGGAGCGAGAGTTTCGGTGTTTGGGCTAACAGCCCTTTCGTGTAAGCTTGTAATCGGTTCAGAGACGGAGTGTTTATGTGATGTTTTAAGCCATTGAGGCGGATGTTGAGGTGGAGGGCTAAAGGCTTCTGGTGATCGTGCCTTAGGGTGTGGCATAGAGGGGTAGGTGCTAGGTAGCTGTGATGTGCTCTTGTGTTGTAAAGGCTGCAGTCGTAACTCTGCTAAAGGCTTTAGAGATGATGATGGTTGTATGGAAGCGTACGATGACAGACTACCCTATTGTTTAATAAATAAAATAATAAATAAATAAATATATGAATAAAAAATAAATAAATAAATAAATTAAATAAATAAATAAATATATACATAAATAAATATAGAAATATAGAAATAAATAAATAAATAAATAAATAAATTATAAATAAATAAATAAATAAATAAATAAATAAATAAATAAATAAATAAATAAATTATAAATAAATAAATAAATAAATAAATAAATAAATACATAAATAAATATATAAATATATAAATATATAAATAAATAGAATGATAGATAGATAGATAGATAGATAGATAGATAGATAGATAGATATAAAGTTGTAAAATATATGCATACCTTATCTTGGCCTTTTTCAAGTCTTGCGAGCTGTTTATGAGAGCGTACATCAAATGGCTGTTTGGAAAGTACGAAGCATTAGTTCTGATAATAACAGTCATGATGATGATGGTACTGGTCGTAATGATAACGGTGGTAATGATCACTATAATGATGGCAATGTTGTTAATCATTAATGGTAATGATGCTGATTATTATTGATGGTGATGGTGATGATGATGAAACTGACAATGATGCTTATTAATGATGGTGATTATTATTATTATTATTGATGGTGATTATGATATGGTGATTATGATATGGTGATTATGATATGGTGATTATGATATGGTGATTATGATATGGTGATTATGATATGGTGATTATGATGCTGACATGGTGATATTGATGTTATTGATGGTGATACTCCTACCGATGATTATGATCATGATGACAATGATAATAACATTGATGTCAAGCAATAATGATGATAGTGATAATAACGATGATATTGATGCTAGATTAAACGACACAAAAAAAACAACAAAGAATGACAGATCAAAAATATTTAGAAAATCATGTAGTTGAATAAAGAACAATGATAAAGTTCTAAAATGCTATTGTATGTTTAGGGTTAACCATAATGTGCAAGTTTGTTTCTTGCAGAATAAGTTGCGTACCTATTGCACTTCTAGTGCAACTTCAGAGCGAAAAGTACTATGATTCCGGCAAATGAAATGCAAAATTTCAGCAATCAATAATCGCGTAAGAAACCAGTGTACAATAACGATAATGTTTGTGCAGTTGTGATCTGCGTTTGCTTCTTACCTGAACTGCGTCAGAAGAGACTCTTGGTCCTCTGTCCTGTACCTTACTATGATCACTAATAGCAAACAATCAATAAAATTATTAGTCACTAGAACAAGACATAGACTAGTCAGTTACAATTAACAGATTGATTTATAAATGAAAACTAGCAAGCAAACTAGTATAGGCTGCGTCGGTGTTTGATATAAACGATAGGTAATAGAATGAAATTTGTAACACCGTAAAAAATGTTGACTTAACTTTACTGATGTTTCGAGCTTTAGCCCTTCGTCGGAGTAAGAAAGGCAACATTTTTTACGGTGTTACAAATTGGTTGATTCCTAGTTAATAGTTAATAATAATATGAACTATGATTGATTAGAACACTGACCTTGTTGTTTCTGATCTTTGCTTCCATTGTAATCCTTGTTGATTATTGTACTGTAAACATTCAACATCAAGTTAATAAACAGCATAGATATATCTTATTAATTATACATTTTTATGACAGCATGGTTGGTGTAGCGGTCTACTGCGTGCCTCTAGCTGTTGTGGTCCAGGATTCGGTCCTGGATCGGGAGGGATTATGATTATGGATCATGTGAGATGAGTTTGTTTAATGTATTGTTGTCTCCAATTCCACAAAGGTTTCTCTCCGGGTGATAATGAACATGTTGGTAGTATTGTGTGCTAAAATATTAACCATCTATTTATTGTGGTAGTGATTATGTCATTCATCCCCCCTCCCCTTCCCCCCACCTTTCCTTTTTTGTCAAGGCCCTATGCTTCTTGCGGGTATCAAGACAACAAAGGAACCCCCAAATCCAATTTTTCCCAAAACCCAAGAGAACGCCTGCTTTGAAGGCTACGAATCCCGTTACTTTACTACGGCACATAAATGAGAATAACACACAGTAATAATAATAATAATAATAATAATAATAATAATAATAATAATAATAATAATAATAATAATAATAATAATAATAATAATAATAATAATAATAATAATAATAATAATAATATAATAATAATAATAATAATAATAATAATAATAATTATTATTTACATGTTGTGATTTCTTTTTCTTTTTCTTGCGTTCTTTCTTTTCTTGTAAGTAACTGCTTCTTTGAGGAGTTTCATCACTTATGACATTTTCCCCTTTTCTGCTGGCAAGAGCAATAACAGAAACTTTAGAAACTATACATTAATTTAAGCCTGCATGGATGAAGAAAAGCAATAAAACGTTGTCGTTTGATTAAAATTAGAGAATTGGTAAAATCAAATTGAAGCGACCAATGTTTACCTTTGCGATTCTGAAATAATTCTTTGTTTAGACAGCTGTCCAGGAAGGGGATAGGTATTTTGTCCTGTCAATAGTCCCCCCTGATCAAGGTTAGATGAAGTGACATCAGATGTGGATCCTCTTCTTTCAATGCCAAGCCCATAATGCATTGGGAAGCTTGTTGGAGGGATGTTGTTACCATTAGTATCTTTGGAAACAAACAAAACATTACCACCAATAATTATAATAAATATAGTGAACTAGTAGTTAATAGTAATACATATCCTCTTGTATAAGGATGTTAAGCCAGAGATCCCATCCCTCCGCACTACACTCACTAACTGCATTGGAGGTATGTAAAAGAACTGGTCATTGGGGATGCAACAAACCCTGGCTGTCACAACTCTCAGTGACTGGCTCATACTAATACTGGTCACAATAAAAAGTCTCAAATATAATTCCTCTACCTATTCTATACCTCTATTTCCACTTTGGAAAGTCCCAAGGGTGACCGCTTAATAGAGGTACCACTGTGCTAATTTCCGATTACGATTGTAAGCCGTCAGCGGTCTGTACAATATTTTTAAAGCACATTGAGATGTACATGAAATGCACTATATAAGCACCACATCGCATTACAAATAACATATTTAGTTCTTCAAGTTTGAAAACGCTTTTGCCTATGCCAATAACCACCTTTCTGCTCAGCAAAATACTATTCTTTATTTCATACTCATCCAACAGCCCCATTCAATAATTGTTCATTATTTCATAGTTTTACCTGTTGAGGAGGTTGTCTTGACACGTTTATCATACTGTAACAAAGGACCTTTGGAATCCTTTTGCTTCATGTAATGTTGATCAACCTGCTTGGTAAAGAAATGAATACATAATTATAAATAATATAAACTATGAACAAATATTTCCCGTTTTGCACACAGTTTTACAGGTATTTAACTCAAAGCTAAGATTGTAAAGAAGTCAAAACAAGTTTGAGGCCACTGGGGAGTGAGCTTTGGACCTCTGGCTCCAAATGCAACTCACTAATAAACTGAGCTCCACTTGTTTCTATATTAGAATAGAGAAATATTTTCCAATATCTATTTTCAGAGTAACAAACATTACCTCATTTCTAACCAATCCATGTGGTATAGACTGCTTTGATTTTATTGGACTGTCATAATCTTTCTTTTTATTCATTATGACAGACTTTGTTTTACGAATATCCTCAGCGACCATAGATGATGTACTGTTAGGGCTGCTATATGAAACCTAAATATCATTACAAATTAGTTTGATGATGATGATGGTAATAATGCTGGTGATGATGATGATGATTGTAGTGATACTGGTGATGATGATGCTACTGATGGTAATAATGATGCTTCTACAGATGATGACAATGATCAGATGCTGTTGATCAAAATACTGCTGCTGATAATGGTGATGCTGATTCATGACTTTTGAAATATAATAGATGATGATGATTATGATGATGATGATGATGATGGTGATGATGATGATGATAATGATGATTATGATAATGATGATTATGATAATAATGATGATTATGATAATGATGATGAGTATGATGATAATGATGTGATTATGATGATGATAATGATTATGATAATGATGATGATTATGATAATGATGATGTTATGATGATAATGATAATGATAATGATGTGATTATGATGATGATAATGATTATGATAATGATGATGATTATGATGATTATGATAATGATGATGATTATGATGATTATGATAATGATGAGTATGATGATAATGATGTGATTATGATGATGATAATGATTATGATAATGATGATGATTATGATGATTATGATAATGATGATGTTATGATGATGATGATAATGATGTGATTATGATGATGATAATGATTATGATAATGATGATGATTATGATGATTATGATAATGATGATGTTATGATGATGATGTTGATGATGATGATCTAATGATGATGATTATTATTATGATGTTGATTAGGATGATGATTATGATGGTGATGATGATTATGATGTTGATGATGATTATTATAATGATGTTAATGCTGTTGATGTTGATGATTATGACAACAACAAACTAAACCAAGGTATATCTGGATTACCTTTGCTTGTTGGCTGGCACCAGGAAAGAAGTTGTAATTAGCAGCAACAAAATGACTGTAAGCTATTGGCCCTGCTTTGCTTTGCTTTGGATGGCTGCTAACATCAGCAGTACTTTTAATGTCAATGGCATCAGGTTTAAAACCATCATGCATATCGTGACTATTGTTAAATGATTGTTGGCTCTTCATAACCCCTGTATCATGATGTTTTTCTTCTACTTTAGAATTCACATCTTTTGGTGATTCATTGCTAAATGTACTATGATCAATCCACTTTGGATCTGTGTTTGCATTCACACTTTCATCAGCCTGCTTTCTTGGCTTATCAATAATGTCTGTATTCTTGGCGGGTGAAGGCTTGAATTTAATTCTTTCAGGTTCAACAACCCTTTTGGAACTACTTGACTCTTTTTCCATGTCAGAAGTAGACTCAATATTTGTTTCTTGTTTGTTGTTTTGAATAGTTTTTAAATGTTTTTCGCTATCCCTGTGTTTAGCACTTTTGTGATTTGATTTTGACTTGGGATGAATCTGTGGCACTAGTTGTGGGTTATCTTTCATTCTTTGTTCATATTCTTCTCTCTCTTTCTGAAATGCTGCATGGTTAAAGCAATCTTCTACAGTAAACCGTTGTCCTGGATCTAGTTGCAGAGTTGCCTAAGAAAGGATTTATCAATCTTGAATATATTATATTATACTTAATTAATTAAAGTGACTTTAGTCATCTTGACAAAGTCATCAGGTCAACTAAACTAGATCATTAATATTCAAAGTCATCAGGTCAACTAAACTAGATCATTAATATTATTTGATACTTATATTTACCTATATGTTGCCGGGGTGACAATGTAACATTGTCTTACAAATAATATTAGTTTTTCTACAAATTCCACACTTATGTGTTCTTACTAATAAAGTTCAATTTATATTTGAGCTGACAGTCAAAATTGTGTGGCAAAAACATATCTAATTATCATTACCAGTAATTACATTTCATTTAAACATCTCAAATGTGATCTTCTATAGTCAAAACATCATATCTAACTGACTTAACCGTTTTTAAAATTTAGCATTGATTAACTTAAATGATGTTGTCCAAACAATAGAGTAGTTGAATCGAGGGCAGCATTATGCCCGAGATTTTAACTGCTCTATTGTTTTTATTATTCAACAACAAAATTTAAACTGCTCTATATTGTTTTTATTATTCAACAACAAAATTGTTTTCTCCTCAGCGGGCACTATTTAAACAATAGAGTAGTTATTAGTTATTACTAGTTATTAGTACTAAGGGCATTATGCTGTGATAGTTGCCCGTAGAAACTGGATGTTCAGAAAAACAAATAGCGTTCTCAGGGGACTATGAAGTTTTGAGGAACATCCAGTTTCCAAGGGCAACTATCACAGCAGAGATTTTAACTGCTCTATTGTTTTTATTATTCAACAACAAAATTTTCCGAAGCGCGTCCGCTCAACGAGCACTATGTGCTGATAGTTTCCCTCCGTGGCGGGCACTATCACATCATGTGATCCCCCCTTGACAATGAAAGCGGGGGGAAATTTGTTGTTGAATTATAAGCACTGTCTAGTATCCCTCAGCGGTGGGCATTATCACGCCACATGATTGCTCCTCGACCAATGAGAGGAAAATTTGTTGTTGAACTAAAATAGGATATAGACTGAATTGAAATGATATGGCGTCCAGTTTTAATAACAATTGTTCTTGAGTGGCTAGCCTCATGTACACATTGAAACACAATTGAGTGTACATGTATGCGATGCTAGCCAGTCAAGAACAATTGTTATCAAAATAGCATGCCATATTTCGATTCAATGTATAAGTATCATTTTTATCACACCTGCATAAAATTAAGCATGGGGCCACTAATAATTCCCAAGTACTTGCGACTAAGGGTCTGTGGATATGTCACTGCTGGAAACTATAACAACAAATGTTACAAATTAATAAACCAAATAAGAAGCTTTCAAGAATAAACTATGTGTGTCTTGATATAATATGAATGGTCTTACCTTGAGACCAGCAAACCTTGGATTGGCATGAAACATTTCCATTTGATCAGGTGGTAGTGGACCAAGAACCTGATAAAGATCAAGAGTCAAAACCATATACTTTTCAACAAAATGGGTTTTTAGATGAAGTTCAAATAGCATATTTTACAGTTACTAATAATAGGTATGGCAAAGCCTTGTGGGATGGAAATGCGGACAAACTTTGTAAAAATGTGATGATATAATGGCAATGATGATAATGATGTTTAGAATGATGATACAAACAATGACAATATTGATGATGGTAATACTGATGATGATGATGATGATGATCACAATGATGATGATACCTACCTTTTGTATTGTATATAGCTGATCTATTTCACTTTCACCAGGGAATACAGGCTAGAATAAAAAAAACTTTGTTATCATATAAATAGATTTTAATTCTCCAGTTTTCAATAACACAGTTGTTAGCTGATGTCAAACTAGTTTACAAAGCCTTTCATAATTACGCAACAGCTGACATTCAAGTGCCAATGTGAAAAAGAAGTTTAGGCTGCCGTCAATGACAAATATTCAGTTTATAGCTTTGATATCTTGATTGATGACAGTAAAAAAATGACTGCAGTACTGATTTAATGATGAATGAGACCAAAACTTCTTATTCCCTTTATTTATTTGTTAAATCAACAGCAAAAAACACCTTTTATATGTTTGTGTCAGATTTCTGATGGTCATATTATTTTGAAATGCCATGTAACTTATAAATTCTAACAACAAAGGTAAAATAATTTCACTGGTAAACCTACTTGTCCATCACTCAATTCTCCAAGAATACATCCTATTGCCCAAATATCCACTGGTTTACCATAGGGAGCACTGTGGACAAATCAATATACATTTTTACAACTTCTAGCTGGACATAAGTGTTAATTAATAATAGCAAACAATTCTGCTACATTCATGCTGATTTTTGCAGTAAATCAAAAAAACCATACATAATATAATTATAATACAATGTAATATGTATTACAAAACAAATAAACAATTGATAAGAAGATTAAGCATGTTTATAAAAACAACTTTATTCTGCATACATGTACTTGATATAAAGTTTTAATTTATTAAAAAAAGTTGTTATTAAAATTGAGTTGTTAAAAAAAACCCAGAAGATTTTAATAGCAAACAAAAGGACAATCAATGTTTGTCTCCTTAGTCTAGCTTTGATATACATATCAAAGCTAGACTAAGGAGACAAAGGTGGAACAATGAGCTTCATCACGATCTTATTCTATTAACTTTGATCTACATAATTTATATTACTATATATTATCACAATGTGCCTAATAAATAATATAATTAATAATTGATGGTAATTACCCTAATAAAAGCTCAGGTGATCTGTACCACCGTGTTGCTACATAGTCTGTAAGTTGGGCACTTCCAGTAGTTGCCATAGCTCTAGCAAACCCTGTGGTTGTGATAAAGAAATTGCAGTCGGAAATTAAATTGTACTGTGGTAATAAAATATTGGCATACAATTAAATAGCAAAGGCTGAGTTTTACTCATGTTAAGTGATCTTGTTTTGAAAGTTATTCCAACTGTTTATTCAGAACTTTATACTGATACACCAAATCAAAATGCTGCAACCCATTTAAATAGACAGCCATATTTTCTATGAGCTTGTAATCTACTGCTAATATATAATCACACAGCTATGTCTATATTCTACTCACCAAAGTCACATAGTTTCAAGATGTTGTTTTTGCTGATCAGCAGGTTTTCAGGTTTGATATCTACAGCAATCAAGATAATATCATTTAATTAATATATAAATCAATCAATCACTCACTTTTTTAAAGTGACGTCTCAACCTTATAGCAAGACACAAGAGTCCTCCTCCCAGGGGGTGGGGGGTTCTCCCTTTGTCCAAGTGGTAGGGTGATCAGCGTAACTTTTAGTGTTAAAAATATTTCCGGTCCTGTGCTACCTTTTAGGGTCATTTTAGAGGTCTGGCTCAAAACTCAGTTACGTTAAATGTTTCCATACCAGTAAGGGTCATTTTTACTCTACTTTGTTGCTAAAGGTAAGCTTGGCTGTCAAGAACATCGCACAGCCATACATTTTAGAGGTTGAAATCAACAAGGCTTTATCAGTTATTTTTATCTGCATGTGCACACCGAGCGCATACCTTTCAGGGATCATTTTCAAAACCTCCGTTGATTATTTATTTATTTATATTAGGTGCTTATAGCGCATTTTAAAACTCAATGCGCTTACAAAATTATATTATATCAGTGTCAAAGTATTCACGGAAGAGAAATGTTTAGAGAAATTACCCCTACCAACTGGACAAAGGGATTCCCCCCAAGGTCCTACTACTACTCACAGCCTCTACATAATTTAGCTCTGCTCACATGTTGATTTAAGCAGAGGGAGAATACCCCTAAGGTTATTGGAGAGAACAACACATCAAACAAACTATATATAATTTTATATTATAAATCAACAATGAATGAGAATATTACAAAAGAAATCATGTTTGTGATGAAGGTTGTATTTTAGATACAAAATCGTCCTGATTTGCATATTAAGTTTTAACTTGAATTTTCTCGACCAGATTTACATTAATCTTGACAATTTTAGTAAAATATGAAAGACCATACAATATTTGCGTCTGATCTGTATGAGATATACAACCTAGATATATACCCCATACAGATGGGCTGCTCATATTGTATATATTACATAATGTATTCCCAAGCCAGGACTCAAACCTGGACCAAAGCAATGAGAGGCAAGTGGTAAACCACTACACCACCCTTGTCAATGTCATTAGTATCACACCAAACAAAATACAGTGAACATTTTTTCTTACCTCTGTGTATGACATCATTTTGATGACACCATTTAATGGCTTTTATCAATTGGAAAATATAATCCCTAGAAGAACACACATCAAGTGTTAAATACAATGTTGGTTGATATGTGGGAATCTTGATTAATAAATAATGTTTCTAAATTAAAGTCATTTTTAATCTGACCTGAGACCTGTCTATCATCAAAGAGAGAATGAATGTATTGACTAATTTGTATCAAATTAAACATCATTTTAATACTGAAGATTTCTAATATATTATTTATTTATATAGTACTGAATAGTTCTAAACATTTATTTCAATATACATGTAGTCAGTTGAACTCATTAATCTTAAACAGTTAAATTGTAATTTTCCCTCCATTTGTAGGTGCAAATGATTGCTTGAAACATCTGTCAAAACTGACAACAATCAGAGAAAACATAGAGTTTTAAAGTGACAGATTACATGTCAATAACTTCTTTTCTAACCAAGTTAAGGTGGAGTATTATGAGAATCTTTACATATGTTTTGAAACAGTTGAATGCTTTCTTACCTAACTTTTGCATGAGGGACTCCATTGGGCATCTCTTCAAGAACTTCTAACATGTTCTATATGACAAATGGAAATACATTGATTAATGTCTGTCTATTGATAATTATGGGTGGAATGGGTGGCCTAGCGGTGAGAGCGTTGGCCTCTCACCGCTGTGGCCCAGGTTCGAGTCCCGGCTTGGGCATGGATTATATGTGAGTTACATGTAAGTTTGTTTGATGTGTTCTTCTCTCCTATGCCACAAGGGTTTTTCTCCGGGTTATCCAGTTTTCCTCCCTCAGCAAAAATGGACATGTGAGCTCAGTTGTGTGCAAAATATTTAACGTAGAGGTTACATGTAAGTTTGTTTGATGTGTTCTTCTCTCCTATGCCACAAGGGTTTTTCTCCGGGTTATCCAGTTTTCCTCCCTCAGCAAAAATGAACATGTGAGCTGAGTTGTGTTTAAAATATTTAACGTAGAGGTAGTGAGTGCGAGTGAGTCTCCCCGATTAGTAGGGCGCACTGCGTCCAGCTAGAAGATTTGAGACGTTAAAAAAAGTTATTATAGTTATTATTATTATAATTACCATCACTTTTAAACACAATATAATATGCCCTGTCATTGTAAATAAATGTCTGGCTTATTCATGAGAAGAACTTTTATCATCTCTGACATTGCACCACCACCATCATAATCACTTATAACAATCATTATAGCATTATCAATATAATTTAAATATCAGCATTTATTAAATATATCATATCAAAAAATATATATATATAATATATCAAATCTTTATACATGCAGCTCCTAAATTATGGAACAATATTCCTGAAGAGATTAAACAGGCAGAATCGATAGCCGAAATCCAAACTGAAGACTTTTCTTTTTGAAAATTATTTTTCGCTATAATAGCAGTCATTATTTATTATATTATAACAAACAATTCAACAATGTAAACGCATAGAGTTTGGATATGCGTATCTAAGAACGTCATATTATTATTATTATTATTAAATATGGATCATAATGATTATCATTCCATGTTACCTTGTCAACATATTCAAAAACTAGGTAAAGCTTTCCTCTTCTTCTAAATGCTTCCCTAAAAATGAACAAAATACATGTTTGTGTACATAATACTTCTTTCCCTCTATCATCAACAATTAACATGTGAGTTGAATTATGTTTGTATCACCATTATAATAGTGTGTGTATGTGGAGAGAAGCTAGGCAGAGATTGATAAGGGGCAAAATTTATCTGGGGGATCTGAAGGGGGAGGGAGAGTGTTTTATGTGCCCTTGTAGGTTTCATTTACTACTTGAATGATGAAACTCATTATAGAAAGGCCTAACATTTTAATTACAGCGCCAAGCACTTTTACTTACCGTGGCCACCTAATTAAAGTTTTGTACAAGTTAACCAATCAGAAAGTGAGAATTTGACCTCAATATAAAAGACACGCCAAGTGACAAACGATAAACACTTTGAAATGTTCAAAGCAAAGACAAGAGTGCAAACTGTGTATAAGTGGCTGAAATACCTCCCAGGATGTTTAAATTTGAAATGGTGTAGCAAACAATTTGAAAAGAGAAACATTTGAACGCTAAGCTAACTTGTACAAAACTTTAATTGGGTGGCCACGGTAAGGCACGTTATGCTGTAAGGGTCTGTGTTTGTAGTTTTTGAGGGTTGTTAGGAATTTTCTGTGGTTGTAGCTTTAAGCTTTCGAGTTATAGCCATAGCCCACCCACTAGTGCTCCTTGAACTATACAAGGGAGCAATGTTGGTAAATATGAGTACAAAGGTGGTTTGTGTTGGGCAAACCTTATTTGCAACACTTTTGTGAAATGATACTGCAAAATCGACATTTAACTAGTTCAAAATAAACTTGAATGTGTTGTAGTTCTTATGAATGCATGTGTACCATTGAAAATGCTTACCTTAACTCAACAATATTTTCTTGTTTTAACATTCTAAGAACTTTGAGTTCTCTGAGAGTTGTCCTCTTCACATCATCATTATCTGTAATACGAAAACATTATCACTGAAACATTGATATCATCTTAAAGTAATTAGTGTTTCAAATTCTTTCAAATCCTGCTTGAGAGATAAAAACAGTTGGATACCTAATATAAAAACAAAAAACATATGTAGTTCTATAAAATATCAGAATCCAACTGACAAGGATTAGAGATTTTCTTGGAGGAAGGATAGACCTCACAACCACAGGATTTGATACAGTTACAAATTCCTACCTTCACTGTCTTTAAACTTTTTAATGGCAACAGTTTCATTCGTTTCCTAGAAATTAAACAAAAAAACGTTTTTTCAAAATCCGTAAATCTTAAATTGTGTTGCTAAACATATTAATTAATTATCTTGTAATTATTTGATATACATTGTTCTGACAGCTATTTTTGAGTGCTAATCATATGTACAATATATATGATTTGTGACCTTAAATTATGACAAAATGTATAATGTACATTTTTAGGTCAGACAGTGCAATAGAATACGCAGTAATGATTTTTTTAACTCTTTTATAGGGTTATTGTCACAAGTGACATAGGGTTTTCATAAAATTCAGTTGTTATGTTTACATTCACCGTCATTGTTTGCTATTCAAAGGCTTATAGAAATGTTTTAATATTACGTGTGCAAATACACATCTGTCTACAAGACTCATAAATTATTATCATGATTAACTACTTGCTTGCACACACAGAAAAAAAATCGCGAACTATTGATTAAAACTGGCCAATGGTGGATTTCTTTCTCTAGTTACCTACAGAGATAGTAGGGTGATTTGATAAAGCATTACCTAAAACATTAGACCTTACATTATTTAATTAAAACAATTTGTGGAACAGTTTTTAACCGACGGGATGTTTGGTAATGTTGGTTGTCAAAATAAACAACAATGTAACTGTGACCAAAACATGTCGTAGTTCACAACCTTTTCAATAAACTTTTCTCGCCAAGTAAGCTTAACTAAATTTACCTTATGTCGACATTTCATAACAACCCCATAGGCACCTAAAAGATTAAAAATACAATATAGTTGAATGCTTAAATAGTTCAATTTTAATACATAATGCAAAGCAAATATGATCCATGTTTTTAAGTGGCAATTTAATGAAAATTTTGAATACATCGGGCGCCAGGGTCAACTGTGAACAAGGTATGCCGAAATTATGAATATTTACCTTCGCCTACGACTCCGAGAACTTCGTACTTATTCATCGATTAGTTACAATTTCTTTAAAACATCTAAGTCAGCTCTGTTCGGACAAGGCCGGTCTTGGTTGAATTTCACATACATACATTTGCCGTGCCAACACGACATGCTAAAGCACAACATAATCTTCAAATGATACTCAAACTATGCCAAATACAAGATTACCCATTTTATCATCATAAATAGAGCAGTCGATATAAGTGCTTCCGATTTACATGACAACGAATGTGGATAAGTGGTTGCGCTAGCAGTCGAGAGGCCTCAGAGTGTAAAATAATTATGAAAAATCAGTTCGTTTAGTTTCCATCACAACTTGATTGCTGTTCGTGGTGTTTTGGCGGCCCATAATCCATTGCGAAGTGTTAGATTCCGATCTGATGACGTCCAATCGAGACTTCGCGCGAGTCAATTTTTCGAAAAAAAATTGCAGTAAAAAATAAATATATATTTGAAATTTCAAAAAGAAAATCGTAATTTTCAAATTTCCCATTTGATTTTTTTTTAAGTTTTAGATAAATCCGGCGTTTACCCTATAAAGCATTGACTAACTCACTGTTTTTTTTTTTAGAAAATGCCACCTTTTTAGGAGCTAATTGTAAAATATTGTTTCAGAAATCATTATCAGGTATCTACTAAAGTGATATGCTTTTAGCACTTGACTGAGAAGCAATATTAAATAGCCTTTTTCGGCAAATGAACTTTTCTTGTACCAATATCACTCCTGGGGACCCTCCCACAGGTATGTTTTGGCACTAGTTGCAACGCTCTGTTGACAGTGGACAAGTTCAGCTGTTTTCGAACTTCAAAGTGTGAAAACTTGCATTTTTTGCCACGTTTCTCGCTATTTCTTATCTTAAAACGATGGCTACAAACAATAAGCAAGTAAGTTGTTCTAAATTTGGTAGTTTCAGCGGTAAAATTGCAATGTATTTGATAAAATATTACAAATATTTCATTGATGTGGAACGACGCTTTGCTTCGAGAGAAAATGTGCATATCAGAACAAATAGATTTTATCTCAATAATTGTTTGTAATCTTAGAATCACAAGTTTTATTAACTGCCATATTCTTTATTTGCTCATAGATAGTTGTTATGGCATGTTTTTTAAAGCAAGTTGAGCCAAATCGAATTGCTCTGAAAGTTTTGAAGTTTGGCGGTTTTGAGGCTGCAGGTCTATAAAACACATCTAATATCTTCTAAGTATTTTAATTTAGCTATATTTAAATCTTTTCATACTTTAGTTAGTATTCTTTCTCATCTCTAAAAACTTTGAAACTCGTGCTTATCATAGATATATCACAGTTTTACAAAACTAGTATTTTAATCAAGATTAACTCAGATTGTAAGCTATAGACAACTTACATATAATCTTACATCAAACATCTTGACGTGTATGCGTAATACAAAATTTTGTGCCTCTTTTTAGCCAAACATTTGTTTTTAATTAAATATGTTTGTAAATTACATGAAATTATTCCAGTTGTTGACTCATTTTTTTAAACCATCTTGCCCTTAATTAGACATCTTCTAAGATACAATCAATATCATGGAAGAGGAGCTGGGGTGGGGTAGATAGATATATTTTATTGTATTTATATTTTAGTATAAATAATCAAAGAAATATAGAAATTTGTGGATTGAGGGCTTAAGCTTATTTCTAAACATTTTTGTGCCCCTAAAAGAAGCTTTTCTTTCAAAATCCTGTTGATTGGTTTTTGAATTGATTGATTACCCGTGTCAGTTAATTCCTGCTAAAAAAATAGTCAATTATTATTTGTCTACTGAAGCTTGATGAATATTGATAAATTCAACTTGGACCTCAGTTATTATTGTGCAAATATATTCAGTTCACCTTCTTACGTGTTCTAATACTAATACATAAAATTTATGCTAATATTACATTGTATGTATATTTGGTCAACAGAAAAATGGCAAACTTGTTGATGATGATTCAGCCAACTATGAAAACAACTTTGACGCTGGTCAGTCTAGAGTCAATGAGAATTACCTTCACACGACTGGAATAAGAGGAACAAAACTATGGATTTTTTTAGCTGTCTTAGTGGTTCTTATGATAATATGTATCATCAATTTAATTGTAAGTGAAGTAGTTTACTATATGCAGGGAGTACTTGTGATTAAATTATCAATAGGTGGACCCTTAAAACTTACCAACAAAACCATCTAGTGGTTAGAACACAGACAGCCCAGATATTCTTTTTAAGTTTATTTTTAATGTTAAATAAAGTTTTTTTACCGCCAAGCGCCATTTTTGAAAAAGTCTGACCTTTTGTTAATCATTGAGCGCGTGATTGGGATTCCTGTGGTGTATTTGTTTGAATGTCCGCAGATTGGATTCCTGTGGCTTTTCGTCAAAGTCGTGCAGTGTTGAAAAGGGTAGTATTTTGACAAAAATAATATTATTCCCTTTAAAAAAATTCCTCATAGACTAGTTGGACTGCCTGTGGTTAGAAACAAAGATTTATATATTTAAAGAGGATGTATGCTGAAAAACATTAAAAGGGGAGTGGTCATGTGGAAATTTAATTGAAACATAAGAGGGGGAGGAGGTGGGGCTGTGAGTTGTAGTTTTCTAAGTCAGTCACATAACATGTATATTTTGTACAGATCTTGGCAGTGGTGTATGGTGTAATAAGAATTGACAAAGATGGTGTTGAGTCTCTTTCATTCTTTGAGAATGGAATGATAAGGTTCACTAAACCTAGTACCATGGAAACGGTTACAGTCTATAAAGATGAGATTGGAGGGTTTCAAAACAGAGATCTTGATGTGGAAACAACTCATGACTCAGTAAGTAAGATAGAATTGAATGTACACATGTAGTCTCCCATGCATCTATTTTTGATTAAATCAAGGGAAATTAAGGAAGGTTAATGTTCATATCAATTAAAAGATGATGACGATGAACATCAATAATATTACAACTATCAATAATAATGGCAATTATCATCACCATCAACAACAGCAACAATTTGATCATCATCAAAAATTTATTATTATTATTAAAACCGTTATCATAATCATTGTTACTATTATTACAATCAGTATCATTATCATCATCATCATCCCATTGATAATCACTATCATCACTACCACCATAAATTTATCACCACTAAACTCGAAAGATCACATGGGGATGTGTGGGGGGTACTTAACAAAGTCAGGAGCCCCAAGGGGGTAATAGAAAGGCAAAACATATTATCATCATTATCATCACCTCCACCATTATCATCATCATCACTATAACAATATAACAATACTACTACTTTCAAAACCCTACATAAGAATAGCCCAAAGTACCTAGAAGAGCTTTTTTGTTATTCTCATTCTAATTATAATCTTAGAGACAGAGTGAATAAATTAACTCTTCCTAAGCCAAGCACAGAGATTATGAAACGAAGTTTCCAATTCAGTGGCCCCAAATAGTGGAATAATCTATCCACTGAAGCAAGATCCACTAGTTCCCTCAATACATTCAAAATGTGTATTGATAATTGCACTACGTAAGTCTTATAGACTCGTACTCACACGGCAAACATGTAAAACAATTTTTATATATATTTCTTTTGTATAATGTTAACCTGATGTTTTTACCGTGTTTAAATAAAGTTTACCATACCATACCATACTAGAAATAATTCATTGTTAAAAAATACGTTTTTCTCTTTAGATAACTTTGCATGGAGGCCCCACTACTCGAAGTTCACAAGGTACATTAATTAACATTTGTGTCAATGATGTTCTGATCATAAACTAACTTTACTTAACTTTTTACATAGTACAAATATCCAATGGTAACACAACAATAACATCTAAGAGAGGGTTCAAGTTTGTTGATCCATATGCTCAGAAAGAAGTGATCGCATTTGATGGCAGTAGTGCACAGTTCTTGCAAGAGTCGGTGACAGGACAAGACATAAATATAGACACAATACGAGCGCACAGGGTAGGAATATAAAAACCTGACTATATCCATGAAATCAAATTAAATATAGTACTATTTTTAGAAACCTTTCTCCTTAAAACTCATAACAAGGAATTGTTTTCTTTGTATTTGATGTAAGATTGAAAATATTTGAAGAAAGGTTGGCCTTGAAAAACTAAAAAGAAATGAACAATACCTGATGGAAGTTCACTGGTATAAACTATTTAAACAATAGAGTATTTGTTTTGAGGGCATTATGCTGTGATAGGTGCCCACGGAAACTGGATGTTCAGAAAAACAAGTAGTCGCCCCGAGAACGCAGTTTTGAGGAACATCCAGTTTGCAAGGGTAACTATCACAGCATTATGCCCGAGAATTTAACTGCTCTATTGTTTTAATTATTCAACAACAAAATTTTCCGAAGCAGACGAAAAGCTCAGCGGGCACTATGTGCTGATAGTATCCCTCCGTTGCGGGTCATGTGATCGCCCCTCGACCAATGAGAGCGGAGGAAAATTTGTTGTTGAATTATAATGATTAATATTATTATTTCTTTGTTTGGTAGATTGTAAGCAATGAGTACCAGAACTTGACTCTAACATCAGATCAGTCAATAGTAGTACAAGGAAGTGAAGGGATTGACATGGATGGCAAGTCTATTATATTTGATTCATCAGCTGACATCAGTGTGACATCAAGTCAGGTAAGCATGGTTGTACAGTGGAGAAGGACACTGCCTTAAGGCCCAAGCAAACGCACGCAACATTGTTGGCCAACATTGTTGCGATACGGTTTGTTGAACACGAGAACAAAAGAAATGTTGGATGAGTTTCATCAAACATCATCCAACAGGGTGTTTAAACGGGCCCAACATGTTGGAGCAACCATGTTGGTCCAACAATGTTGCGTGCGTGTGCACGGGCCTTTACATTTGCAAGTGAATATGGCTTACATGTATCCTCTTACTGCTATTATGCCCTGGCTGCTGACATGTTGGGCAACACCAAAGAAGAACATGTAACCATAGTAACACTGACCTGTGCAGTTGTTTATAGGGGAAGGAGAGTGATTATTATGGGTGTCCTAGTGGTTTACCATGCACCTCTCAATGATGTGATCCAGGCTCGAGTCCCTGCTCGGACATGAATTATATGGGAAATATTAACATGTGAGCAGAGTTGTGTGCTAGAATATTTAACAAAGAGGTAATGAGTGTGAGTCTCCCCAATTAGCCACTGGCTAAATACATTGAGACGTCAAAAAAGTGAAAAGTGATAATATTCTATTGATTTTGTCCATCCATTCATTAATTCAATTTAGATATTCATTCATTGTTTTCTATTTTTCTTAAAGGCGATAAGAATGGAAGCTGACACATTTGTCTTGAAGTCAAACAAACAGAAATTGAGGTTGTGCATTTGTCGTCAAACTGGTCTCTTGTTTACTGGTGATAGATCAAGTTGCTCAACAGGGTCTAACCCTTGCTAATTACGAGAGCATATAGTTAACTATATGTTCGTATATAGTTATTAACATGGGTTAGACCTGAGCAACTTGATGATGTATCACTAGTAGTAAACGACAACGTTAATTGAGTTAACTATATGTTGGTATATCGTTATTAACATGGGTTAGACCTGAGCAACTTGATGGCCATGGTGTATCACTAGTAGTTAACGACAACGTTAATTGAGTTAACTATATGTTCGTATATAGTTATTAACATGGGTTAGACCCTACTGACTAGCAACTTATCACTAGTAGTAAACGACAACGTTAATTGAGTTAACTCAATTAACGTTGTCGTTTACTACTAGTGATACACCATCAAGTTGCTCAGGTCTAACCCATGTTAATAACTATTTACGAACATATAGTTAACTCAATTAACGTTGTCGTTTACTACTAGTGGTACACTATCAAGTTGCTCAGGTCTAACACATGTTAATAACAATATACGAACATATAGTTAACTCAATTAACGTTGTCGTTTACTACTAGTGATACACCATCAAGTTTCTCAGGTCTAACCCATGTTAATAACTATATACGAACATATAGTTAACTCAATTAACGTTGTCGTTTACTACTAGTGATACACCATCAAGTTGCTCAGGTCTAACCCATATTAATAACTATATACGAACATATAGTTAACTCAATTAACGTTGTCGTTTACTACTAGTGGTACACTATCAAGTTGCTCAGGTCTAACACATGTTAATAACAATATACGAACATATAGTTAACTCAATTAACGTTGTCGTTTACTACTAGTGATACACCATCAAGTTGCTCAGGTCTAACCCATGTTAATAACTATATACGAACATATAGTTAACTCAATTAACGTTGTCGTTTACTACTAGTGGTACACCATCAAGTTGCTCAGGTCTAACCCATGTTAATAACTATATACGAACATATAGTTAACTCAATTAACGTTGTCGTTTACTACTAGTGATACACCATCAAGTTGCTCAGGTCTAACCCATGTTAATAACTATATACGAACATATAGTTAACTCAATTAACGTTGTCGTTTACTACTAGTTGTACACCATCAAGTTGCTCAGGTCTAACCCATGTTAATAACTATATACGAACATATAGTTAACTCAATTAACGTTGTCGTTTACTACTAGTGATACACCATCAAGTTGCTCAGGTCTAACCCATGTTAATAACTATATACGAACATATAGTTAACTGAATTAACGTTGTCGTTTACTACTAGTGATACACCATCAAGTTTCTCAGTAGGGTCTAACCCATGTTAATAACTATATACGAACATATAGTTAACTCAATTAACGTTGTCGTTTACTACTAGTGATACACCATCAAGTTGCTCAGGTCTAACCCATGTTGATATACTTTGTCACTGTTTGTTTAGTTGTTGTCTACTGGACATAATGAACTGCCTTGATGTGTTTTGTTATGTTTTTTAACAGTTGTATATATACATAGATATGCAAATACTAGAGACTATTTTAGTACGTGTGTAGATAGTTTTGTAGCTTCATAAGTTACAAGAAATTCAATTTTTAATATTTTTTTTAAAGAAAATATTTAAACAATTATTTAGAAAATGTAAAACACTGATAAATAATAATAATAATAATAAAAAAAAAAATACTTTAAAGCTTGATATGATCATGACTCGACGGAGTCACCGACCTAGTAAAATATGAATTTCCATAGAATACACCAAACATTGGTTTGCATTGCTTTTATTTATTACCAGTTACCAAAACTACAAATTCATTTAGCTATACAAGCTATAAAACTGAACATTAAACAACTTTAACGTCTTTTTTTTCTTATTTTACTTCAACATAGTTTAATTATACTTTTGTAATGTTCTACAAGATTAACTTAATCAGGTATTACTTCTTTAGTCTTGAGGGTGAGCAAGATGGTCGTTCCTTATTTTTGGACAAACCACTTGAGACCAACACGGTCGTGACTGTGTCCTCTATCCTTGTGACTGCCAACCGTCCATCTTGACATGTCCCTCTCCCCCTGAGTTGTGACAATAGTGAACCACCAGTAGGCGTTGGGCTGGATCTCCATCTCGTAGGCACTGCCAGAAGCTGTCTTCATGCTGACGCTGTTCAAAGTCTGGGCACCAACATCACTACCGTGAACAGCAACATTTTGGCCAGAGAAGGCGTAAGCACCATCTTGCTGGACAATTCGTACCGAGGCTCCACTCTTCACAGCATTGACGAGTGTAGACTTGGATCCATAGATATTGGCACCTTTACTGTTATGTACCAAGGCTAGTTCCCAGGGACGGGTATCAGCAAACCAATTCACGGCCCATTTAACTTTGGAATTTCCTCTGAAGACGTGTTCTCCCACGTTATATCTGGTAGCACGTACCGTACCAGTCGTCGACACCATCAACCAATACCAGTAAGCGTTGTCCTGGAATTTTTCCAAAGATGCCTTGCTGACGTGTTTTAAAGCCTGTGCCGTCACGTGACCTTTTCGAATCGATAAGTTATCTGCTTCGGCAGTGTAGTGTGCGAGGTTGGGGAACTGGAAACGAATGCGTCTTCCAGATTGTACGGCCAAGATCAAATTGTTGAGAGAACCTTTGGTAGCGCGACCATTACTATCGTGAGAGTACAAAGACTCCCAGCATGAATCATGGAACCATTCAGTATCAACTGTATCGCTAGTGTGACCTCTATCCACGTGACTGCCAACTGACCAGCGTGACATGTCACGCCTTCCACTAGTAGTAATCATTGAGAACCACCAATAGGCGTTTTTTTGGTATTTAATAGTAACTCCTGAAGTTGACTTGCTCACGTGATCAAGGAATTGGCCAGCAACTTTAGAGGAATCGAAGGCGATGTTTTGCAGGGGAAAAGTGTACGATCTACTTGTAAGCGCGCGAATCTCTTGGCCAGCGGTTACAGCATTCTTTAAGTCTTGAAGGATTCCTGAGGCTGCCTGGCCTGCTTTGTTGTTGGAGTAGACTGGGCGGTTTTGACAGTAACCTGACTTTACAAACCACTTGCATCCCTGCTTGGCTGTTGAATCACCACGAGATTTGTGTTCACCAACATTGTACCTTGAAATGTTGAACGATAGAAAAGTTATGTCAGCTAAACATGATTGTCTAGGTACGTGTATTTCTAGCCCAAGATCTAACTGTTAATACCTCTAAACGACCACGATGTACATAATAAGTCGGATGTAAATCGGATAAGACTTGATAGTCGACACCATTGTTGAAGGGATTTTCTCCCCATGCAGCTGAACCACCTGATTCGCACGCTGATATCCTCATCTTTATCATCAACAAAATGATCAAGATCATCTCATTGTCATTATCATCAGCATCATTATCAAGATCATCCTGATCATCATCATCATCATCGCTTTATCCTATTTACCTTGCGTTATACATGTGTCCAGTTGTCGATATTATACTAAACCACCAGTAAGCATTGTTTTGGAACTTCTTCCAGCTGGCTTTACTTACAGAGTTGACAAGTTCAGCATGGGCGTGGTCACCATGTGCGTACACGCCATCAGCCTCTCCGTAGGTTGTTCCAAACCCTACACGAACACGTGACCCTGCTAGGATAGCAGCAAGTAGAGCATACTTGTTACCAGATACACGTGCTCCGTGAGCGTCGTTCTCGTAGACTAGCTGCCATGGGCTGCAACATTGGTCCTGCGATGTGAACAGAAATTATCATAAATGGATAAATCATGTCTTATTTGTTGAAATAAAGAAGTTGAAAGTGTGACACAGCCATTATGAAGGATCTGGTCATGTTTACAGATTCTAAACTACACTTCTTTAGTAGTGCAGGTAACTAAAGCCTCTTCCCACTAGCTCGCAAAATATTCGTTCCGAAGATAGAAGTGAAACGTAGGTTGTGATTGTAGGTAAATTTTCATCCAAACACTGTACAGCTATGTCGATGTTGGCTCAGGAAAACAATACACGCAAAGGACACGAATTCTGTTTCTTTTTTTATTCTAGGTTTTATATGTATATATGTTTTTTATAATTTTAGATAGAGGGCCACTGGTTTATCAGTTTTTAACTATTCCGTGTCACCCTCTTTAAATAAAGCAGGGCTGTAGCACCCTCAAAATGTTTGGGGGGCTCACCCATTGATTTCTGAAAAAAGCCCTGGAAATAACTACCATTCGATACACTCAAATCATGGTTTTTGGGGGGCACGGGCCCTCCCTGCCCCTCTCCGTGCTACGGCCCTGTAAAGAGTTTCTTCTTATTATTATTATTATCATTATTTGCAGAACTAATAATAATTTGTCTTGTATACGTCATCAACAGAAAGTTAATCAAAATGAGTTATCCAGAAAGATCTGTCTGAGTCATCATCTACTATTTTCACAACCGAAATAGCTAAATATGGAAGCCTGGCGGAATATTTACATGCTCTCTCGGCTATCAGAACTATAGGTGACGCACACTTAATTGACGTCATAAAATGTTCAAAATTCAAGTGGAATCATGAGCATAACGAGTGTAATTGTTGACTTAAAACAATTGTTATCGTTTAAAGCCAACACTTAATTTAGGTTTTGAAAAATTATTGTGATAGACCCAATCGAAATATGGCGTCCAGTTTTAATAACTATTGTTGTTGACTGGCTAGCCTCGTGTTCACGTTGAATACAATCGAGTTTTCACATATATGCGAGGCTAGTCACTCAAGAACAATAGTTATTTACATTGGATGCCATATTTCGTTACGGGAATGTTATTTTCGTCAAAACTACGTTTTTGAGTATGTTTTTGTTGAATAGATATTACTATGAAAATCACTAGAGTGGTTAAATGTACGTTGAAAATTTGGCCTTGGGGGTGTGTCTTTTTGTACCACATGACCAATTTTGAGCAAAATGATTGGCCAGAAGCGATCATATGGTACAAAACAAATTGGTCACGTGGACGGAATTTTTGGGGCATGATTACCAGTCTACTGATTTCCATAGTAACTTGACTTATTGACGAGGATTTGACAAAAAGACTAGAAAACTCCATAAGATCAAAGAGAAGAAAACTCAATGATGTCCGTCGAGCATGTGCAGTAAGTGATTACGCCCCTGGGTACGAGTAAGCCCCTGGGAACGAGACTGAATTTATATCAATTCAATTCTTTGGCGCCACTGTTTCCACAAAAGTTCCTTTACTGTAACCATAATTCAAAATTCATAACTCAAAACCATCCAAAAAGAAATTGAAAATAGTAAAACATTCCGAAGATTTAATTGCACTGCTAAGCAATACAAGTAGAAGGGCACTGGAGCTGAAAATACGTGCTAGCCCGCAAGATTATGGCAGCTAATTACCACTATGCTAATTACATAGTCCATTTAACGTACTTATAATATACAAATTAGGTAATACCTAATAGCGGAGCTCCCAGTTTAATTTTTTCTTACAACATCAATATGTGCAAGTATATAGTTTTTGTGCACGGGTCATAAAAACTGTACGTGATGACGTAGGCGTATTTGATAGTATGTGAAAGAAATACTATTTGTTACTGTTCAAGGTTACTCAAGAAAAAAACGAGAAATATTAATCTGGGATATATACATATATATTCGACTATAAGTCAACTATATTTATCAAGATTTTTGCTAAAGATTATGAAATACGGTTCATGCAATATAAATGTTGTAAATATGTAAAGCTTGTTGACTGATATCTATATACAAACTTTTATAGCAGTAAACAAAACAACAATCTACTTTGTTGATGTTTACGGTTCAATATAAATACTATAAATATGTCAATATAAATGTTGTAAATATGTAAAGCTTGTTGACTGATAACTATATACAAATTATTATAGCAGTAAACAAAACAACAATCTACTCTGTTGATGTTTACAGTTCAATATAAATGTTGTAAATATGTAAAGCTTGTTGACTGATATCTATATACAAATTATTATAGCAGTAAACAAAACAACAATCTACTCTGTAGATGTTTACGGTTCAATATAAATGTTGTAAATATGTAAAGCTTGTTGACTGATATCTATATACAAATTATTATAGCAGTAAACAAAACAACAATCTACTCTGTTGATGTTTACGGTTCAATATAAATACTATAAATATGTCAATATAAATGTTGTAAATATGTAAAGCTTGTTGACTGATATCTATATACAAATTATTATAGCAGTAAACAAAACAACAATCTACTCTGTTGATGTTTACAGTTCAATATAAATGTTGTAAATATGTAAAGCTTGTTGACTGATATCTATATACAAATTATTATAGCAGTAAACAAAACAACAATCTATTCTGTTGATGTTTACAGTTCAATATAAATGTTGTAAATATGTAAAGCTTGTTGACTGATATCTATATATACAAACTGTTATAGCAGTAAACAAAACAACAATCTACTCTGTTGATGTTTACAGTTCAATATAAATGTTGTAAATATGTAAAGCTTGTTGACTGATATCTATATACAAATTATTATAGCAGTAAACAAAACAACAATCTACTCTGTAGATGTTTACGGTTCAATATAAATGTTGTAAATATGTAAAGCTTGTTGACTGATATCTATATACAAATTATTATAGCAGTAAACAAAACAACAATCTACTCTGTTGATGTTTACGGTTCAATATATTAATGTTGTAAATATATGTAAAGCTTGTTGACTGATATCTATATACAAACTGTTATAGCAGTAAACAAAACAACAATCTATGCCTATCATCGACACAAAGTTTTTTCATCAAAAACAAGTTTATAGATAAACTATCAATGGATATTACTTTTCTGTAAGTAGAAAATTGTAGTAAATGTAACTATGCTGTAATAGCTATGGAGTTGTTGTCGTTTTAATTTTATGCGTTTTTTCAGTCTTTTCAAATCAAGGTGACAAGTTCTATTTTTGGCGCGTTTCAGCAATGCCAAGGCACCTTTTTGCTTCAAAAGCAAGACAAAACGCTGAGAAAAATCAAGATTATGAGCTTCAAATTGACAAAAACATTATTTGAACTAGACCTTAATAGAATGGTAACTATGTATTAAAAGGAAAAAAGGAAATTTTAAAGCATTTCTTTGTAAAAAAACGACATTTTTATCGTATTGGATTTACTAAAAAGTAGTCATGGCAAATCTTCAAAACAAAACAAAAAATTATTTTCAAGTGGAATTAAAAGCCTCAAGAATAAGTTCTACCAACACAAGATCGATTTGAAAAAAAAAAAGGATTTTAAAACAAGGTATTTTATTATGAAAAACTTTGTGTAAAACATCATTTTCGACTTTGAAGTAAAAACTACTAAAAAAAGCTCGTTTAGTAAGCATAAAATAGTCAATATTGCTAAATAAACAGAAGTTATTCAACCAATTTAAATTGTGTTTGTATTTCAATTTATCTTTGATGTTTACTGTTTTAAAAAGTACATAAATAAACACCTTTCAATCGACCAAAGTACAATTTACACATGCACAAACATCGTTTCATGTACGGTTTTTATCTCAAAAAGTAAATAAAATGGAGATAAACCTTTTCTCTTTTCTTTCTATAATAAAACAGAGAACGGATTTTTCCTTTTTGAGGCTTAATTATTGCAAGTTTTGAGGTGTTTTTTTTTTTTTTTTCACGCTCGGTATATCAAATTAAGACAGTTTTTTTTTTCTCTCAAAAACTTGAAACAAATAATAATCTTGAACTTACTTTATCGGTGATTATTTTCCTGAGGTTTTCTTCTCTTCAATGACATTGATCATATTTTGACGAATAAATGTATGTACTTGAATTTTGATGGTTTAAACATTCTTCATAGTTCAACTGCCAAGCTTGAAAATCCTTCAATAAACTGTGCCGAGGGAAGATTTGAAGACAGTTTTCATAACAAACAAGGTCGCTTCTTTATCAATTTTGTTTTGAATTGCTGTAGTCTTTTAACATTCTTCCACGAAGGTATCCACAAATAGGTTTTCTTGATCTTTTGGAATCAGTCTTTTCTGCTTTTCTTTAGTATAATTTCTTCGTTTTTGTGTCCTTCGAGTTTATGTTCTTCTTCGGTCAAAACTCTCTTTGTTCTTCGAAGTTCATCTTTCTCCGTTGTTATTTTGTATTAATGTAAGCTCTGCTATTTTGTAGTTGTTTGTTTGACTTTTTTGTTCTTCGAAGTTCGTCTTTGTCCGTTGTTATTTTGTATTAATGTAAGCTCTGCTATTTTGTTGTTGTTTGTTTGACTTTTTTGTCGATAAATTAAAAGAACAACTTTGCTTTGTTGATCTAGCGCTATTTGGCGCGCGCGTCACTTTCGTTCCCGCCGAAATATAACAACCAATCAGCATCGCGATGGGCGCGGACGTCGGACGTCGGACGTCGGACGTCGGACGTCGGACGTCGGACGTACGCTTGGGATTCCTGTGTGAAAACCATCGAAAATCGACTCGATGCATTACCATTTTTTCTTAAGTATGGTGCTCCGCTCGCGCGGGCCTTCGGCCCGCGCGGGAGCTCCGCTATTATCTTTTTGCTTGCATTGATATTGCATGTATTGTTATTTTTCACATATTTTAATTATTAGATCACTGTTATTCCAAGCATCGTTTTTATATTTTCGACTTATTATGGACAACAGGTTTTTTTTTTGCAATTAGAATTTGAGCATGTTCAAATGTTTGTCGAAAATTCACTAAAGCCGTTTGATTAAACGTGCAGCTTGCATTCATCAAAACCTGATAAGTTGTGGTCTTTAATAAAAACTTTTCCGGCAAAATCCTCATGCAATGTTGATATTTTAAACGCTAACGTTTTCTGTAGGCTCAAACTATGAAACGATATAACACATACAGTAAATGTGAATAACTAATTCAGATATATATCAAACCTACAGTAAATTTAAATTAAATATTTCAACAGAAATCAAACCTGAGCAGCGTTAACGTTGCAGCAGTTTGCAAGTGTTCCCACTATGAGCAAATGGACGACACCCAACGCCAGCATTAACTTCATCATTTTCCAGATCTAGTTCTTTTGTTGGTAAACTAAACTCCTGATTAGAAATCTAGATCTTCCTGTAGTGAACCTTTCGCTGTTGACTCACACTGATTAGTGAACTTTTGCATGTTTGTGACGTCATACACAGCCTATTATGCGCTTCATGTTCATTCAAGTGATGTTAAGTATGTACACGTATAAAATATCCTTATAAATGTAATTATTAATAAATTGAGAAGTTGAAATACTTTATTTTTTATTTTAACAGGGGATCATTTACTATTCGGTGATAACAAAAATTAGAATTATATAGCACTAGCTACAGAGAAGTGAAAAAATGATGTTTACATGGGCAACATTGGTAATGAGATTGTCGAACATTACGGACTATTTGATATTTGTGGGGGTGGGGGTTGGGTTGGTTGTGGAGGGTTGGGGATGTTTGCTCAGGTATTTGTTGCAGGCTCGCTCGTTGGGTACGATATTTAATCTCGAAAATTCAGAAAAGTGCTAGCTTATAGTTGACATCCCAAGCGTTAACAAATCGCCAATCAAGCCCTGAAAGGTGTAACGAGCATCCCCGCACTTTCGAATCCAAGTCTCACTCCCCTCAGTATTTATTACTCTTTTTTAAGCGGCGTTTACGGGTGTGTACGTTTATGAACGTACCTGCACACATCTCTAATGATATGACCAAAATTAATTCATTGGTTCATTGTCTATACAATATAATATATGTAAAAACGCCCGTGTTTTGTTTTGTGCACAATTTGAAAAAAGTCACAAAGGAAGTGTATGAAGAAGTGTCTGAAAGATCTAGTTGTACAGTTGCACTGACTACATTTATTTTGCTCGGAGTCACCGATTACTAGTAAAATATGAATTTCCATGGAATACACCAAACATTGGTTTGCAATGCTTTTATTTATTACCAGTTACCAAAACTACAAATTCATCCAGCTACAAGTTCTAAAACTGACCATTAAACCACTTTTTTTTTGTAATGTTCTACAAGATTAACTTCAGGTATTTCTTCTTTGGTCTTGACGTCTTGAGGGTGAGCAAGATGGTCGTTCCTTATTTTTGGACAAACCACTTGAGACCAACACGGTCGTGACTGTGCCCTCTATCCTGGTGACTGCCAACCGTCCATCTTGACATGTCCCTCTCCCCCTGAGTTGTGACAATAGTGAACCACCAGTAGGCGTTGGGCTGGATCTCCATCTCGTAGGCACTGCCAGAAGCTGTCTTCATGCTGACGTGGTTCAAAGTCTGGGCACCAACATCACTACCGTGAACTGCAACATTTTGGCCAGAGAAGGCGTAAGCACCATCTTGCTGGACAATTCGTACCGAGGCTCCGCTCTTCACAGCATTGACGAGTGTAGACTTGGATCCATAGATATTGGCACCTTTACTGTTATGTACCAAGGCTAGTTCCCAGGGACGGGTATCAGCAAACCAATTCACGGCCCATTTATCTTTGGAATTTCCTCTGAAGACGTGTTCTCCCACGTTATATCTGGTAGCACGTACCGTACCAGTCGTCGACACCATCAACCAATACCAGTAAGCGTTGTCCTGGAATTTTTCCAACGATGCCTTGCTGACGTGTTTTAAAGCCTGTGCCGTCACGTGACCTTTTCGAATCGATAAGTTATCTGCTTCGGCAGTGTAGTGTGCGAGGTTGGGGAACTGGAAACGAATGCGTCTTCCAGATTGTACGGCCATGATCAAATTGTTGAGAGAACCTTTGGTAGCGCGGCCATTACTATCGTGAGAGTACAAAGACTCCCAGCATGAATCATGGAACCATTCAGTATCAACTGTACCGCTAGAGTGACCTCTATCCACGTGACTGCCAACTGACCAGCGTGACATGTCAAGCATCCCACTAGTACTTACCATTGAGAACCACCAATAGGCGTTACTTTGGTAGTTAATGGTAACTCCTGAACCTGACTTGCTCACGTGATCTAGGAATTGGCCAGCAACTTTAGAAGAGTCGAAGGCGATGTTTTGCAGGGGAAAAGTGTACGATCTACTTGTAAGTGCGCGAATCTCTTGGCCAGCGATTACAGCATTCTTTAAGTCTTGAAGGATTCCTGAGGTTGTCTGGCCTGCATTGTTGTTGGTGTAGACTGGGCGGTTTTGACAGTAACCTGACTTTACAAACCACTTGCATCCCTGCTTGGCTGTTGAATCACCACGAGATTTGTGGTCACCAACATTGTACCTTGAAAAGATGAATGATAGAATGATGATTATGCAGGGCGGCTATATTTCTAGCAGTGTAAGTGTTTTGCTCTCCACACGGAAGTGAAGCGATTGATGGTGATTATAATCATCATCATCAACAGCATGATCATCATCGCTAACACCGTGATCATTCACATCAACAATTGATCATCACCATGATCATCTTCGACACCATGATCGATCATCATCATCAACAATTGATCACCATCATCAACAGCATGATCATCATCAACACCGTGATCATCGGCATCAACAATTGATCACTATCATCAACAATGTGATCACCATTATCTACACCATGGTGATCATCGTTGTTGTTTTTGTTTTTAAGATTATGTTATACCTTGCGTTATACATGTGTCCAGTTGTTGATATTATACTAAACCACCAGTAAGCATTGTTTTGGAACTTCTTCCAGCTGGCTTTACTTACATGGCTGACAAGTTCAGCATGGGCGTGGCCACCATGTGCGTACACGCCATCAGCCTCTCCGTAGGTTGTTCCAAACCCTACACGAACACGTGACCCTGCTTGGATAGCAGCAAGTAGAGCATACTTGTTACCAGATACACGTGCTCCTTTAGCGTCGTTCTCGTAGACTAGCTGCCAGGGTGTGCAACATTCGTCCTGCAATAATTGAAAAAATAGGTTTTCCTTTCAAATTGAATCAATAAAAGTAATGAAATAGCAAATTTTAGCATTTTAGCGCCTAATGTGTAACCTTTGGCCTCAATTGTAGGTAAATTATTCAAAGACTATAGTTGTAAAACCCGTAATTTTTCTATTGTTTACTGATATTTTCATTTCAGCCACGGGCTGTCAGTACTAAATACAAAAGAATCAAATTGCAGGATTTGGTAATTTACCGGTCGCTCACGCACGGAAAAAAAAATTACATTATCTCGAGGATTAGGCTGTGTGTCTTGCTAAGGGATCGGTCATCATTTAAGTCGCAGAGGGGGGGGGGGGGGGGGGGGGGGGGGGGGGTGGAGGAGAAAATCCCTGTGATCCACAAAAGTTTCGAGAACCACCCCTGATAGCATTCAATTTTTTCGGGAGCCCCCTTACGGATTGATTGAAAAACTGACGACCCCCCTTTAATAAAAAAATGGCTAGTAAGGCAAAGTATAAAAAACTCCTACTTCGCTTATTCACTATCACTGCCAAATGTACCAGCAACATGTGAAACATGTAATGATTCAGAGAGTGATTCTGAGACACTGAGTGATGAGCATCAACACAAATTGTTCTGTTTTGTTCTGCCTCTGAGAATATAATTAGTTCAGTGATATTCTATAGTACTTGCAAATTGTGTCTTTTTATGAATAGGTTCCAGTAGTTAATCATCTAAAAATATCAATGGCACAATGAGTATGCTAAAACACTATACTCACGTGGGTACTTTAATGACAAAATTTCATATATAAATAGGTTGAAAGGGAAATTTAATGACTGAATGGTTTTACAAAAAAATATTGAATATAAACATTGTTGATTTTTCTATGCAATGCAGACACTAGTACTCTATCAAAGACAGATTTATGAAAGATGAATTAAAATAGGTCAATGTCAAACAATCCATACAGTTGATGATCAGAAGGTGTAAATAAACAATTCATTATAAAACTTCATTTTAAGATAAAAAAACTTGAATTGATATATATATAGCCACAATAACTTTTCTCAAGACCCCCCTAACTATCATTTTCAACTTTCACTAAAAATAATTCAGGACCCCCAATTTCTCCTCTTCCCATACCCCCCCCCCCCCCCCCCCCCTTCCCTAGCTCCGACTTAAATAATGACCGGTCCCTAAGTAAAGTTGGAGCAGTGCTAGCCCCTGGGTCCCCTCCCCTCCGCTCCTTTCTCCTTAGGGCCGAGCTATGCAGGCTAGAGCAGTGCTGATGCATATGATACGTGTCAGCCTTTACGGAGTATAGCCAATGGTAATTTATGTTGTATTATAGCATCTTTTTGCTTCTACAAAACATACATTTTTCAGTTTTCTTAGTTCCACTGTAATTCTAACGTTTTAATATGTTCGAATTGATTTTGTGAAAATTTACCGAAAGTTTGTTTGAATGCGCTTCGAGTTATATCTTTAGAAAAATATCAAAAAATTTGGGTTTTCATGAGTGGAAGATTTTCTTACTGAATACAAGTTTATTCAGATTATTTAGAATGATATGTTTTGTAACTACTTTCGATGTCTTCTCCGATTCCCCCGCCCTGGTACCGGTCTTCAGAATCCAAACGGAATAATTTAAAAATTATCATTAATATACAAGGCCAAACATTAAACTATTTCTGTTTTAAAAACGCAAACGAAACGCCGAGCATGTTGGCCACAAATGCGTTTATGGCCCTGCTTCTGCTGTATAATGTAGTCTTATAGTATAATAATCATGACACGACTTTGTTCGTGCACATTGTAGCATTGTTTGAAACATTGTGGATTTTGTGGTATATGTTTTTTTCCCCTGCCCTTGCTGTCTTATTATTGGTATTTTAATGTTCAGTATTTAACATAATTTTCATTCTTGCATATAGGGGCAGCATCGTTGGAATACCGAAACTATATTTTCCCCCTTGATTGAGCTAGAATATCTGTTATTTATATTATTTATGAAAGTTTATTATTAAAAAAATAAATAAACCACTGATTATGTGTCATGATAAATAATTTCTACAGGGCGCTAAATAGTGTGAAAGGGAAATCAACTCAGACGCTCAATTTCTATGTAGGCTAGCTTTCTCAAACTATATATTATGAAACGATATAAAACCTATATTTAACGAGAGTTGACTAATTAAACAGATATCAAACCTACAGTAAATGTGAATTAACTAATTAAACAGAAATCAAACCTGAGCAGCGTGGCAGCACTTTGCAAGTGTTCCCACTATGAGCAGCTGGAAGACACCCAACGCCAGCATTAACTTCATCATTTTGCTGATCTAGTTCTTTTGTTGGTAAACTGAACTCCTGATTAGCAATATTTATCTTCCTGCAGTAAGCCTTTTGACGATTTGAATCTTTTGTGGTGACCTATCCTTGTAACACCTATAATTTAAGTAAGGCGAAAGTGATTTGTTCGAAACAGGAATTTTTGCATGTTAGTGACGTCATACAAGCTTTCATACATTACCATTGGATTTTATTTTGTCAATATCAATCAAGCTCAAACACCAAATACAAATTGACAAATATCCAGTAGTCACTCCTTGTAGAGCGAAAACACTAAAATCATGAAATGAAAAAAAAAACAGTTACTAACTAATAGTTTCTATTTAACTATTTAGTGATTATTTGCAATAAGCCGAGGAGTGAGGCCATTATCCCATTTAATACACATTCTCATTGTTTTCGAAGGAAAACCACTTACTAACAATTCCCTAAGCTATTTTTCTTGTCCGTCCCAACAATGTCTTTTGTAACAATGTCTTTTGTAACAAGTATTTTGTAACAAGTATCAAGAAAAAGACATTTCGTTTTTATTTAAACCAAAACTGACATCGGTTGGTCAGATATTGCGGGTTCGAATCTCGTTGGTGTCATTTGATTTTTTCTTTACTTTAAATTCAAGTCTAAGTCTTAAGTCTAAGTTTCATATCTATCAAAGTATCTTTCAAACCTCGATCTGGATCAAAATAAAAACCTCTAGCTCCAAATAATAACCTCTGGTTCCAATTGAGTGACTACAATAATGACCTATGAATAATTAATTCATCAGCCCCACTCTTCCCTGCTGAATTCAAAACCCTCCCCAGCTTGAAGATTCTCCTAAATAATGACTACTTCGAAACAATGAAAGTGTGTATTAATTTATGGATATAGCGTAAGCGCTTTATGCGACTCTTACAACTAATTAAAAAGTCGCATCTATATCATCGAATGCAAATGTGCAAAACCTATTGTCTAAATAATTTGCATTAATAGCCACTGGCCCGGCGTGTGGCACACGTATCCAGTTATTTTTGAACAGTTTTTTCCTCTCCGTTTCCGCATTCAATCCTGACACATAAACGGCGTTTTTGTTTACCGAAAATACAGGTTTGCCAATACGCTCTCTCTATTTTTGGTTTATTTTATAATGAAAATCAATGTATATACATATATATATAAATATGAATATTAAATTATAGATCGTTCAAAGACAAAACAATCACTTTGGCTGTTACACTTACGTAAACATCAGACATATATTATATACATGCATATGGAAATATAGACTACGAGTAGTCCTTCTTTTCCCTCCAGAATCAGTAATTTAAAAAACGAGTGTTGCGGGATTCCTGTGGAGCGCACTGATTCTGGAGGGAAAAGAAGGACTACTCGTAGTCTAGTTTTGCAGGGGAAAGGTGTACGATCCATGATCAGCAACTGCGCGAATTTCTTGGTCAGCGGCTACAGCATTCTTCAAGTCTTGAAGGATTCCTGAGGTTGCCTGGCCTGCTTGATACTTTAACTTCTGACGGTATATGCAAGCTAAAGCTCGATACTTCAGATGGTTAATAATTAGTTATTTTTATTATAGTTCAAATATATGTTCTAAACGACAAAAAGAACATTCATTTCGATTCGATCAAACTACGTATTTTATTAAGTCAAATTCTCTCTCTGATGAATACATATATTGCGGTAGACAGGTTAGAGGTCCGGGGGGGGGGGGGGGGGGGGTTCTCTCTTTATCCAAGTGGTAGGGGTGATCGGCGTACCTTTTAGGGTTAAAATATTTCCAGTGCGTACCTTTTAGGGTCCATTTAGAGATTTGGCTCAAAAATCAGTTCTAAGGGCCGTTTTTACTCTGCTTTATTTGTATCTGAGCGTACCTCAGTACTTCGTACTTTCAGGGGTCATTTTCAAAATCTCCGCCGATCACCCCTACCACTTGGACAAAGGGAGTACCCCCCCCCCCCCGGGTTAGAGGTCTTACTAGTTTTCTACATATTTCTTTTCATTCTTCCTTATCTTCAAGGCCTTTTCCGATTGCGCTGAGCAAGACAAAACGATTCTTAGCACGCGCGCAAGTTGTCGTTTGTATATTTGAATCCTCGCATGTAAATAAAGTAGCTCATTCATGCCCTGAAGACGGACGCCAAGTCCGAAAGCTTGGTGACAATAAAATAATTTTATCCTATGTGGTAGTAACAAAGATTTATAATGAAAGACAAAAAGAGTCTAAGACTCCTGTACGAAAGCTCTAAATAGACACAATACAAATCTGTATTAGGTACGTGATAAAGTATTGCTACGTCGTCGTTCCATGCATGTGAAATAACTCGAAGCATATTATTATTCTTTATAAAAATTTTGGTATCTAACGCGCGCTCTGATTGGTTAATGGCCATGTCTATATGAGATGACGGTAGAAAAGTTTTCTCTGCATTTTTTTTTGCGAAAAAAATTCATAAAAGAAATATAAAACGGCCGCTTGTGTCTGTGTACTGTGATATAAACAAGAAGCAAGAGAAACACTCGCTGCGCTCGTGTTTCTAAGCTTGCTTCTCTCGTGCTCTACATCTCCCAGCAAGTTTCTAAGCTTGCTTCTCTCGTGCTCTACATCTCCCAGCGTGTTTATATCACAGTACATAGACACGCGCGCCGTTATATATTTCTTAAATATTCTGTCAAACGTTCGTAAAAGGAAAAACACGCAAGAGATTTTGTGCACTGTTTAGCCATTTTTGGCAACACTATATTTCACCAGACAATCAGGAAAGGACTACTTTTTCCACTTTTCTTATTTTCAAGTAGTTTTTCTTCTTTCTTCTTTTTGTTCTACGTTTAGTATCGTCCATCAAAGCTAACAGAATAACCCTTGGGAATACACACAGGGCCTGTAGGGGTACCAAACCGTTGGAATGATGGACTATAATTCTTATCAGTGGGTTTAATCAGAATGGCGTTACTTGAACCCATCGATGGATCCTCATCAAAGTAGTTAAAAGGACGTAGATAAAACCCTGCTGATGTTCCAACCGTGGCTGTACTGGGGACGTCCTCTGAGTGAGGGATATGCAGCATTCCAATAGTCGCCCAGGCAACCAGGTCTTGGTTGACAATAGGTTCGTTGTCGGCCAGGAATTTGTTGAAGTCTACATGGGGTTCGGATGGGGAATTTTGGTTGTACTGTGAGGAACTTTGTCTCTCGCTGTCTTTGTATCTATCAATTGATTAATAATTGATTAATTATCAATGATGAAAATGATGATAAATGTTTGATGATGTCGATAATGTCAAAATGGTAATAATACTGATATATGTAGATATCATGATGTATGTATGATGATGTAGATGATGATAATGATGATGATGATAATGTTAATGATGGTGATGATAACAATAACGATGCTGATGTGTGTGATAAGTAATGATGATGATAATAATGATGATCGTAATGTTGATCATATGATTATAATGATGATGATGACAATAATGATGAAGTTGATATAATAATAATGCTAATGATGACACTGAATAGTAATCATGAGAAATGACGACGGCGCCGGATGACGCTTCGTCTAATGACATAATAAAGACGACGTTGACGGTAACGATATTGATATATAATAATAATAACGATAATAGTGGCGATGATAATGACAAGGACGATAGCTATAATTAAAAAACTCATTAATAATTCATGATTATTTTATCCAATCCGATGCTCCTCTCTGGTCACGAGGAAAGCATTCTATAACGCATAATCTACGTTTGAAACGCGGAACGATTTGAATGCAGCCCAAGGGAATGATTGTGTAGAATAGAAGAACAATGGAATGCAAATGAACATGAAGCATTATATAATGGCACATGTGTCATTATATAATGCGTCATGTCCATAATTCAGATATTACCTTTCCCTAGCCCCTCATATCTACTGACGAGTAAACATCAGACTTAGAAATAATTTCCTTTTAGATTTTTGGCGAAAAAAAGTCTGTGATTGCCAATGCCAGGATTCGAACCGAGACCTTCTGCTTGGTTGTATCCGCGCTTTAAGCCATTATGCTACTCAATCAATCGATGAAAAGGTTGCAACGAAATTTCATCATGTTCGTTATCATTCAAGTTGGTTTGCATTCCTCTATTGTTACTGTAGATCAATTCCGTTTTCTTTTGTTTCATCGATATTGGACAAAATGGTCACGAATTACTAATCGGAATTCATAAAAGTCATTCAGACCCCGTCTACACGGATCCGGATACTTTTGAAACCGCATACTTTTTGATGCGAATCGGCCTATCGTCCACACGAATCCAGTGAATCCAGTCACCGAAACCGCATACTTTTACTTGAATCCTCCGAATACGCAGATTCGTGTGGACGCAAATATTTCTATGCGGTTTCAGCTGGATCGGATTCGTGTAGACGAGGCCTCAAAAAACTCGCAGCACGTGTTTTAATGCTGCTCGTTTTTTAAATAGTACTTATAAATGACATTCTCGTCTTCAATCGGCCGAATATTTAATGATTTTCATAGTAAATGACCGTTCTTACCTTGTGACAGCTAATTGATAAAGAGACCATCGAATCATCGGTACCATCAACCAATCCTCTGGATACATTTGCTTCATAAGACCATTCAGTTGGATCCTGTAGCCTTTTGAAATCCCGAACTTGTTCTTGCTCTTTTCATTGTAGAAGTTCAAATACTTGGGATGATCAAAGTTGTATTTGTACGCCGCCTCTTGCTCGGTTTTCTTGGTACTACGTTTCAAGACTTTCCTGACGACGTTTCTGTTTTTCTCCGGCAGCCATTTGTCTGTTACATTTTCTGTCTGTACTTCAATGGTCTCGTAGGAATTGTCTCTTCCGCCAACATCTAAGTCTACTTTGTAGTTTAGTAAATGATCGTGTACTGTACTTGTTAGATTATCGTGGAGTGGATAGCCGTATGGACTTACGTTATCGTCATAGAAGGTACCAAATGTATAGCCAGAAGCGGATACTTTTACTTCTACTGCACCGGTTTGGTAGAAAATAAAATCATGTATGTAGTCGTAGTTACCAACAGTGGCAATTGTTCTTAGGACAAGCGCCTATTAAACAACAAACAAATAAAATAATAAACAAAATGAAAGACTTATCATATCAACAAAATTATAAAGGATATTTATCGTGGATATAGAGGATATTATTACTGAATATCAATTGAACACTCGAAGATAAAATCCGTATCTCCAAGCGCCCATGTAATGTTCTGTTTATGACATAAACTCATGACAAGTGAAATAACAAAAGCTAGTTTTATCATTATTATGCGTCAAAAATTCTCAACCATCTTTTAAAACAAACAGACGGTAACGTGTTATTTCACATGTGAAAAAACATGTTATTTTCACGATGTGAAGAGATATCACTGTTTTGCGCCGGAGATCACCTGATATTTCACCGAAGTTTATATAATAATATATGGAATTATCCAACATCAAATAAAATACAGCCAATCAGAATGCTTGAAAGCCGTTGAGGTATATTCGTCGGTATTTAACTGCCTCTGATCTTCCCATGAGACATTCCGGGCCCTCTCTCTCTCTCTCTGATTATATATATTATACATTAATACGTTAGTTACCATGCAACCGTAAAGAATAGAACGTCGACGCGTCTTAGCTTTCAGTGTAGCTTTGCTAAATCTATTTGTGCAAGTCAATTGCAATCTTCAGAATAATCAAGCTCAATTACACAAGCAGCGTATTTGATAACTACTGGTTGGTCTTTTTTACACCATAATACATACCTGGTTTACCATGCCTCCATAGAATGTATATCCCCCTATAAAGTCATTATCGTAATGTCGTCTTAATGGAGTGGCAGTATTCAGTTCAAATACACAAACACCGTTTTTGATAACTTGGGGGCCGTCATTAAACACCAGGTGAACTAGATCAAAGAATGACGCTGTTCCTGGACAATCGGTACCTGGAATAACACCAACACACTATTTAACAATTCACACAAGGCCAGGTGAATATCGACGAATATTAACAGTCACGAAAAAAACTATTCGGTTGTTATTCCTAAAAGCGCGCGAAATATTAGTCTCCCTCGCAGACGTTATTAGTGTCGGGCTTCCTGTCCCTCAGTGGGAGAGAACGTTGCGTGACGACACTAAGAACGGCTACGAGGGAGACTACCTTAGAGCCGCTGCTCAGGGCAAAAGGTCATTTCGAGCTCGAGATAGCTGCACGATCATGCTAAAAGCACAAGATTAAACGATGTTGTCGATATATATTACCTTGAACAAGGTCATGGGAAGCCATTCCCATTGTATAGGCACCATCAACAAAGTTATTACCCATTTGTGTAGGATAATATCCACCGTATGTAGCGATAGCCTCTTGTAAACTGATCTCATATGCAATCCTTTCTCCACCAAACCGAACGTCATACACTTGCAGACCAGTTATTGTATCAACACGAAAGTCAAAAGCCCAGTTCATGTACTCGATATGTCTACCTTGGACAGAGTACCGTTTTCCATCAGGCTCGTACTGTTCAGGACCACGGCTGGGTGTGGACGGTTGCTGCTTTCCACGTCTCTCATAAGACGAAAAAAGTTTGTCCTTTCCTTTAGGAGCTGGAATAAATGTCTTAACAACTCTACCCTTGTCGTAAGCATCCATGAGTTCATCTGTAGAATTGAAAAGCTGTTCATTGTATAATATTTTTTCGATGCGCCATTTAGAGGAGTCAGTATCTGCATGGCTGACATAAAAATCGAAATTCAAAGGGTGAGAATAAAAAGCAATTTCGTAACGCGTTAAAAAATACCAGTTTTCTCTTGTACCGCTAGTAAGGCCGAACGGTGCACCAAATTGATAAAACAAACACTTATCAGTACAGTTGATTAAACTATACCCATCATAACTCTCCTTGAACAGGCGATCTAGTTTCTGGCCCATTGGTAGAGCTATCTCCTTATGGAATGTTTTATCCTCCTGTGGTGAAAATGCAGGCCTTTGATTGAAGGTGATAGGGTACGCACGGCCATCTACTTTCAACAACTCGTGTTTACTTGGTGCAGATACCGGACCAACAAGATATTCTTCGACTACTGGAGGCTGAGCAGCTCCTTTGAATATAACAACAATGGCCTGTCTTTCTGGTTTTTCCTGGCCTTGATCCAAGTAAGCCAAGGCTTTATCTTTAGGAGGAGGATAGAACTTGATTAAGTTAATACTATTAGAGTTGAGTAGAGCATCTTTGTTTGGCTTCAAGTTGAGTGACTTGATAGAGAACATGTAATCGTGGACATTTTGAGTTTCAAGTGTTGTTAAGTCGTCGAAAAGGCCTTGAGAAGTTGTTATTTTGATAGACGCTTGACCACATACATCTGTGTCAGTAGTAGTCTTCGCTGGGCCGGCACTTCCATCTTTTGTTGCAACAACTATCAGTGCTATCAACAAAGCTATGCTGAGTAGAATAAAGAACACAGATACCCACTTCCACACTACAGAGATCTTCGCCATGCTTCTAACTAAGCAGTTACTTCAAGTATGAAATAATTCAACCTAAACAGACAACCAGACCATGGGCAGCAGAGTATCATTCACGTTTGTATTCGCTTGTAATCTCCGTGTATTTATAGTTACCAACGGTCGCTTATTTGCTTGCTTTGTTATTCCCTTGACCTTCGTCTTTATATGTCTAGCTCCTATTTCAATCTCGTGATATTGGTCTATCTAGTATTAAAGCGATCGTATGTCACTCGGTTACTAATCGGTAACTTCTCTAACTGCCCCCTGTTTTCTCGGTTAAGTCCGTCTGTGAAACAACGCCACAAACCGTGTTCTGGACCCCAGCTGACTAGCACGGATATAAGAAGCGATTTCTGATTGGCTCATGCCTTCTTCGATTCTAACATGCTCGCTGATTGGTCAAAAGCTTGTCATGACTATCTTTCATCGCGCTTAGTCCAAAGTTTTAATGCTACATGTTTTGTACGGTGGCCCACAACTGTCACTTCAAATACAAATCGCTAGACTACGAGTAGTCCTTCTTTTCCCTCCAGAATCAGTAATTTAAAAAAACGAGTGTTGCGGTATTCCTGTGGAGCGCGCCGGAAATAGATCGTTGAGTAGACGATCTATTTCCGGCGGGCTCCATAGGAATACCGCAACACTCGTTTTTTTAAATTACTGATTCTGGAGGGAAAAGAAGGACTACTCGTAGTCTAACAAATCGCTGACATCAAATAGAAATCGCTGACATCAAATAGAAATCGCTGACATCAAATACAAATTGCTCACATCAAATACAATCCACCTTTTCTTACTAAAAAGACGGCTAATTTGCATACAGATCACGTGGTATAAATATCGCTTTGTGATTGGTTCAAACGAAAGTTAGGACAACTCTACAATGGTTTGGAAGTCGCTTATGGCAATAGATAAATTTTTAAAGTTCTGATTGTCTCGTTGTTGTAGTTTTGACTTTTACTTACACAAACTACAAATGGCGCCAAAAACATTGAACATGATCCAAAGGTCAATATTTGACAACTCTTTTGACTCTTTTGCTTCCCTCTTTCATGCTGTAACCGTAGACACGGACATAAAAAAAATACTAATTAAGAGTTTATTAACCGAGCGTGAGGTCTGTACGGGAAGGTCTTTCAAGACAGTACGGACCGAGCGCACGTACAAAAAAGGTCTGATAAATTTTCCGGACAGACTGAACAAGCAAGGTTAATAAATCGTTTATTATATGGCTTTTGTCTTAACGACGTACCAAATCGCAAATAATTTATCGCCGAATCTCTCATTATTGAATGAATAGAAATACATTAAACACGCTAAAAACGCTTTGCACTGAGGTATAAAAAGACAAAACTTCAACAAAATATTTATTGCAATACTTGATAAGTTGTTTTTTTATTTCACGGTCTGAAAAAATACGGCAATTGGACCGTTGTCATGGTAACGGTCTGAGATGGGAAAATATCAGACCGGAAATCAACCAATTAGAGCGCGTGCGCGCGTACTATGTAAAACACTTACCTATGTTTCAGGTCCAGTGGATATGGGGATAGTATAGGGAAATACACTTTCGCTGTTTTCCCCAGACTGCTAATAGAGCGAAAACACTAGAACCATGAAATAGAAACAAAATAGTTACTAACTAATAGTTTCTATTTAGTGACTATTTAGTCAGTATCACTCAACCAGAAACACCAAAATACAAAAGGAAACAATACCTCATTACAACTTTGCTTGTCTTTGATAGTGACTAATAGTCACTAAATAGAAACTATTAGTTAGTAACTATTTTGTTTATATTTCGAATTAATGGTTCTAGTGTTTTCGCTCCATCTCTAGTCTTTTGTTTGTATATGTTCTCCAAGTAACTCCTTCAGAGGGAACTAGCCAATCAGCGCGAAGTGAACATGCACAACTTGTTAGCGTGACCCCAAGGGAGAAAACATTAGTGCGTTAATGTTAGCCTGACCAGGATAGGAAGCTTTCAATGTTTGTGTAATCCATCGAAAACCGCATAAAAAGTGGAAAAACTGTTCAAAAACTTTACACCAAAAAGGAATGATTTATAAGTTTTAAAAGTTAAAAAATAATATTCTTGAATCTTGAGGCTTAAAAACAGATTTGATAATAAGTACAAGGTACCCCTCTCTGTTATAATTTTTGCACAAAACGGGTTTAATTTGTGAACTCTTTCTACGAGTCGTTCTTTTGAAGGAGGTTGTTGAAGCGAACGTTTTCACTAATAATATTGGGATACTATTAACTTCGACCATGTCCTGGCCAGTTTGGGCTTGTGCTTTAACAATGAATAAACGTTATAAAAACTAGTGAAATTTTCAAGATGTTTTGATGCCGAGCTTGAAATTATAATTAGGGTAAAAACAACAACAAGATAGTCCTAATTATAAAATGTTCGAAAGAAGTTCGCTAATTTTTATATTTGTAATGAATTATATCAGTCTTTAAGGTTTTTACGGCAAAGTTATTTCGCCAAATGGAACTGTTTACTTTTTGCGCAACACCGCATTGCAGATATGCTCGGGCTCAATGCTAACAGGTTTTGTGCTTTGCATGCCGTGCAGGCTCGGCTACAAATATTAACTTAGCTTTGTTTAGTAGAAGCTTCGTAATTTACTAAAAGAATACATGCATTCTTTCCGAGAAACTTTGTGAAAAGCCTACATTGAATACCAACTAAAAAGGCCTAGCATGGAACCTTGAAGAACACCACTATTAACACCACTGTTTACATATATTAAGAGGATTTGAAAAACTCTACCAGGAATGTATGAAAAAGGAATGGGGACGCCCTTATATATTAGTGGCCCAACCAAACTAATTTAACTGGATTTGATATTTATTATTATTATTTTTAATGGAATCTAGCGAATTAACTTGTATGGCGGGCTGAGTTGGTGTGTAATATATACGATAGCTACTAAATGAAATTTGTAACACCGTGAAAAATGATACTTAATGTTACTGAAGTTTTATACATGCTTTGGCTAAAGCTTGATTAGCCCATTCCCCTTCCCTTTCCCCTCCTTCCCAGCCCCCTTGAGCCTGTTCACAGGCTAAAGCTTGATACGCCTGTAAAGCTAATTATTATAATAGTTATTTTTATTATAGTTCAAATCAATGTTCTATATGATTTTGTTTTTAATAATGGCATCCTGAGTTTATCATTATTGACAAAAAGAACATTTAATTCGATTACTGTACGTAGTTTATTCTCTCTGATGAATACATATATTGCTGTAGACAGGTTAGATGTTATTATGTCATCTTACTAGGTTTCTACATATTTCTTTTTATTATTTACTTTTTTTCTTTACAATTTTTGACAACACTACTTTCGGATTTTACCAGCGCAATCGGGACAGGTCTACTTAATTCTTACCACTTTTCTTTTTTTCCCCTCTTATTTCTTCTTTTTGTTCTACGTTTAGTATCGTCCATCAAAGCTAACAGAATAACCCTTGGGAATACACACAGGGCCTGTAGGGGTACCAAACCGTTGGAATGATGGACTATAATTCTTATCAGTGGGTTTAATCAGAATGGCGTTACTTGAACCCATCGATGGATCCTCATCAAAGTAGTTAAAAGGACGTAGATAAAACCCTGCTGATGTTCCTACCGTGGCTGTGTTGGGGACGTCCTCCGAGTGAGGGATGTGCAGCATTCCAATAGTCGCCCAGGCAACCAGGTCTTGGTTGACAATAGATTCGTTGTCGGCCAGGAATTTGTTGAAGTCTACATGGGGTTCGGATGGGGAATTTTGGTTATACTGCGAGGAACTTTGTCTCTCGCTGTCTTTGTATCTATCAATTATAATTGATGAAAATGATGATAAATGATGTCGATAATGTCAAGATGGTAATAATAATAATAATAATAATAATAATAATAATAATAATAATAATAATAATAATAATAATAATAATAATAATAATAATAATAATAATAGTAATAGTAATAATAATAATAATAATAATAATAATAATAATAATAATAATAATAATAATAATAATAATAATAATAATAATAATAATAATAATAATAATAATGGAAACTAGTGAGTTCACTAGTATAGGCTGCGTCGGTGTTTGATATAAATGATAGGTAATATAATGAAATATGTAGTATAAAAAATGTTGACTTAACTTTACTGACGTTTCGAGCTTTAGCCCAGAATAACTGTTGGTCTAACTCTTTTACTCCAACGACACAAGTACTAAGGACGACGTTGACGGTAAAGATATTGATGATAATGGCGATGATAATGACAACGACCACGACAAGGACGATAGCTATGATAGTAAATGACCTTTTCGTTCTTACAAAAACCACGCCTTCAATGCCGAGTTTTTAGTGGTTTTCTGCGGGATTGTTTCTTTACCTCGAAACCCCGCAGACCACCAGAAACGCAGGCTACATAGTAAATGACCGTTCTTACCTTGTGACAGCTAATTGATAAAGAGACCAGCGAATCATCGGTACCATCAACCAATCCTCTGGATACATTTGCTTCATAAGGCCATTCAGTTGGATCCTGTAGCCTTTTGAAATCCCGAACTTGTTCTTGCTCTTTTCATTGTAGAAGTTCAAATACTTGGGATGATCAAAGTTGTATTTATACGCCGCCTCTTGCTCGGTTTTCTTGGTACTACGTTTCAAGACTTTCCTGACGACGTTTCTGTTTTTCTCCGGCAACCATTTGTCTGTTACATTTTCTGTCTGTACTTCAATGGTCTCGTAGGAATTGTCTCTTCCGCCAACATCTAAGTCTACTTTGTAGTTTAGTAAATGATCGTGTACTGTACTTGTTAGATTATCGTGGAGTGGATAGCCGTATGGACTTACGTTATCGTCATAGAAGGTACCAAATGTATAGCCAGAAGCGGATACTTTTACTTCTACTGCACCGGTTTGGTAGAAAATAAAATCATGTATGTAGTCGTAGTTATCAACACTGGCAATTGTTCTTAGAACAAGCGCCTATTAAACAACAAACAAATATAATAATAAACAAAATGAAAGACTTATCATATCAACAAAATTATAAAGGATATTTATCGTGGATATACACCGAATCGAAATAAAGCGGCCAATTTGAATAAAAATTCCTCTCGACTGCCCAGCCTCGCATACATGTGAAAACTCTATTGTTTTCCAACGTGAACAAGAGGCTAGACAGTCAAGAACAATAAGAGTACGCCATATTTCGATTCGGTCTATGGAATTACTATACATCATTCGTTTGTCTCACGAACGTCGAATGTTTGGACAGCGACTATTTTCATCAGGTGTTTGGCAGACTGAATCAGATGTTTAAGTTGGTGATTGATGGTAGACTGATTGATCAGTGTAACCGGTCATCGGATTCCTTTGAGGAAGCAGCGAGCAGCGTATTTGATAACTACTGATCGTTTTTACACCATATATACATACCTGGTTAACCATGCCTCCATAGAATGTATATCCCCCTATAAAGTCATTATCGTAATGTCGTCTTAATGGAGTGGCAGTATTCAGTTCAAATACACAAACACCGTTTTTGATAACTTGGGGGCCGTCATTAAACACCAGGTGAACTAGATCAAAGAATGTTGCTGTTCCTGGACAATCGGTACCTGGAATAACACCAACACACTATTTAACAACTCACACAAGGCCAGGTGGATATCGATGAATATTAACAGCCGCACACGAACAAATCAGCGCGCGCTCTTTTGTATACTAAAATAGACCTGATAAGTCCGTAGAGGAATTGCGAACACATTTTTTTCTGTTGTTTTTTAATCCTCTATCCTCTCCCCCCTTGTAAGATATCAATTGAACACTCGAAGATAAAATGCGTATCTTCGCGCGGCCATGTTATGTTCTGTTTATTATATAAACCCATGACAAATAAAATAGCAAAAGTTTTATCATGCATGCAAGATATGTATCAAAAATTCTTAAAAATCTTAACAAATATGTGGTTATTGATATGGATATAACTTTTTCGCGCGGGAGCTATATGTCTTATTAGATATATATTTTTTTATAATGCAAAATATTATTTTACTTGATGGAATAGTAAAAATATCGCTGGATATTTTTACTCGATCCAGTCCTGCTCCTGCGATATTTTTACTCGTCTATGACTAGTTGGACAATATCACCTGATATTTCACTGAAGTTTAAATAATAAACTAGTAATAGATAATAAGTCCGTAGAGGAACACACATTTTTTTCAGTTGTTTCTTGCTCCTACTTCTCCCCCCTATTTTTGTCCGCCCTATTTCCCCCCTCTCCTCATTAGAGCCGCTGGGCAGGGCAAAATGTCATTTCTAGATCTCCAGATGGTTGCACGATAGACTAAAAGCACGATATATATTACCTTGAACAAGGTCATGGGAAGCCATTCCCATTGTATAGGCACCATCAACAAAGTTATTACCCATTTGTGTAGGATAATATCCACCGTATGTAGCGATAGCCTCTTGTAAACTGATCTCATATGCAATCCTTTCTCCACCAAACCGAACGTCATACACTTGCAGACCAGTTATTGTATCAACACGAAAGTCAAAAGCCCAGTTCATGTACTCGATATGTCTACCTTGGACAGAGTACCGTTTTCCATCAGGCTCGTACTGTTCAGGACCACGGCTGGGTGTGGACGGTTGCTGCTTTCCACGTCTCTCATAAGACGAAAAAAGTTTGTCCTTTCCTTTAGGAGCTGGAATAAATGTCTTAACAACTCTACCCTTGTCGTAAGCATCCATGAGTTCATCTGTAGAATTAAAAAGCTGTCCATTGTATAATATTTTCTCGATGCGCCATTTAGAGGAGTCAATGCCTGCATGGCTGACGTAAAAATCGAAATTCAAAGGGTGAGAATAGAAACCGATTTCGTAACGCGTTAAAAAATACCAGTTTTCTCTTGTACCGCTAGTAAGGCCGAACGGTGCACCAAATTGATTAAACAAACACTTATCAGTACAGTTGATTAAACTATACCCATCATAACTCTCCTTGAACAGGCGATCTAGTTTCTGGCCCATGGGTATAGATACCTCCTTATCGAATGCTTTTTCCTCTGGTGGAGAATATGCAGGCCTTTGATTGAAGGTAATAGGGTATGTACGGCCATCTACTTTCAACAACTCGTGTTTACTTGGTGCAGATACCGGACCAACAAGATATTCTTCGACTACTGGAGGCTGAGCAGCTCCTTTGAATATAACAACAATGGCCTGTCTTTCTGGTTTTTCCTGGCCTTGATCCAAGTAAGCCAAGGCTTTGTCTTTAGGAGGAGGATAGAACTTGATTAAGTTAATACTATTAGAGTTGAGTAGAGCATCTTTGTTTGGCTTCAAGTTGAGTGACTTGATAGAGAACATGTAATCGAGGACATTTTGAGTTTCAAGTGTTGTTAAGTCGTCGAAAAGGCCGGGAGAAGTTGTTATTTTGACATACGCTTGACCACATACATCTGTGTCAGTAGCAATCTTCGCTGGGCCGGCACTTCCATCTTTTGTTGCAACAACTATCAGTGCTATCAACAAAGCTATGCTGAGTAGGATAAAGAACACAGATACCCACTTCCACACTACAGAGGTCTTCGCCATGCTTCTAACTATGCACCGAGTTACTTCAAGCATGAAATAATTCAACCTGAGACTGGGGGTGGGGAGAGAGGGGTCAGGTTTAGCCAATCAGGTGTATGATAGCATGATAACAGTTGTCACTGTTTCTTTCAGACTGAGTGGTGCAACCCTTGGGAGTTGATTGATATGTAAATAGGGGGGGGGGGGGGGGGCGGGGACGGGGATAATCAATCAATCAATCAATCAATAACTTTATTATATTCTCAAATATGTCTACTAACTTTACACATGTGTACTACTAATCGAGGGGGGGGGGGGGGGACTGTAGCTTAAAAATTCTACTTTGTAGCTATTATTAAAATGATACTCTTTCATAGGGAAGTTATTAAGGTCAAGTTTAGCCAATTTAATAGCATGATAGCAGGTGGGGGTGATAATCAATCAATTGCAATCAATAATTTTATTATATTCTCAAATATATCTACTAACTTTACACATGTGTACTACTAATCAGGGGGGGCTGTAGCTTAATAAATCTTACTTTGTAGCTATTATTCAAATTATATTCTTTCATTGGGAAGTTATAAAGGTCAAGTTTAGCCAATTTAATAGCATGATAGCAGGTGCGAGTTTGATTGGTATGTAAATGTTCCATAAAAAGAATGTCATGCGGTAAATTGCGTACAAACTTAGAGAGGTATGTTGTTTCTTATATCGAGGCATTATTTAAAGTGTAAGAAAAGTTGTTTACATCATGATTGTCTTGTTGTAAGTCCGAACTTCTACCTTAAAGCAAACTACAAATGGCGCCAAAAACATGGAATATAACCCAAAGGTCAATATTAGACGACTCTTTTGTCTCCCATCGTAGACACGGACATAAAAAAATATGGACTCGTAAATAAATCTCTCTCGTAAGCAACCACTCTCGTAAGCGACCGCGACCACCTTAAAGGGTTTAAGTTTTGGACATTTCATTTGTTTTTCCTCTCTTCTTGTAAGCGACTATCCGGCAGAGTCATTAGACAGCTGCCTTTTGAGAAACGTTACCTAAAACATCTCATCGATACCGTGGCGGAAAAATATGCCAAACTAGGAGTTAAGACACAGTAATTTGAAATTCGTAATTTTTGACATGTTGTCAGAACGTGTTACAAATTACGTATGGTTTGGGCTTCATGTGATAAGGTTCTTGTGGTTTGGGCTTCCTGTGTCAGGTTTCTCGTAAGCGACCATCCCCCGTAAGCGACCACTTTCTTCTGGTCCAAGGGTGGTCGCTAAAGAGAGAGTCAACTTACTACAGATCCAGAGTTTGTTTATTTCTTGATACATCTTTATTCTAATTATGTGTATTCACAACAAATGACTACATTATAGCAGTACACAATGCACCTATGCGTGTCCTATTAGACTGCGTAGCAGCTCTCTAGGGAACTGGGGGATAGGCTAGTGTCCTATACGTTCGGCCATTCTTTTACCGGTGTTCCTCTTCCACTGAAATACAAAAAATGGATTTAATGTCATTTCAATGTCTATCCCGGGGCACAAATACAATAACTAGTGACGATTTAATGTCTAAATATCAAACCATGGTTATTCTCATTTGGTTGAAGATGGCTAATTTGGATAATGAATACTATACTAGATGCCAATCTCATTATTTTGCCTGTCCTCCCTTCCTTTAGCCTCCTATTCAGCCGCTCCTTTGCGTCGTCACGCAGTACGAGAGAGGAGGAGACTCGCATTGCGTGACGACACAAAGGAGCGGCTGCATAGGAGGCTACCCTTCCTTCCGACGTTGCCTCCTTTCGCTCTTCCTTCCTTTCGTCTACCCTTTCTTTCATTCACCGTTCTTTCGATTAATGCTACCAGTGTTACAGTAAAACCCCGCGTATGAGAACCAAAAAATTTAAGAGCCTGTCAGGTGTAAATTTACATTTCTTTTTTATAAAAAAGAGCCATGTGCAAAAGCATTGACCTGTATGAAAATACAATAGGAAGAAAGGTGTTGTAATGATGAAGTGAGTGATGCTAATAGAACCTAGATAGCCTGAGTTCAAGTTAAGCACCATTTATATAAGAACCTGTTCAGGCTGACTTGGAAAAATCTAGTTTCTTATACGCGGGGTTTTACTGTAGCACACTTCTCTCGTAATTTATTTTTTCATTCTCGCTTCATTCTTTGGGTTTCGAAGCGTTTAATTTCCTTTCGGACTTTCCCCACTTTCTTTTCAATTACTAAAATATTTCGTTCCATTCATCAGTAATAGCGACTACACAGTAGCATGCGTGGCGGTTATTGGGGATTGGGGAGAGAGGGGGAAGGGAGGGCTGGTGAGAGAAGGATGCGCAGGCTAACCACACAGTGAAATGGTTTTCCTCTCTAGACCGGTCTTGTAATTGTATCTTCCCTTTCCCCTCCCCTCCCCTCTCTCCCAAACCCTTAGAGCCGCCAAGCAGGCCGGTCTAGTATCAGTTGATGTCTCCCTTTCCCCTACCCTCCCCCCTCTCCCAAACCCTTAGAGCCGCCACGCAGGTTGTTTTAGTACCTGTTGATTTCTAAGTTAAGATATAAGTCTGCTTTAGAGCCATCACAATCCATGCGACCTGCAAACTCTTCGTGTCTTTTAGCGGCGATTGTATTCATTTTACTTGTCCAGATCGACAGTAACGAAGGGCCACATGACAGTGTTCCTGGAAAGAAGTAACACAAGAACGTATTACTCTATGGGCGTAGCTGGCGATCATTCTTACGTTCCCAGTCCCAAAATGCTGCATATAAAAAGGCTTACAATATTGAGTTGGAATGAAGTGATTGATAAAATTAACAATTGAAAAGCAAAGGTAGTCAGATTGAAGTTTTTTTTTCTACGGGGAAGCCTGAGTAATTAAACCACGTACAAAAAAGGAGGCAGCATGGTCGAGTGGGCAGAGCGTCGGTCTCGCAATCCGGTGGTGCCGGGTTCGAGTCCCCGCTCTGTCCACTAGCTGAGACTGTATTTGTCCCGATTTCGATTAGGTCAAATTCAGTCTCTCGACCATGCTTGTAAATAGCCAACTGGTTTGCCTCCTTGCCAGTTGGGATTCTTATCTGAGGGCCATTTTTTACAAAAACACAATATTCCCCTTCACAGTTCCTTACGTCATCTTGAAACGTTGTCGGGTATTTGCATCGAAACGGGACGAAAGTTGAGCTTGCAATGATAGAGACATTGTTTCGCATCGATGCAAAGGCTCGGCTACCTTTCAACTGAGATGGCACAGGGAACTGTGAAGGGGCCTACTGTATCTTACTTGGTTGATTTGACGTTTCACTCTTACTACTACCTTCATCCGTTTAGCTAGCATGCAAAACCGGCGTTCTTTTGGATTTTTGGGAAAAATCTGATTTTGGGGTTCCTGTGTTGTCGAGATACCCACAAGAACGCCTGTTTTGCAGGCTACAGTTTAGCATTTTTAAACTCTGTGCATTATTGTTGTATCTATCTGTTTTGTGTTGTATCTACCTGTTTTGTGTTGTATGTCCAGTCTGTCATCGTGTTTTAGTTTCTTCTGTGTTCGTTCACCATCAGGAGTATTTCGTCCTCGTTTAAAGAAGTGTTCGTTGTTTGTGTCTCCACGATTGAAGTCACTTCTTTCACGTTCGGACATCGAGTGATATCTAACGACAACATACAAAGCAAATAATCAGGGAAGATTACCATTATTATAGTACAAAATAATATCGTACTCAGAGCATGAAATGAAGAAACAAATTGTTTAAAAAAAAGTTGAAAAGGTTTAATTGAGAGGAGAGGGCGAGAGAGAATGAAGTGAAACTGACCTGCATACCCGACAAACGATATTTGTTACAACTTTTTGCCTAAAAGTGTAGACTTTCTTGCAAATTATTATTATGATAATATATAGCTAAAGCGTGCATGTATCTGTAATTCTTCATTCTCTTAACGACTAACCTGTCAATCTCCTTCCACGCCATGGAACCAACATTCATCCCTGGAAAAGATGATGAAATTAAAAAACTAAATTATAAATAAAACTAATCCAACTAGACTGCAGTATTCATTGCATCAAATAGAAATCACCGTTGCACGGATTTCTCAATTCCCGTCCATTTTTTTAATTACACCCGTTCCACACTTAAAGTAATAGGAGTGTTCGGTATTCGAATTTGAAGGCTTGACTGTACGACTTGTCAGCAAAGCTTGCTTCCTTAGCAAAGCCAAGAAAAACAAAGACCATTGTTATGTACGGAGCCGCGTTACGTAATGGACGTCTGACAGAGAACCCTAAAAGGTACACACAGGAAATATTTTCAACCCTGAAAGAAACCGACCACCCCTAAAACTTGGACAAAGGAAGTCCGCCTCGGGCCCATGCTATAGCAAATTTCATTTGGGTTTTCACGTGTGCTTCTTCTGCATGCATGAATTCTTGAAACCAAGGTCGCAATCTACAATCTTGAACAAAAATCGTTTTAGCGCTGCTGAAATTCTACTACTTCCCCACCCCACCCCCTCCCCTGTGATGTTGATGAGGGAGTGATGTGGTTGACCTATAAAAGCGGGGGTAATTTTTTAACTTAAAATATATAAAGTGATCACTATGATTTAAAATACTAACATCGTACTTTGGACAAGAATTCAGTGAAGATAATATTGGGAAATATTTGCTACCCTTGAAGCGGAGGTTCTTTCTCCTTACCCTTACAGCGACGAGGGTAAGAGAAAAAGCTTCTGCTCGCAGGATATTACTAACTTGTTCGCTTACCCACAATTTCCTCTGTTGGACTACTTCTCATTGGACTGCTGTTGCTACTATGGCTAGGACTTTGAGATATTTTAATACATTCATATACCTAAACACAACAAAAGCATTTTAAAATGCTTAAGAATAACACAGTTGTGCTAGTATCAAATGGTATTTACAGGGTTTTCATAGTCAATTTGTTTTACTAGGTTTTTTTATAGAGCCTTGTTATAGGGTTTTCATAGGGTGTTTCATAAGGATTTCATATGCCTCACATAGTGATTTTTATTTATTTTCTTAATTCATAGTGTTTTTTTTTTTTTTTGTGCGGTTTCCAAGGGGTTTTCATATGGTATTATTTTGATAGGGTTTACAGGGTTTTCACAGAGTTTTCATAGGGGTATTCAGGTATCAATATTTTCAATTGATTGTATGCCACAAAAAAGAAAAGATTCAATGTATAATAATAGAACTCTTTATAGATTATTGCATCACCTTTTCATGCATTTTGGATGTCTTGGCGGCAGCATCTAGAAAGGTTTCCAGCTCTGACCACAGTTGTCTATACTGCTCATCTCGTTTTGGTCCTTTCCCTCTCACTCCAGTTATGGTAATGGGTAATACATCGTTCCTACTTTCCATGGACTGAAGACGATAAATTACCTGGAAGAATATAGTATTGCAAAAGATGAATATATAATAATACAATTACCGTAAATGCTCTAATGAATGCCGGGGGCGTTTAATATATTTCACGAGTCCTGAGGGGGGCCTTTAAAAGATAAGAGGCGTTTAAAAGAGAGGGGCGTTTATTTTCAAAACTGTAACATAATATGCAATTACATTACAGAGCTCAGTTAGTTGTAGTTCCAGGATGCTACAGAGCTAGAACAGGACGAAAGAAAATTGCCGATATTTTGAGCCATGACAGAGATCAACAATATTAAAGATCGCTATCCTCATTTTGAATTAGAAATCGTGCAAGATATTATTCGAACACCTTTGTTGATTAAACAAGATCTCAAATAAATTGCTTGCTTGTATGACTTGTATCGTAGTTAGTAGTACACGTGTGATTGGGGGAGGGAGCGTTTATTAGACACGGGGCGTTTGTTAGAGAGGGTCGTTTAATTCAAAATTGCTAAACTATGGGGGGAATTAATTAGATAGGAGGCGTTTTTTGAAATTGTTTCACCACTAAAAGATAAATTGTTATATGAAAATAATATGGTGAGCATGTTGGCTGAGGTCTCTCTTCTAAAATACCCAAGTTTACAAGAATTGTGGGGTTGTTTGGGTTCTAAAATAGCCAAGTTAAGCTGTCGTAGGACAAGAATTGTGGGATTGTTTGGGTTGTATAATACTTACGGCCTTACAGTCAAGTACTTCCTGTTCTGTTAAAGTTTCCTTCATAATCAGTGTTGCTAATGGTTCAATATGCTGTAGATGACAACACAAAGTCAAGTTATTGTTTTGAATCTAAATGAAATGTTTTTCTTGAATAGCCCAAAAGAGAGAAGTGGTTTAGAAGCATGACTATTTCAAGTACTATTTTCTGTCAATCATTCTCTTTAGTTTTTTTTTTTGAAACATACTGTAGAAACCCCAACATAGGAGTTATTAGATTCTTCCTCAGTTTCTTGCTCAGTTGTTTCACTCAATGTAGAAAGGGTAACTCTGATCTGTGAGGGACTGAAGATTCAAGAATCTAAGGACTGTGAAAAGCTCATGAAACAAACGTTGTCAGGGCATGGCAGGGCATGTCAGAAAATTCTAGAAACATCCCGGTCCCTGCAAGATATGAACACGAACCTGAACTTTTCACAATAATAATATGAAATCTGCTCTATCTGCAAAAGAGACTAGGGCAGTAGTTAGGAGTTAACAAAGGGTTTCCAAAGGTTGAATATGAAGGATGCTATGATATTACAAGACAGCTAACATACTTACATGCATCATATTTCCAATGACAGTATCACTGATGACTATCGGCCAATGACGTGTACATCTCTCTAATCTATTATGACCTGTAAACAAGAACATCATTTTAAACTGTGAGTATCCATAGATATCCATAGCTGTTCACAAGTATCAATAGCTATCCACATTGAAGTATCAATAGCTATCCATAAGTATCAATAGCTATGCAGTATTTGGTACTATTTTCCTCCTCTTCCCTTATTATCGCTATGCAGACTTGTATTGGATCATCTAATATTTTAAGGAATAAAAACAGTCATTCAAACCGTGGATGGAGGGAAGAATTTATAGTTTAAGATCCTAATCCAAGAATACATAAGTGTAATAAACAGGTTCCCATTTAAATCTGTACTTTCCCATTTAAATCTGTACTTATGCAAATTTTGTTGATGTGTGCTAAACACACAGATCAACCAGAGAAGTTCACTTCAGAAAAAATATACTCTGATTGGTTGATCTGTGTGTTTAGCACACATCAACACAATTTGCATAAGTACAGATTTAAATGGGAAAGTACAGATTTAAATGGGAACCTGTTCTATTTTATCTGACTATAGATGTATAACACCTCTCTTATTATCTTATCAATGTTAATCCTAATACATACTAGTTATTACTATATTTATTATATATATTTATTATACTATATCATGGAAACTAGAGAGCAAACTAGTATAGGCTGCATCGGTGTTTGGTATAAACAATAGGTAATATAATGAAATTTGTAACACCCTAAAAAATATTGACTTAACTCTACTGATGTTTCGAGCTTTAGCTCTTCGTCGGATTAAACTAGCTATACACTTTTTATAATTCTTTCCTTATTTTTTATATTACTTTTAATGCTAGTATAGATTAAGAAAATATACTCAAAATACTCACTTTTTTCAAGTATATTAGTATTTGCATGTATTTTTTTCTTCGGCCATGGAGCCAGCCTGTTTGACTTCATAAACTCTCCAAAATCCTGTAAATGTAGGTGGAAAACAGCACTTTTTTTAGGCTACTCTCCTCCACATATGGAGGTGTAGCTATAGCCTCTATGTCATCGAACAATGTCCAATATAAAAGTGTAACAATAGAACTGACTATGCATGTGCAAAATTTGCTGTTTGTGTTGAAAACAAAATGATGGATGTGAGGCAAAAACTATGTAACTTGTATTGCGTCTAGTTTTAGTATAGTTTGAGATTCAGCAACAATAGTACAACTTACATTAATCCGGTAGTCTGTAACACGTCCCCCAACCCCTTCGCTGATGGAGGGTGGGTCTTCATTGGGTGTGCGAGAGGTTGATATACTGTGTATATAAATGTCACCTAGCAATATAAACAATATTAAACTGTGATATAAATATTCACATCTAGCTTAGAGTGTCTATTTATGATAGACTTTATATCAAATGCATTAGATGCATCATAATATTCACTTTAAGTTGTATGGTAGCATTAGTTTCATATAACATTTCATACATAAACAGCACTTTTTTTATTTTATGCTTTAAAATAAAAAATATTTATTGCAATACTTTACAAGCTGTTTTTACGAAAATTGGACTGTTGTCATAGAAACGGTCCAATACGCCTTTGGATGGACCGCTCGTCAACCAATCAGATTACGAGAAATATTTAAGCCATTTAATAATAAATGAGTTTGTTTTTTAAGTCCAATGATGACAACAACAACACTATATTTATCTAACTTATACTTTTTTACTTCAACATCTAACATCTTCTACATCTCACAGTATAACTTTTTAATAGTTACTTCAACATAAAACACTCTTAACTCTACTTAAATATTTGATTCCTAATAATATTATACATGTGGATCGAAATGACTGATGATGTGGATCGAATGTGTCAATGGATCCAAATAGTGGATCAAAATGACCTGGATCAAAATGACTTTGGATCGAAAATACCAGTTACCTCCAGGCAGTGTGTTATTGCTATCAATACTAACCTCCATGACTCATCAAAATGTGTGATATGACTTTAGTGCCAGACTTTCTTGGTTGTTCTAACATCACATGCCGTCCTGCATAACAAAGGTATTTATTATTTTGATATTAATACATGTATCTGAGTAGAAATACATTTTCTAATGTTAAATTTCTATTGAATATGAAAATTCAGAATGCAAAACAGGTCAAGCCTTTAAAGAATAGTATTTTACGTCGGAAGTCCCTTCAGCCGAAGCTGATCTTCCAGAGAGCCGATGGTGCGCTCATTTTACTTCCCTCTCTCCATTAGTGCTCCGTTTTATGGATATTTAAAGCTACTTAAAGCTACACGGAAAGAAGAGAAGTTGAAACAAGGATGCAAGGTCATTGGGAATCGATCTCGGGACCTCTCACACAGAATGCCGCGCACGAACCAACTGTGCCATCCTTGCTTCTTTAAGCTTTTAGTCTATTAGAGTGAGATAATAATAATAATATCCACAAAACTATAAAAAAGTGAAATTTAAACTACAGTTTTATACCTTGTAGAAGAAATGATATGAGACAGGAGGTTGGCCTGCTGTTTACCTGAAATTTAAATTTTCATTATTCATGAGAAATTGACAAAAGAAATCATAGTCGTGAAGGAGGTTGTATATTCGATACAAAATTGTCCTGAATTAAATAAGTTTTAACTTGAATTTTTTCGGCCAGATTTATTTCTTGACATCAAAACCATTTTTCAAATTGATAATATTCACTATAAGCTGTATGGTAGCATTAGTCTCATATAAAAATGTCATTAGCCAATGAATATTTAAAAAATGGATTCAGAATTCTCACCTCAACAGGAGTGATTCTGTAGGAACCTAAACATGGATGAAGCTCTACAAAAGAACAAATATAACTATTAATATTGTAACTATTGAATAAAACATTTGATTCCATCCTTAAGGTAATTTCATAAGTCAGACCCAATCTGCTCTTTGAAAAAATGAGAGAGAAAACTGGGACCAACTTATGGAATTACTGAGTCTAAACTCTTCCAAATTCTAGATAAATATAGCCTCCTCCACAGGTATCTCTTAAACCTGATTGTGACAACAAAGGAATCCCTAAGGAGTAGCCTGTGGAGGAGGCTAAAGGCCTGGCTAAACTAGGTTACATGTAGCGGGCTACATTGTCGCGCGCTACATGTATCCTCAATGTTTCTCAGTTTAGCCACCTTGAAAACATTGTAGCGCACAACAAATTTTGTAGCCGGGACACAAAAAATGTTTCTGGGAGAGATGTATCCCAGTTTAGCCAACCGAGGCGACATGTCGCTCGCCAAATTTGTCGCGCGCTACATGCATCCTAGTTTAGCCAGGCCTGTAGAGACACGCTGAAGACAATGTAGCGTGTGTGTAGCGCGCTACATGTATCCTAGTTAAGCCAGGCCTTAAGTTAAATACTAGTTTTCAGTGATATTATTGAATGAGTTGAAAAATAAACAGATGATAAAATAACTGCATGAAAGAATAAATGAATGTGAAAAGTAGTAGCATGTATGGAATGGTGTTTGTTTGTCTCACAAATGTCAAAGATGTTCAGACTGCAACATTTTGACTGCTAGTCTTTATCAGGTTATGGGTGGAATGGAATGAGGGTGGGTATTTTATAAACCAGTAGATGGATTTCATTTTGCATTGAACAAATAAATGATTGAGTAAACAAATAAATGAATGAATGAATTGTAAATGAATGAAAGAATGAATAATAATAATAATAAATAACTTTATTAAGAGTTTCATACAAAGTCTCGAAACTCTTACAAATACGTTTAAAAATAATTTAAATATGTTAAAAAAAATAGATAAATATATAAATTAATTATTATTTAGAAATATATACATATATGATTACAAGGTAGAATAAAATAGTTAATAAATAAATATATAATATGTGTAAAATATGATAAAAAATATATATATATTAATGGTCCTTAAAAACTGTTTTGAATAGAAATGTTTTTAAATTTGACTTAAATTGTTCAAGTGTTTCGCTTTTTCTAACATATTCAGGAGTGCTGTTCCAGAGTTTTGGTGCGCATACTGAAAAGGCGCGGTCTCCATAGTTTTTAAGTCTAGATGTAGGAACAGTTAGAAGATTGGCAGTAGATGATCTGAGTTTACGTGTAGGGTTGTATTTTGTAAGTAGTTCAGAAATATAAACTGGTGCTTGTCCTCGTAGTGATTTATAAGTTAGTAACATGATTTTGAAGACGATCCGTTCTTTGACGGGTAACCAGTGAAGTTTTTGTAAAATAGGTGTAATGTGCTCTGATTTCTTGGTTCTTGTTAACAATCGTGCTGCAGTGTTTTGTATTCTTTGAAGTTTGTTGATCGTAGTGTCTGGTAAGCCATAGAGTATTGCGTTACAAGAGTCAAGCTTATTGGTGATAAACGCATGTATCAGTCTCTCGCAGTCCTTATTTGAGATATATTTTCTTATTTTTCCAATGTTTTTAATTGCATACGATGCATTTTTACAGACATTGTTCACATGCTGGTTGAATTTCAAATGATTATCAATAAAAACTCCAAGGTCTTTTACATAATTAGTAGATGGAACTAATTTGTGTCCAATATTTATACTGCTAACATCCTTGATGGTTTTCATGAAACAAGACGATATATGTACCACTTCTGTTTTTTCAGCATTGCAGATCAGACCATTTTCTTTGTACCATTTCATAATATCATTTATGCCCAATTCAAGGTTGTTCAGTTGGCTGTTACGGTCTTTACAATTAAAGGTTACATAGAGTTGAGTGTCGTCTGCGTAGATCATTTGGTTTAAATTATGAGCAGTGATTATTTCTTCGACCGGTGCATAAAACAAAGAAAAAAGAATCGGTCCAAGTACAGACCCTTGTTGAACACCAAATTTTACTTTACTTTCGGATGAAAGCGAGTTGTTGATTGTTACTTGCTGTGTACGGTTGGTAATATAGGACTCAAACCACTTTAAGGTAGTACCAGTAATGGCGTAACGATGTTGGAGCCTATTTAGTAGCATCGTATGGTCGATTGTATCGAATGCTGATGATAAGTCCAGTAGAATTAAAACAGCTTCTTTATTTGAGTCAATGTTACGTAAGATATCGTTTGTGACTCGTACAAGGCATGTTTCTGTGCTGTGATAGCTTCTATATGCAGACTGGAACATTGTATAGAGATCATTCTGAAGTAGATAAAGTGTTAGCTGGTCTTTTACTGCTCTTTCTATTATCTTGGATACATACGGGATGTTAGATAGTCTGTAGTTTGATAGATCTTCTTGGTCTGTAGATTTATTCTTGAAAGACGGTCGTACTATGGCTTTCTTTAAGACTGTAGGGAAGACTCCAGTAGATAGGGATGTATTTACAATAGCAGTTAAAGGTCCAACAATGACATCTATAGATTGTTTCAAAAGGTTTGTTGGAATTGGGTCAAGACTGCAGGTTTTTGGTTTCGATTGTCCAATTAATTGCTGAATAGAGGGGATGGAAACTTTGCTAAACTCTGTTAGAGGTGTATGGGGATGATGTGTGGTTGTTAAGTTCTTGTCATACATCGAGTCAGCGTCAGAAACTGTTTTTCTTAGTTTCTCGATCTTCTCACAAAAATATTCGTTGAATGTTTCTGCTAAAGTTACTGGACAATCATAGGATGGTAGTGGAGGCACTTTTTTAACTTTGAAAAGACTATCAATCAGTTTGAAAAGTTGTTTTTGGTCAGATGATTCAATCTTGGTCTTGTAATAGTTAGATTTTGCTTCATTCAAGGCATTGGTGTAGATATTGCATTTTTCCTTGTAAATCTGACGATGGATTTCTAAACGTGTACTGAGATATTTTCTTTCCAACTTGCGTTTTTCCCTTATTAAAATCCTGAGTTCATCAGAAAACCACGGTGTGTTAGGTCGTAGAGTAATGTGTTTAGATTTTATAGGCGCATGCTTGTCTAGTAACTTGGTTAGACATGTATTGTATTGGTTCATAGCAACTTCAATATCTGTTTCTTCTAAATTGGGTTGGTGCAACTCTGATTCCAAGATGTCATTTTTCCATGACTGTATATTCACACAATGTAGGCCACGACTGTTTATTAAGATCTTAGATGGTATAGGTTTTGGTAAGTTGAGTGTGCATACAACAGCATAGTGATCAGAAGGGACATCATTCTTGATTTCTATTTTACTTTGTAAAATATGTTCATCTTCTCTGTTGATAACAAGATCCAGAGTGTGTCCTTTATTGTGAGTAGGTTCTTTGATATGTTGTTTCAGACCAGCAGATTCTAGAAGGTCGTTAAAATTGAATGTTTCAGAGTTGTTGCAATTTTCCATATGAAAGTTGAAATCTCCATTAATAACCAAGTTGGAAGCTATGATTAGTTCTCCAAGTAATGTAGAAAACTCTCCAAGGAATGTGGAAGTTGTTGCTTTGTTTTTTGTAGATGGAGGAGGACGATATATTGTCACGAGTCGTATAGATGTTTTATTGTATGACAAAGAGAGATCAACATATTCCATCGTTTTGAAATCCATCAAATCATGTCTTGTAACGTTAAATGATTTTCTAAAAAACACACCAACGCCGCCGCCTTTACCTGCAGCTCTAGGTTGATGTATAAAATCATAGTCTCGTAGAGTGTTTAGTATTTCAGCTATTGTAGTGTTGTTTGTAGAGTCTTTTGTTAACCAGGTTTCAGTGATGGTTAATATGTCAATTCGTTTAGATATGACTAATTCACATATTGAGGCAGCTTTCTTATTTAAGGAGTGGGCATTCCATACCGCAAGTCGAAGACGAGATTGTAGATCGGAAAGTGGTTGTTGTTTACTCAGAGGAATTAGATTATTCAGGTTGCGAGAGTTAGTTTTTACGTTGTTGGTTGAGCGTGACTGAATTTGAACTGGAATAGTATGGAGGTGTTGGCCATTGTTGTCAGCTTCATTAAGATTCAAAAAAGGAACAAGATCAAAATGGCTAGTGGAGAATAAATTAGCATTTGACTTCGACTTGGAATTTAGTGATGTTGAAGACTCCTTTGTTGAAGAATTACGATGTAAGCGTTTATAATCATCAAAACTGATGCTAGGATCAGGGCCAGGATGTTTTTCGATATCCAGTGATATTGTTATATCTGGTTTAAACGGTAGAATAAGACATAGATTGCCACGCTTGAGTGATGTACAAACTGGTCGTTTAGGGATATTTGCAGAAATACTTCTTTTAGCTCGAACACAGCTTACAAAAATCTTTGGATAGATGTAGCAATACGTTAGTTTAGTTGTTGATACGATGTGGTGGTTGTCGTGTGGAATATTAGAGCAAAAACCACAAAGAAGACTTAGAGCAATCCAAATTGTGTATGCCATTGTGTATGCCATACGGCTATATGAATGAGTGTGGAAAATAAATATATATGTGCACGAGAATGAAATAGCCAATAAATGAGTGGAAGAAGAAATGAATACGAAAATGAATGAACAAGGGCGGATCCAGAAATTTGTAAGCTAAGAGGGTGTCTCAATTGCAAATGAAGGGCTCTTGTGTTCAGGGATGTCTGGTACCTAAATGTCTTATATTATAATAAAAAAGACTGAGGTTATGCGGCGCTAGGGGTGTCTGGTGCCTTAAGGGACACCCCCTAGATCGACCACTGATGAAGGAATAAACAACTCAATAAATGTATTGAATGACTGAGAGAATGAAAAAAAAAAAAAAGGTTACTTAATGTAAAAATAATAGATAACAAATAATGTTGTAGGCAGGGCATCTGAAAAAGTGAGAGGGTGCGATTCCGCACTATTTCTCTAAAATCGCACTGAATCGCACTATTTATCATTTTCCACACTTTTCAACATTTTCCACATGTACTTTTTGCCAGAAAAATACTGAAAAACTTGCAAACCTGTTGACAATGTTCTTGAATGCACAATAATTCTTCAAGTAAGCAAGTTTTTCATCGGAACTCATTGCATTTTGGGCTGGAAATCGACTGTAAAACGTTTAGTGTTTTCTTTCACCGTTTGACAATAATCTACCAGGCGTTCCTCACTGTAAGTTCTAGTTCTAATTCTATAAACGCTTTTGATAGGTCTAAAAAGCATCCAATCCCATGCCTCTATGAAAATACAGCAAATTTAGCAGAAAAGTTTTTCATTTTGCATCAAAATAATATTAATAATAAATAATAATATGCAAATTAGCATTTCCGCACTATTTGCTAAAATGGCTGCATTTTCCCAAGTTTTTTTCCCCACACTTTTTCAGATGCCCTGTACAGATAGATTCTGAGACATGATTGTACCATTTGTTGTGCTATTTTTTGGAGTGCACCATTTGAGAATCACAGATTCCTTAGAGGCATTTCCATCCTTCTTTCCAATTGCATTGGTAGGTGGAACATTAACTGCTGCAGTAGTAGGGTTTGCTCCATTGCTACTACAAAACTGAGCTGCAAAAACATAAAAAATACTCTCAGGTCTTAATCAATATCAAGTAGTAAATCAATCAATCATTATATTTTACTCACTAATTCACTCAATCAATAATTCATGCCTTTAATATTTCTTTCAATTTTAATGGTAAGGGCAAAAATAAGGCAATTAACTAAATAGTCACATGTCCTTAATTTTCTAATGTTTTACAGTGCTGCTAATTCAACCGGGGCCACCTCGAGTTTATTAGCCAATCACGTTTGAGCTTAAGAACAAAAGATATCTACTTATCTCCTTATCAGCCAATCAAATTATAGGCGCGAATTGACTTGACGGATCGTCTATGTCTGGTTCTTTTGTTCTTAAGCTCAAACGTGATTGGCTAATAAACTCGGGGTGAATTAGCAGCACTGTAATAATATTATGCAACAATAGTTGCAATTATACAATTCAATGATAAATATATGAAAAGCAAAAAAAAAATAATTAACATTAAAATAAACAAAATTAAAATAAAAGGGAAAAACAAAAATATTTATCTGTAATTGATTGGTTATCTTCATTCCTTATTATTTCAATAACATTTTGTTAATCAATATGTTTAGTAGCATCACTTTATCTCAAAGCAGAACATACAATTTAGTACATCCCATGTCTCATGGCCCCTAACAGTACTTACTGAACACATTAAGATCATGATGTACTTCAGCAGCATGCAATATTTCTACATCATAATTTGCTGAGCTCCCAGAATGCTGTTCTTCCTAGATGTACAAGATTTTTACCAAAATGAATAAGATATTCTGGTTAAAATAGAACAAGGAATGTAAAAGGAATACAAAAGAAATAAACATAGAAATATATATTAAATAAATAAATACTGACCAACCAATCAACCAACAAAGCAAGCAAGCAAGCAAGCAAGCAAGCAAGCAAGCAAGCAAGCAAGCAAGCAAGCAAGCAAGCAAGCAAGCAAGCAAGCAAGCAAGCAAGCAAGCAAGCAAGCAAGCAAGCAAGCAAGCAAGCAAGCAAGCAAGCAAGCAAGCAAGCAAGCAAGCAAGCAAGCAAGCAAGCAAGCAAGCAAGCAAGCAAGCAAGCAAGCAAGCAAGCAAGCAAGCAAGCAAGCAAGCAAGCAAGCAACAAACCAATTAACCAAGTATTAATTCTCAATAATTTACCTTCATAGGAATACCAGTAACTGTAGTTGATTTGAGAGTAAAGTGTTTCCGTACCATTTGGCCAAGTTTATAGACCAGTTGAGATGATTTAATAGAATGAATATCTACCGACAAACATGGTGAGACTTTGGGAATCTTTTCTGCAAATTTACATGTACCACTGTCACTTGCATGTACAACATGGATCAGAATCAGGTCTAGGTTTTGAATATGGCAGCTGAAAATGGACAAATATAAACAAATAAATAAATAAATAAATAAATAAATAAATAAATAAATAAATAAATATATAAATAAATAAATAAATACATAAATAATAAATAAATAAATAAATAAACAAACAAACAAATAAATAGATAAATAAAAAAATAAAATCATAAATAAATAAAAAAATAAATACATAAATAAAAAAATAAATACATAAATAAATACATAAATAAAAAAATAAATAAATAAATGAATGAATGAATGAATAAATAAATAAGTAAATAAATATTCAAATCATTCATTCAATGAATGAATAAACAAATAAATAAATAAAACAAGTAAGTAATAAGTGAGTAAGTAATTAAATAAACAAATAAATAACACATATTAATACAAACACACAGATTTTTCAGAATTCCTGAAAGAAACATTCATGATAATAAAAGAAAACTTGTCTATCTTGAACAGGTTCCAATTTAAATCTGTACTTTCCCATTTAAATCTGAACTTATGTAAATTGTGTTGATGTGTGCTAAACACACAGATCAACCAATCAGAGTATATTATTTCTGAAGTGAACTTCTCTGATCAATTGGTTGATCTGTGTGTTTTGCACACATCAACAAAATTTGCATATAAGTACAGATTTAAATGGGAAAGTACAGATTTAAATGGGAACCTGTTCTTGGTTAATGGTGCTGGACTAGACATATTCAAAGGGTAAGTACATGTAATGATAATAACATGACTATCGTTGTGGATATAATATGGCCTCTACCTATTTACAGGGGCAAAAATCATCATTAAAAAAAACTGAGTCAAAAGGTTCAGCTTTCATACTGACTGAATACAAGGTTTTGTCTCTGCAAAAATTTTCCTGCTACCCCTTTTCAAAATTCCTAGATCCGCCCCTGATTTACATCATAATGATGTTGAAAATGATGACAATCAGAATAATGGCAATACTATTTATGATGATTATGATGATAATGAAGACTATGATGATTATGGTGCCCAGCCATCATCTATTTACCTTCCAGTTTGATGTTGAAAAGCATCATTCACACATTCTACAATGGTATTTAGATGTGCTTCACTGCAGAGATAGAAAAAAATACACTACTTAAATTATACACTATAACAAGTAACTATGTTTACAAGTTTCAACTTATTTGTTCAAGTTCACATAAAATAAAAACTAAGCAATACATTTATACAAAACTTAATATGTATTGTAGTACATGTATTTATGTGAATATACAGAGGAGGTTGGATAAAAAACATGACAGAAATAAATGATTAATTTATAGCTCAAATCATTGCATTGTGACCTCCAACTTCAGAAAGTGTTTTGTCTTTTCTGGTTTGTCCATCATACTTGGGTGCAGAGCTTATGCAAACTTGCCCAGGCATTGGTTGATTTGATATCTGACAAACTGAATGTTGAATCGGAAAAACCCAAAATTACATTGAAATTCAGAATTTGATGGTCATGAAGTAATCATTTTAAGCGGCTTACACGTGTATCAGAAACAGCTTACATAATTCAATAGAAACAACCAAAGACCCAAAGTTAACAAATAAATATACAATAGGATTCTAGTACAAGTGAAATACCAAGGCCATTTCAAGTAGTTGAATCTCAGATATAGTTACTTATTTATATTTATATCTCTATTTATCTATATAATATATCATATTGTCAAGTATGAAATGTTTGCTGGCCATCCTCGTAATTCAGCCCTTACGGCTCGTAGCTCGTTTCGCGCTTCGCGCTCAACTCGCTGGCTTGCTTCGCTCGCTACTGTAACAAACTTTGCTCACTAGTCCTGTGATAAACGAGTTCGACTTGGGCAAGTCTACCCTTGAATAAACTATTATTATTATTATTATTATTATTATTATTATTATTATTATTATTATTATTATTATTATTATTATTATTATTATTATTATTATTATTATTATTATTATTATTATTATTATTATTATTATAAGGAGAAGGACCCAATTTTGGCTATAATATATACTTTTGTAAAGTTGTAAGGCAGATTATTCTTGCTTTGTTGTCTTCATCTGCACTTCTCTCACTGGGTTGCTTGGGTAAAGGTGCAGCTTCTCCAACACACTGAACAGCCATTTTCAAACCATGCACGATGGAGCAATCTTCCTCATTGTCAGGTTTTGGAGGGCCCTGGTTAGCAAACGTTCTAAGAAGCTAAAAAACAACAACAACATACATCAACAGCTATATATTAAGTACCGGTACTATTCTCTACTTTCATATAACCATAATGCCTTCTGTTTTTTGGGGAGTGAAGGGGGAGAGGGGGTGGGGGTAGAAATAATTGTAATTCAAATTCATTTGTTTTGGATTACAATTGGTTTGATTTAAATTACAAAAGATACCCCCCCACCAAAAAAAAACCAACAACAACAAAAACGGAAGGCAATGTGGTTATTGTGAAGTACTAAGAGAAAACAATAATATTTATATATTATGATATAATGTATATAATATGAGGCTGGGTTAGTTGGGTGGCCCATAACATACAAATATTGCATAATTTTCGCCTTTATATTTAATCCATAATTCAGAGTTAATATAAGATACTGAAACTTTGTTATTTCGTTTACTCACATGAGGAACATTTTGTTGATCTGGTGATTTTGCATTGACCTTTTGAGCTTTCTCATCTGAAAAAACTATTTGGACCTACAACAAATAAATAAGTAAACAAATTAAATATATATAAATCATAAATGAATAGTTCCAGCATTTTTAAACCTTGGCAACCAATGACTATACTCTAGCTACTGATGATGTTTGTTTGCTTAATGAATTAAAGTAAATCAGTTGATAAATAATTAAGAGTTGACATTTCTGAGCTTCGCGGGTCATGGGTGAAATAACTGCGGGATGGCGGGATTTCAGAGAGATGGTTAACTATAGTATTTTAACAGGTCGTTAACAAATATCATACTCACTATATACTCATTGGGAAACAGATCATACACAATCCTAGAATATTCTACAGTCGATTCAATAGAACATGTCCAGGCGTTTTTGTAAACTGGTCCAAGAGCGTTGGACTTTGCTTTTGCACCCTTGCCTTTACTGGAACTGTCCAAATCAATATGCTGTTTAGACAACGACAAAAACCTAGAACTACGATCTAGAACAAATACTGTAGTTCTTGGACAGCATCCTAGCTTATTGTTGTACATCTTGGGTTTATACTTTTGACTTTTTTACAGAAATATCAGCCGCCATGTTAGATCACTAGGTTACCAAGCCCATTGTTTTCCCAAGATGCCTAGCGATACTGACAGCGATATTAGCTCGATCTAGCTCAGCTGGGTTGACATTTGAGGACTGACTACCACATGAAAGGAAAGGAGAATTTATTGGGGGAATTTGACCTTTTTGCCTTGTTATAGCACAGACAAGGAAAAAGCTGTAACTGTGAGGAATTTTAGCAGTTTATCGTAAGGAAACGTTGCCAGGACATACATTTTCGTACTCGCAACCGACACACAAACTTTCGATTTTTGGATTTAAAAAAATGTTATGAAGTACATGTAGTAGACTGAAGTTATTTATTAATTTTGGCAAAATGGATAACTATTAAATATAATGGATTCTTCGTCAAGAGTAAAGCGTAAGGAAGGGTTCCTAGTGAAAAAGGTATAGTAATATATAAGTAATTATTAGCAGCATGTATATAAATTAAATTTATTTAAGCTTATTTTCTTTACACAAAAGTACATTTTGATGATTTAATTTTACTAAATTTGGACTTTATTGTCCATTTTATTGCTATATTTGTGTGTCTATGACTCAGATATTTAGTATTTCCTGTTGGAAAAGATTAACAAATTAGTAAGAAACTGCAGGAACTTGTAAGGGATCGTTTATTATTTTCCCTGTGGCTATATCTATAAGCTTTAATAACCATATATGTCAATAAACAGGAAAGCTTTCATGCCATCAATTGCCTTCTTTAAGCACTCTTAATATGATGTGTCAAAAAAGCTCTTCCAAAATAAGATTTGTAAATTGTACAATATTGTCTATTTATGGATTTGGGAAGGGCTTAAGATGTACATTGTATGTTGTGTTTTATAAAACCTCTTTTAAGTACCGGTATTCATATACTGTGTTTATAGGAATGAGCTCAATTAACCCATTGTTTAAAACATGAGCTTATTATTGATTTAGATTTGCACACTTATCTTGTAGACAAGCCATCGTAGCCCACTTCAGATATCTTGGTTGAGTGTTCAATTGTACAAGATTAATCAATATGGGAAACAATATAATTAATAATCTCTGGTTTCATATTGATTTATATTGCGTTTGATCACTAAACCAAAATATAGAAAATGGGCTATTTATTGAAGTGTATTGTATTGTTCCAAAAAAATCAAATGTAATAGTAAAATTAACAAATGGGAAGGGCCGGGGAGGGGAAGGTAGGGGGTCTAATATAACAATGTTACACAGCAGGAATACATGGCATGACTATATTAAGACATTTCAGAGAGGTTGTGATTATGTGAAATTTGTTGTGGTTTAGATATCTTTATACTCGTTATTTGGTAACATGATTTGACACATGTAATATTACAGGAAATTGTTTTTTTTAATTAAATAAATGAAGACTTCAAGTTAATTTGTTAATTATAGGGCCATGTCCGTCACAATTGGAAAACAAGATGGTTTATCCTGTATGATGAAAGATTAAGTTATTACAAAAAGAAAGGGGTCAGTACTCCCAACCTTATATATAAATAAACACCTTTTGGTATATATATGACATTTTTTACTTTCTAGTTTTAGTTTCATGTAATGTAAGGGCCCAGGCAAACGGTTTCATCATTTGCTTCAACATTCGTTCGATTTTGTTGAATGGCAATGTTGAAGTCAAAAAACTTTGCTTCAACATTTCTTTTGTTCTGTGAATGTTGAATCGAAGTTGAAGTTGTTTGCCCTGCTCCGTTCAACATTGTTGACTACAGCCATGTGCATTTAGTTGTCTTTCAAATATGTAACACGTTTCAACAATGTTGAAAGGGAGTGGCAAACGGTTTCAACATTTACCATTCAACAAAATTGACCAAATGTTGAAGCAAATGTTGAAACCGTTTGCCCACCTATGTTCAACATCGTTCAACAACCATTGTACAGAGTTCAACAATTGAAAATCAAACAAATGTTGAAGCCGTTTGCCGCCCGGGCCTTAATTTATGAATGTTTGTATATAGTGTTATAATATATGTTATAAAATGATCCTTAAATTGTGGTAGCAGAGGTTATTTTCTACTTGCTTTGTCATTTGTAAATCTGACTGTTTGTGAAGCAACAAGACATAAACCTCTGGCCAAATGAGCTTAGAACCTCACTTCTATGTTGACTCAATTATAGAGCCTATATTTGGAACTTAATCTCTTCAAGTTGTCAAATTACGTCCAATCAAAGCTCTTAAACCAATCAGAAGGCAGGGTCAAATACTGATCTTCCGCTCATGATTGGCTCAGCAAATTAAATACACTAAGCTCAATTGAGTTTCTCTTGAGGTTAACAATCACAGACGTACAAATGATAAATACATTAACACTAGATCAAGAAACCCTCTCCTTTCCAGGTGAAGGGGAATGAAGTCATTAATGAGAAGATATTTTGTTGATAGGATAATGAGCCAGCTGGTTATGTTCTTTTACAAGGATGTTTTCTTGTCAGCCCATGTACAGAATATACTAAAAAAGAGGTAGACATGACATGAAGTTAGATATAATATCTTAAAGTGCTAGTCTTACCAAAATAAAAATTAATTAAATATGCTTTCATGTATTTGTCATTGTCAAAATGATTATAAATTACAAAGATAAACAAAATTGATATAGAAAAAGATTTGTTTTGAGTATAAATTTCATGTGAGAGATCGCATAAATCCCGTCCGCCATTAATATGCAAAGTAATAGCTGTTATTACAGTTATATGCAAATGATTTCAAACAATGGATTCAAAGCGAGGCTTTCGGGCAAACCTATTGTTTTCGCCCGAAAGCCTCGACTTCAACCCATTGTTCAAAATCATTTGCATATAACTGTAATAACAGCTATTCCCTATAGACCAGAAAGCCATCTTGTGACGTCATATGCTCCACGGCATTTTCTTGTTACATACTTGTTACACACTGATTCAAGCAATGGCAAACAACAATTCAACTGTAACACATAAAGAAGACGATGACAGTTTATTCACGCAAAAAGAACACTGTAAACGCTACTACAAACTCGTGTTTTATTTGCCGCGATGGAGCATATGACGTCACTTCCTGAGCTGGCCGGCACGAACGCGATTAATGGCGGACTCAAAAACACAAAATTCATTTGGCTAAAAAGACATCTTCCCGGTCGCGTATCAACACAAAAATTAGACAGAAGACTATTTAGTATGTGCATTTTATTCAGTATAATTTTCAAAAAAAATATTTTTTTGATAAGACTAGCACTTTAATACTACTATTGTATATTCAGTATGAACCAAATCAAAATATGATGGCCTGCTATTGTTCTTGATCACTGACTAGCCTCATGTTCATGTTGGAAAATAATGTATGAGGGTATAGTCAGTCAAGACCCACAGTAATTGGTTATGCTGTTGTGGGCTCCTTGTCTTAATTCAGACGAAGTTTAATAAATAAATAATAACAAAGAACAATAGTTATTCAAATTGGATGCCATATTTGGAGTATATCACACTTTTCTTTAACTGATTGGTTTGAGTTTGTTTTAGTAATGAAAAGATGATTAGCAATTCTGAATCATTGTTGCTTGTTCCTATAGAGTGTATTTCGCCTAACATCAAAGGAAGGCATTGAATATCTTATACAAGCAGTGGACAATGAAGAGCGTGACAGATGGACAAGTGCTATTGCTGAATGCATTAGAAAACTGGAGGCTAGAGATAGGGTATGTAATTGCTCATAAATAAATAAATAAATAAATAAATAAATAAATAAATAAATAAATAAATAAATAAATAAATAAATAAATATTGAATGAATGAATGAATAAATAAATAAATAAAATAAATAAATATAATTTAATAAGAAAACTAGCGAAAAGAAATTACAACGTATCGTTGTCATCGCGACAACATTATCAAGTAAATGATGGTGCAAAGAGAGATGTAATTTCTTTTCGCTAGTTTTCTGCAGGCTGCAGCAGAGGTAGACCTTAATGTTGAGTAATTAAGACTGGTCATTGAAATCCACCTCTTTGTCTCAAAGGAAATTTAGAAGCCCCACCTTAAGCAAACAAACCAAAACTAGTACTATAGTACTAAATACACATGTATAATTCATCTCTTATGTAGAAATCAAAAGTTGCAGCTGCTGATTCCAAAAAGTTGTCAGATATTCACAGGGCAGAATCCATAAAAGAATCTTTATCACAATTAAGGTAAATAGAAATTATTAAACAATCAGAATGTGAGACATTTTTTTCTTGTTTGATTCTATGATGAAGCATGCAGAATGTTGAGAGGTCTAAGAGGAGGGGGAGAGAGCCTCAGGATCCCTTTCCTTTTCTCTTCCCCTTCTCCCCAGTCCCCATCAGAAGGCTCTCCTACCGAGAGCGCTGACCAAGAGTAATGGGTATGAGATTGTCAGGCTTGTTGAAATGAGCAGTATAGAAAACCATGATGTCAAGTGGGGTTATGTATATGTTCTTTCAACAGCCCAATTGATTGAATATTTGTTCTTTTTTATGTAGAGATATAATAGATGCAATGCAAGACCCAAATGCTGGAGTTCCTCTTGACAATCAATATTGTAGACCTGAAAATAAAACACACAAGCTCTGCTTTACAGGTGAATGTTGTGCCTGGAGGGGGGGGGGGGGGGGAAGTACCGGGGATGCTCGTTGGAAATTTTCAAAAATATCCCTGAAAGATACCGGAAGTCTTTTAAAAAGGGCGTGGCTGGATGAATTTTACCCCCTAAGAGATACCACAACAAATATTACATTTTAATATACGTATCAGAAGCGAATATCGATGCGCTCTTCTCTCCTTTTTCGACACCCTAACAGATACCACAAAATGCTAATTTGCAAAAGTTTGCATTTCACACCCTAAAAGATACCAAATCGCTGATTTTTACCCCTAAGAGATACGACAAGTATCCCCGGTACTTTTTCCCCAGTCTCCCCCCCCCCCCCCCGTGATGTTGTGCCGTGTTTCTAGTCACAGTTCGGACACCCTTCTGGACATTTGATATATTATCAATATTACCCACACGTTTTAGTGGTGTCAGCTATGTTTGTGTATTCAAAAAGCAGAAAAGCCTCATTCGCAGTCATTCTTAAGTTTCAACACATAAAGCATTGTATGTAAGGATAAAAACAAAGTTTTAAGTTTTAACCTAACAGTGAGAGTATCTGTGCAAGTAATGTCAGTAGTGCTTCAATTTTGCATAATATAACATGTTTTTTTGATACTGTGATGTCACTTAATTGTAAAGACCCATGGTCACTTACCAGCATGCACCACGCAAATGACTGAATTTCTTGGACGTAAAAATCACACATTCAGACATTTTGATATCTTTTTCGATGTGAGTGGGTATTTACGCTCTTACTAAATCATTTAGCGTTTTGTTTTATTTGTTTTCTCGTAATATGACTGAAAATAATAATCAATGCAAATGGGTCTTTAACTATTTTATATGGTGTACAAATTTTCATGTCAAACACTCTTGAGCATGGTTCACATGAACAAGGTGTGCTACAAACATTCCGTATCGTTATATACCTATTTCAAAAATCGGGAAAGATGTCGGTATTTCGTTGGCTTTGTTGTAGTTCAGGTTCAATATGATTTTAAACCAGTTCAATATATTTTGAACCAGTACAATATTTATTGTACTGGTACAAGTTATTTTGTACTAGTACAAATCATGTAGTACTGGTACTACTACTACTACTAGTAGTAGTACTAGTAGTAGTACTAGTACTAGTACTAGTAGTAGTTCTAGTAGTAGTACTAGTACTAGTACTAGTAGTAGTTCTAGTAGTAGTACTAGTAGTAGTTCTAGTAGTAGTACTAGTAGTACCTAGTACTAGGTTTAGGGTTAGGTTTAGGGTTAGGTTTTAGGGTTAGGTTTAGGGTTAGGTTTAGGAATAGGTTTAATTTATGCCATTATTGGGAGTTTATGAATGAAACAAAAGTCTAATGCAGAATTTTCAACTAAAGTCATCGTGGTATGGTGGTGTAGTCTCTGGACTTAGAAGCAAGAGATCCTGGTTCTATTCCCAGCCGTGGTAAGAAAAAGGAAAAAATAAAAAGCACAGGTAACCCAATTACATTAATTCAGTAGTTAGTTAGGGAGGAGGTGTAAGTGAGATCAAAAGGAGAGAGTGGTAAGTAGGTTAGATCCCCTGTTTTATTTAGTCCCATAAATAAAATCCCTTAGATTTAGAATGTCAGATTGTACCAGTTCAAGACTATTTGTACCAGTACAATAACTATTGTACTGGTTCAAAATAAATTGAACTGGTTTAAAATCATATTGAACCTGAACTACAACATCTTCTTATTGATTTATTCATAGCATTTTTTGGTTGTACGTGTTTGTGTTTTATGACCATTACAAGTTGTTGTTGTGATGGATATAAATATAAATATTTCTTTAAAAACGTGCAATGAATCACAAATTAAGTCCATGTAACTGGCATCCTTTGCAGGCTTTAGAGTGTGGACCATAGCTTCGGCTGCGACATCGATTTTTGAAATAGGTGTATAAATTCCTTATCATTTTTACTGCAGGTATACAACTAGTTGATTGGCTGCTCAAATGGTCATTTATCCAAGAACGACATGGAGGAGTAGCATTGTGTAATGTCCTCTTAGAAGAAGCTCATATCCAGCCTGTTGGGAGGACCAGTAAAAACTCATTTAGGAGGAAACGAAGGGATTCCCATCAGTTGTTTTTGGATGAATCGGATGCCTTGTATAGATTTGTGAGTACTGGATTTAATGAGAGGTGGCTTTCGTGTTATACAATCACCGGCACTGAAAATGAACTACATTATCATCAACAGTGCATGCAGGCATAGCTAGAAAAGCAACCAGCTACAGTAATAATTAACTTATCATCACCACCACAATAACAATAGACAACAACAGGAGCAGTAACAACAGCAACAATAACAGCACCGTCATCAACAACGTAACTGTGTCATCATCTGACCACAATAATAAGCAACATTAACAGCAACAGCAACAGCGGCAACAATAACAGCACCGTCACCAACAACGTAACTGTGTCATCATCTGACCACAATAATAAACAACATTAACAGCAGCAGCAACAACGGAAACAATAACAGCACAGTCACCAACACCGTAACAGTGTCATCATCTGTCACAATAATAAGCAACATTAACAGCAGCAGCAACATAACTAACAGCAATAAAAACATGATTGAGTATTATCATCATCATAACAGCAAACATAGCAGGAATAGCAACAACAACGACAACAACACAAAAAGCATCCGCGGCAACACAAACAGCAACAATGACAACATGCAGTAGTAACAATGGAAGTATAATTGTCGTTTTGTTGTTATATGTTGCAGTCTGCTCTACAGTTTAGTAACAACCAAGACGTTCTAGACTTCGATTCTTCTGATGAATCAAGTGACTCTGATGACGAACCTGTCAAAATACCGGTATTGGTGAATTATCTGTCATTCAGCATTTAACCTTTGTGCTCACTCATTTTTTCTTTTCTCTCTTTTCCTTAGTGTGGTGTAATCAAAGGTACTATCGTCAAGCAAGGGTTCTTGGAAAAAAAGGTTAGTTCACTTTCTAGATCAGAAAATTTTTTAAAACGTTTTTACACTGCACTACAGAAAAACAACTGTCAGAACATTGCATCAGTAGTCAAATTACTGAAAAAAATATGTATACACAGTTTACTTAGGTATGTCGTTTTGCAGTTACAAAGTGTGTTTTTATTCAGTTATTTGGGTACTGCTACTCTGCCAGTCATTGGTCGATGAGTAAGTGTGGATGCGATGCATTGATATACTCTGCAATTGCAGTTACATGATGATAACCACTCCATTTTGCAGCTAGTACTGTATTAAGTAACGAGTTGTTTATTAATAAGTAACAACTTCTCAGTCTTTTGTTGAGGTTGACACGAGATTATATTATTATTATTATTATCACTATGACTTTACAGGGTCACCTTCGACACAACTGGAAAACAAGAAAGTTTATATTATGCAGAGATCCACCAACACTCTACTACTGCAAGCCATCAAAGGTAACTAGAATGTTTCCGTAAACTATATAGTCCACTGCGCAGACGCAGTCTTGATGATGGTTCGTTCAGGCGTTGACGAAGAGGAAACGTTACGGAAAGATGAAATTAGTGCTGATTGTCAGACTTTAGTATAAATACACAAAAAGTATAAGCCTGTGGCTTCTTTTTGCAACCGGGGATTTATAATCGGGGATTTGTAATCGGGGATTTGTAATCGGGGATTTGTAACACTGATGTTCTAAATGGTTTGTTTATTTTGTAAAAAAAAATTGACTCCGTCTCGGGTTATTGTTCACAGATAGGGAGGTAAGGGGAGGTGGTGGAGTATTTGGGGGTCAGCCAGGGCCAAGTGTTCTTTTTCTCTGAAAGTAGAGGTTTACCAATTTTGTTAGTCAAATCCATAAATGCTCTTCACATGACCTAATCCACTTCCAGCACTTGTTTGTAGCTCTTTAATTTAGCCTGCAGAGCAGGCGTTCTTTTGGCTTTTTGGAGAATTTAGGATCTTGGGCTTCCTGTGTTAATTTTTTGACCGCGGGAAATATGGAGCTTAGCCAATAATGGAGTTCCTTTTTGCTCGCCCGTTCGACACAGGAAGCCCAAAACCCGATTTTCCCCCATAACCCGAAAGAACGCCTAATAATAATTGGGTTTACTGTTTTAGGGCGACCTTCCTGTAGGACAGTTGAAATTAGACAAATGTGAAATCAAGTCCTCATCTATAGATGATGATTTGCTCTACGAACAAGGTGGAATATCTGGTAAGCGGTAATATAGTCTAGTCTGCGTTGCACCCGGAATTGTCTTAGCATTCTGGATTCAATTTCAACGCGGGCTATAATAGTCGAAGTATATATTGAGTGTACAAAACCGAACTATTGATTGGGTGTCACAGACTTCTAGTGGGGGGTGAGGGGTGTGTGTGTGTGTGTCGGGGGGGGGGGGGGTGCTTTGTACTTCCTTGTTTAATTGAAGTTTCAAGTGTTTTCTGGGTACCAGTCCCTCCCTTTAGGTGGTAGAAAAAGGTACATCTGTCAGTAGAAGTGTGTATTGATTTTAAAGGGAGCAACGGGTTCTCTTTGACTTGCATTGCAACGCACAATTAGGATCGGCCTCAAATGTTCTTGTACCATCATGCAGTATAAGAGTCCGCGTCTTTGTTCTCAACCTCCCTCCCAAAGTTTTTAACGGCCTTAGTATTTTTATAATCTGACTCTCGCTTTTCGGCGGGGGAGAAAGGTGGCTCTGTTCGCAGAGTACTTATTACTATATCTTTAGTCTCAGATGTTTTCTCTTTTACAAACTAGACCCTAGTAAGCAGAAACGGATGTATCCATTGATGCTGCGAACGCGTAAAGGAGTCAAGTACGTCCTAAGGGCTGCTACAGAGATGGATCTCTTAGAATGGATTGAAAGTTTAGAAAGTGTTTACGATGAACCAATATGAAAAAAGAAAGATGGAAAGAAATGAAAAAAAAGTGACTAGAGAGGGTAATTGGATAGAAATAACAGAAAGAAAATTGTTTAGTAAGCAGTTATATATATACAGGGTTCGTACTTTTTGAAGTTTCTAAATTCCATGACTTTCCATGACTTTTTCATTATTTTCCATGACCAATAATTATCAAAACGTTTCATATTTATTTAAGGAATAGAAGTTATATTTTTAGTATCAGGATAAGCATTGTTTTCAATTACTTTCCATGACCCTCAACAAAATTCCATGACTTTCCAGGCCTGGAAAACGAAAATACGAAATTCCATGACTTTCCAGGATTTCCAGGACCAATAATTATCAAAAAGTTTCATATTTATTTAAGGAATAGAAGTTATATTTTTAGTATCAGGATAAGCATTGTTTTCAATGACTTTCCATGACCCTCAATAAAATTCCATGACTTTCCAGGCCTGGAAAACGAAAATACGAAATTCCATGACTTTCCAGGATTTCCAGGACCAATAATTATCAAAAAGTTTCATATTTATTTAAGGAATAGAAGTTATATTTTTAGTATCAGGATAAGCATTGTTTTCAATGACTTTCCATGACCCTCAATAAAATTCCATGACTTTCCAGGCCTGGAAAACGAAAATACGAAATTCCATGACTTTCCAGGATTTCCAGGACTCGTACGAACCCTGTATATATTACCGTATATTTTATTCTAATTTCACCCAAAAATGTGCTTGGTCTGCCAGGATTCTCTTGGATGTCACTTCAGTGAAAGAGAGAATTCAGACCAAGATACTTAAGGCCCGGGCTTGAACGACTTCAACGTTTGCTTCAACATTCGTTCGATTTTGTTGAACGTTGTAGAATGGTTGTTGAACGATGTGGAACGTAGGTGGGCAAACGGTTTCAACATTGTCATTCAACAAAATCGAACGAATGTTGAAGCAAATGTTGAAGCCGTTTGCCCGGGCCTTTATATATATTATTGTATATAGGGTATATTATTTTCAATGCACCAAAAATGTGCTTAATCTACCAGGACCCTTTTGGATGTCAATTCATTAAAAGAGAGCATTCAGATCAAGATACTTATATATATATATATATATTATCGTATATAGGGTATATTATTTTCAATTCACCAAAAATGTGCTTTGGTGTACCAGGACCCTCTTCGATGTCACTCCAGTGAAAGAGAGCATTCAGATCATTATCATTATTAATTTTCATTAATAATTATCATTATTAATCAATTTATATATTATTATACTTGTACTGATACATATTTTCGTATTTCCGGTATTTTATTCTAATTTCACCAAAAATGTGCTTGGTCTGTCAGGACCCATTTGGATGTCACTTCATTGAAAGAGAGCATTCAGATCAAGATACTTATACTGGTACATATTATCGTATATTTTATTCTAAATTCACCAAATATGTGCTTGGTCTGCCAGGACCCTCTTCGATGTCACTTCATTGAAAGAGAACATTCAGATCAATATACTTATATAGCAATAATGAATTATAAATATCAGTAATGATTTGTGTCAATAATACTTTGTTGTGATAGAACGACAACACTATTTCCATGAAATAAAATTAGTCGCTATCAAAGACAAGTTAGCTGTAATCACTGGAGTATTTGTATAGGACTTCTCGTGCGATTTTTTATTTATAATATACTGAAAACTTTCAAAACATCTCGTACCTATTATTATAGGAAATCGCACGATCTTGAGCACAATTCGTAATTAATAGGTACGCGAGTGATGTTTTGAAAGTTTTCAAAATTGGACGAGAAGATCGTGCGATTTTTTATTTATAATATACTGAAAAACTAATTGGTATTCTGCGGAGTACATTTTACGATTTACTTGTACTCCTCTCGTCCAATCAGAATCGATTAATTTTGTACAGTATATTTTAAAGTCACTAAATAGAAACTATTAGTTAGTAACTATTTCATGTCAGCTTTACTATACTTATTTAGTTGAGCCGATATGTACAAAACTTTCGAAACTGGAGGGGAATGATAAACCGTCACATCGTCTTTCAGAAATGCGCGGCTGTCCAAGATCACGCAACAGCGTATAAAAGGCGCGTTTTGTACACTGACGGTCAATCAAAATATCCAAGGTACCGACTGATTGTTAACTCCCTTTTTCAACCTGACATTTGAACGTCGGTGGTCGCGTAATTATGAAAGGCGCCGGGAAAATATTTTAATCGCTAACTCGCAACCTGAATAAAATAACCTGCAAAATAGCCCATACTTTACCAATGGATATGAGTTGATGTTGAATGTTGTGTTGGCCGGGGAAGAATGGGGAGCAACGAGCGGAGGTGATCCAGTGATGACTTTATTATATTGAATATACTTATAATTTATATTTATTTATATTACATAATCAGCAAAGGTGTGCCATCAAGCTGATATTAAGTACTTTTTGACTGAGTGAGAGGGCCGTACGGGAAAATATTTGGCTCGCGGTCATGACGTACGGACCGAGCGCAGTACAAATGACCAAGAGCCAAATATTTTTCCGTACGGCCCGACCTAACTCAGTCAATACGTTGTTTATCATATGATCCGTATATTTTGCCAGGCGCGCGCCATTTTTTGTAATGTTTTGAGTAGCTGGTCCGTACGTGTTTGTGCGGACCAGATGGAAAAAGCCGTACGGACCCCATCACGTGACTTTTTCCAAAGGTTTTCTTAAGAGCGCGCGCCGGGCAAAATACGGGTCATATGATATAAATATATATTAGCTATTATCAACAATATCAGTTTCTTGGATAACTTCTTCAGTTACTAAAGATTAACCTGTCCAAACAATTATATCGCTATTACTGTCTTTGAGCAACTCCATACAAATACTTCGGTATTGGATATCCAAATGTTAAATAATCTTGTTTATATAAATTCAATAATTTTGTTAACTGCGTTTGTGTTACTGTTTTAAAATACTTTGTCATCATTGATTTAGTAGTACTAGACGAGCTATTCACACGATAAAACGGAAACGACAATCCACTGAAAGGGGCAGTCATCTTGATTATAGCTGATGCATCACGGGATAGGTTCTCGTAATGGCCGACATAGTCGTAATTCAACAAACATGGATGACAAAACTTGTGAATCCTTTCCCAATGTAGCTCAAACGCTTTCTCTTCTGGTTCACTGGTTAAAAAATGTATAAATTCCTCAAATGTGACATTCCACTTCCCGCCAAGAATGTACTTCTTCTGTTTAGTGTATTTTAGCATAGTTCTTCCAAATAGTTTTTGAAACTTGCCCGTGTAGTCAAAGTGGATTTTGTTGATGTAAGCAGATAACAATCTTTCCACTGGTTCTCTGACCATTATATAACTGCGGTAGTTCCTTATTTTGTCCAAGATCTCATCAGCTGAAAAATCTCCGAGGTTGCTAAGCAACTCTTCCTTATGCGCAATGGTTGCTTGGATACTGGATGCCTGGTTGTATTTTCCATTCAGCACAAGAAAGATTCTTTTCCAGTTCCCACTTGCTACTTTTGGTACGTAACAAAATAAAACTTTGTTCTTTTCGTCGACGATAATTGTTTTGAGTAAGTTTTTGGTTTTCAGTTGTTTCAGTCTAGCAACACTATCATCGAGGCTTTGTGTTGAGCAATACTTCATATTGACTCTGTTGTTTCTTGGAGAGTCTTGATCAGCCTAAAAATTAAAGAAAGGTTATGTGATAAAAATTATTGAGAAAACACAACATTTCTAACTCGATCGGTTACCAAAACCTGTACATCGTGTATTTTACCAACTGAGCTAGCATAATATGTGCGCACAAACAACTCCGTTAGAAGCACCGGGAGTCTTGAGATTTTAAACCTAATGTCCCTGTTCAGAAGGCATAATTCTCAGTTCCCAAAAATCTCCTTCTTTGAGGTTATAGCAAGGAGTCTCTAGGTTTTTATGGACGCTTTTTTCTTCGTTCTAAGGTGAAAGGCTTAAAAGAAAAGAAAATGGCGGAAATTGCGATTTTACTACATTTTAACTTCTCGCGGGCCCTCCGCTTACGATTCTGTATGAACTGGGATAAATCAAATAATAAAATTGAAATAAAAATATCATTACTCTTTCAGTTGAAATAATAAAAACATTTTCCTAACAAACTAGTACTTTAAACCTCTTACATAATATATACACTTCTTATTAACTTTTTAAGTCATTCTAGCTTTTGTTGTACGTAGAAAGCCGTTGGATATGGCACGGTTAAATATCTTATTTATACTTACTTTAGAAATGTTTTTCAATAACTCGACATGTGGTAGCCTTTCTTGATCAACTGAAAAATAAACCGGAAGGAAAAAACCGTTGTGAAACACACTCATCTTCCAAGAAAATTACCAATGAAAACTTACCACAACTGAGCTTAGTTGACGTCGATTGAAGCAACCGAACTCCATTCAAGACAAAAAAAGAACAAATCAATAAAATAGTTAACGTCTTTATGTTAATATACCTAAAAGGTCTATTTTTTAGCATTTTACTGTGAGCCGCCAGCGTATCTTGTCCGTGTATTAAAGCGATGTGTAAACGTGTCTTTTTAACGGCGGCAAGTAAAAGTAAATACATAAACGGAAGGTGAAAACCTCTGTGAAAGTGATGAAGCCATCTGTTATCTGATTTCGACTTCTACTCACAGAAAACAGATGGAAGGAAATTGAGATTTTTCCACTGCTCTTCAAAAAACATTTTAATTAAACAAATAAAACAGTTCCTATACAAATATATTATTGAATGTCCCCCCAATGTGTTTTTAAACATGAAATGTAGTGTTAATTATCTATAGTAAAAATCTCATTTGAAATAGATCTAATCAGTATGTGTCATTCACTGAGATTTGCACGCAATGAGAACAAATTTGCATTTTCTTTCGTGTATATTAATTCAGATGACAATAACAATAAAAAGCAATCACAGGGGTGATAGAAGTGAACGGTATTTGATTTTATAAAGACATATTCCGGCCGTTATTGACATATTATATATTTTATATATACACCTATTTAAAAAATTGTTGTCGCAGCCGAAGCTACAGTCCACACTCTGAAGCCTGCAAAGGATGTCGGTAATATGAACATATTTTCTGCTTGATAACACGTTTTTCAAAGAAATATTTGTTTTACCTTCTACCACTGCAACAACTTGTTATTGTTATATAACACAAACACGTACAGCCAAAATATCCTATGAATAAATCGATAACAAAAGAAATACCGACATCCTTTGCAAGCTTCACAGTGTAGACTGCAGCTTTGATTGCGACAACGATTATTGAAATAGGTGTATATTTTACACTTGCTAAATGCAGTCAATCAAAATAGTACCCTGTGTACAAGAGGTTTAATATTCATATCGCTATATCTTGTTTTGGCTTTCTTAAATAGAGTGATTTTCTTATGACCGTGAAAAATAGACCTCTTTATAAAAAATAGACTTCCGTATGCAAATTGCCCATTTCAGACCACGTGTCATTCCCTTGAGAATTGTTCTTTTATGATGAACATGCTATATCATTTACATATGAAAGAAACAATTCCCAAGGGTACCATCACATGATCTGAAATGGGACAACAAACAAGGAAGGTAAAGAGGTCTATTGGCAAACTAATAGTTGTTACTACACTCTGAATCTATTGTTTTCTTTTGTTCTTTACCAACAAGTACGAACTAAATAGTCGTTTTCCTTTCGCGGTCAAATGAAAATCACTCTATCGGACGGTTAGAAATACTAAAAATAAAAGCTAAATAGGGACATTAAACTGGTCAAAATAGAGTATCAAAATATTACTTGGAAATGTTGTAAAAGAAAACTTAAAGTTTTCTAGCGAGAATGAATTCTATACTTGTATAACAAGCGAATATGAAGCGATTTTATTGGCGTAAGAGTTCTATTATTTTTCAAAATTTCATATTAATTTTACTGATTCGATAACTATTAATTTGTGTCTATTATTTTCCCCACTTTTGATATTGCGCTTCCACTTTTCTTCTTTTTGTATTGTCTGTGTTGAAAAATAGATGAAAATAGAAGTAAGTAAGTAAGTAAGTAAGTAAGTAAATAATTACCTTCAAGTTAATTTAGATAGGTCTAGATACGAGCCTATTTCGAAAATCGTTGTCGCAAGCAAGGCTAAAGTCCACAATCTGAAGCCTGCAAAGGACGTCGGTGTTTCTTCTCTTGTTATCGATTTATTCATAGCGTATTTTGGTTGTACGTGTAAAAGTTGTTTCAGAGGTATATGATGATACAAATATTTCTTGAAAGATTATATCCATGTAACTGGCATCCTTTGCATGCTTCAGAGTGTGGACTGTAGCTTCGGACAAGACAACGATTTTTGAAATAAGTATATACTGAATATATTTTGATTATTATTATTATTATTATTATTATTATTATTATTATTATTAGTTTAACATGAGCTAGCGCGCACTTGTGTGGGTCGTAAGAGTGCTAGTACGATGTGTGGGCTTATCCATGGTGGGCTGTAGGAGTAATAGTAAGATGTGTCGGTGGTGTTAATGTCTCTGAGGAAATGTGTGAAGTAAAATGACATATCGTATTTTTTTAATTTCTCAGAAACTTCACCACTTGTTACTGTCATCAACTAACCGTGTGGTAAAAGGTTTGTCTCCGGTTTTCTATACTTGTTGGTTATGTCGTTATGAAATGGTTTGGCACACGGAAACTGTTGTTTGACTGTACCGTTTGTAGGCTGGAACGGCACTCGGAACTCACTGAAATAAAATAAACAACAAAATACATCAAAAATACATTTTGATTATGAAACAATCTTGATGAGTTGTAAATTTTTTTCTACTTTCACTTAAAACTTCACGATTTTTCATTTTCTTTTCGTCCATTCCAAACAATGTTCGTTTATTCTCCCTTTCTTTCTCTCTCTATTCCTTTCTCTTTCCTTACTCTCTATTCTTTAAATCTGTCTGTCTGTCTGTCTTTCTCTTTCTTTCTTTCACTGCCCGCTCTATTCCGTTCCGTTCAGCATCTTTTCTTTCGTTTCGTTCCTTTATTTTTCACATCATCTTCGTTCAATTTACGGTTCTCGTCGATCAAGCTTGACAACGTGTAATAAATTCTTTAGGATTTGACTTCAGGTCGCGGTAATTTAAGGGATGTTGATATCAAACAATTGAAACGCTTAGAAATTCTACGGGCTTCAGTTAAATTCCAAGAAGATAAATTACACACTATCGAGGCTGAGGTTGATCGACGAGAACTGTGAAATGGTCTTTTTCATGGAAGAGGGTCCTTACTTGCTGTTTATTTGATTGGTGTTGTTCTCTTTTCCTCCTGATAACATATCCTCATCACATGACAGCAAGGCTTCATCAAAACCGAAAGATTGGTTCCATAACATTGAATCATCTAAGGCGTAACAAGAAAATAATCAATTGCTGTTACAATTAGAGTACAATTTAATGCATAAAACAAAAAATATAGCTTGCTTGTGAAGGGGCACAGGTTTACTTTTATCTTGAAAAAGTTTAATAAAATATGAACAAACCATGACGAATTATAAGTTAAACACAATAATTGCATCAGTCCTGTATTGAGAACTTTACAGTTATTGTTGCCAGTTTTTCAGGTCCCAACGAAATGCATGCCCATACATATTCTATAAAATTTACCGGCTTAATACGGCCACCCCGTTAATACGGCCACTTTTGGCTGTCGGTGGCCGGTCTGATGGGGTTCCACTGTATATACAAGAGTTATATACATGTGATTTACCTTCTGGAATGATAGCAGATGTAATGAATTGATTTGAAGAAGTGTCCACTTTACTTGGGATGGCATTGGATGTGGGTGTAGTACCATCTACATTGGCTTGAAGACCAGATGTTGTGTGACATGTAGCAGTTGTAGCAGGTGTTGTGTGACTGGTACTAGGTTTTGCGTGACTGGTATTAGGTGTTGTGTGACTGGTACTAGGTTTTGTGTGACTGGTACTAGGTGTTGTGTGACTTGTTCCAGGAGTCGTGTGACCTCCAGTATTATTACTAGATGTTTTGTGACCTGCAGTGTTATGATTAGGTGTTGTGTTACTTGTAAAAGCCCCTTTGTTACTTGAACTATTTCTATGACCATCTTGGTAAGGTGTTGTGTTACCATTGTGACAAGGTGTTACATGACCACTACCATCATTATCTCTAGGTGTTGTGTGACTTTTTGCTTTAACATGAGTGAAGTTGTTATGCTGTCTGCTGCTGTTGTAAGGTGTTGTTTGATTACTGTTGCTACCAGGCCCATGCTTATGATCAGAGTGATTCCTTTGACCTGGTGTTGTGTGACTGTTGTGCATTGTGTGACCAGATTTCTGACCATGACCATTCGTTGCATTGGAGTAAATCCTGTTTTGGTGTGGATTAGTACTATCTTTATGTTCTTCTCTCTCAGTACCCATTGTTGGAGCTCTTTGAGGTTGCCTTTCCTCTGTCCCCTCAGGTGTCTCATGTTTTGGCGGACCTTGAAATGTACTTGGTTTATCTTCCTGTTTGATATTAGTGTCAGCAGGTCTTTTTCTTGCTGGTCTGACAACTGGACACTTCTCTCTTCTGAACTCACTAGGGTCATACTCTTCTACAGGCTATGTTTGTTGGTTGAAACAAAAGGAGATCTAGTTATTTTTATTTTTATTGTATTGTACAAGTTATTTGAACACCAAAAATTGTTACATTAAACAAGAGAGATGGTAAAAAGTTGTAAAAACTCTGTTCCAGTTTCATCCTGCCACAATCTTCAGGACTGGTGCAGTTATCGAGTTGAATACATTTTTTTATCCCTTAGTTTTCTCATCAGATGTATCTCACAATTATCAAAATAGTTAAAGAAGTAAATAATTATGGAATGCATGAAAACAAACAATTTAATTTCTACTCACAGGTTTTGTTTGTTTTGTAATGTACTTTAGGTATGTCTTGTCTCCTATACAGTTTCCCATCACCTCACCAAAACATCTAGTATGTGTTAAAAAATATGCTTATTATAGCTAAAATTGTTGCACCAAAAAATTCAACTTCAGTAAAGTGCATTTAGTCAAATCATTGAGTAGTTAGATCAATTAAGTTAGTAAAGAACCTCTGCTTGCATGAAGGATAGATATTTAGTTGATGTCACCTAAATAGTTAAAGCCTGCCGCACTAATGGTCAAGCAAATCAGGGGGTTCTCTAATCAGGATCAACAAACATTTACAAGAAAAATAAGGCTTACAATCTTGTCGTTCTCCCCAAAAAATAACAAACAGCTTTTATGTGATTTCAAATTTATGTGATGTCAGCTATAAACATAATTAACTTATTTAACTTAGGTGACATCAACTATTTAACAGTTTGACTAAATGCACTTTCTGTTTTTGTATTTTGTGGCCTGTCAATCATCCTTGGGGCAGTGCTTAAGTCAACTTATCCAGTCATTGGCTGATTTGACATATTAAGCTCTGCCTACAAACTGATTGATGAATCAGAAAACTAAAAATCAAAACAAAATTTGTTGTTTGGAATGCAAACATTTCGGGTATAATTTAATCTATAAACATAATTTTAAAATGATGAATAAATTAAATTTCAATGTAAATTGGATTAATTGTGTGTGATTGTTCACATACTTAAGTGCTCTCTTTAATCCATCAGTAACAGCTTCTTTTCTTGCCTTCTCAAGTGCCAGGGCTTTGGATCTCATGCCTTCTGAGACACCATAACCTACGTCTTCATGGAAAACACCATCCTGTTGTTTTGATAAATACTTTATTAATACGAAGGAAAAGAAAAACGATCATATTCAGTGCCCATAGTTTGTTAAGCTAGAAGTATAAAATTAACTTCAATTATTTCTTTTAATATTAAACACTATATCATTAGATACATTGTACCTTAAGCTGAATTTTAACAAATGCACTGATTCCCACATAGTATTTCTGTCCAACTTGATCCACAAAATCTATGACCAAATAACAAATAAATAATACACATGAGGTGCACATTAAACCACTATGCTACCCATGCCATCCAATAAATTATTAATTATGATTATTACTAATTAATGTGCTTCAGATTAAATATGATTAATGGTATGCAGTTAAAAATATATTTGGTGAATAAGCTTACTCAAACTGAAAGTAGAAAACGCATGTGTTTGAGCTGAAATGGTTGTATATACTCAATGGTTCAGAAACTTATAAGTGGGTTAAAACCCCTTATGGATTTCCCTTATTGGTTATATAGACTTACCAATATTCTGATGTGTGACAGAATGTGACCATCCATTGAATCCAAAAGTCTCATTTGCTAACTTGATAACCCTCCATCCCTCTATGTAAGCAAGCTAACAAAATAGTAATCAGCAATATAAACGTGTTGAGGCATGTAGCATCAAACAAGCTTACGTCTGCTAATTAAATTGAAGTAAAAAAAAAGTTAAAGTGAATGATGGAAATGGTCGTCCTGACTGTATAAATACATGTTAAAGTATGCCGGTATATGCCACAATCTAAGCTTTTTTAATCATACATGTACCACTTTCTGTCATCCAAAACATGATATGACAATACCAAACAATACTTACTTTTTGGCCTCCTGCACCAGATCGTAGACTGATATATTCTGGGCCAAGTTTTTTCCTAAGTGCATTGTTAATAGCTTCCTCTTCTTCACTGGAGAACTGGCACTGAAGAAAGAACATCACATCAAAATACATGGATATGGAAGGTCAAAACACGAAAAATTCAACACAAAAGCTTTTAAATAAAACACATAAATCAAACTATCTTCTTACGTTTCCAAATGAAGAGGGACGATTCTCAACCACCATTACTGTAATGATAAATTAGTCTCCTATGTTTAACGAGAAATTCATCAAAAAGTAATATTTTTATCAAGTTATTTGTTTTTTTCTTGATCAAAAACTTTGCTGTTTTGAATCCACTGCCTTTACTCCAATCCACCAATCACATACAACCTACTTCGCAAAGCAATGTGGGTATACTCTTCCACAGTCTCTAGCTCGGTCTTTGCAATTTCCTGTAACCAATCAGCTTAGTTTCTCTTATCCGGGGTATAAAGTTCACAAATGGCGTCTTATTCGAAGGAGAAAACTTGTCCATAGTTTTGTTTTGGTATTTTATTCGTATTGTACCTTAACATTCATCAATTTTTAAGCTTTTAAAGGTTTTTAGGAGTAACAAGCATCTATTGACGTTTTCTGTGGTGATTATTCTTCAAAAAATATGACCGTCTTTGAGTAGATTGTCGCAAACAATCATGGCTTCAAATTCGGGTAAGCTCAACATTTTACTTTTATTCAGGAATGTTATTTTTAATTTTGTTTTGAAAAGAGACTAATTTGTGTATAATAAGTACCAATAAAAATTCATTTGTTTGTCCTTAGATTTATATTCCGCAAGAAACAAACTTGATGGCCTTTTGAAGGAGCTCAGCGAAAAGAGTGATGAGAGGTGCATGCACTTTACATCTACTAAAATTTGTTCTAAATTATTTCATATACCAGGTCGTTAATAATTTCTTGCTATGTTGTTTTGGTTGTATTTTAGTTTGGAAGGAAGTGCCATTGCAATAATTGATAGGTGAGCAATTAATTTGTTATGGGGTACGTGGAGGGAGGGGAGGGGGAATGATGGGTGGCTAGGGTTTTAATACTTATGTACGAGTCAAATCCAAAGGTGCCCATCCCCCCCCCGGGCAAACCCCCGGGCATTTGACTTTTTGAAAAAAAATTGGTCAAATTCCCCACCATCTGGGCAAACTGAACAGTCAAATGCCCCACTATTGAAACAACAGAATGGTCAAATGCCCGCCCCTCGAGCTCGAGTCAGTGATAAACTCAAATTTTACTTTAAGTAGAAAAGAAAATACTTAAACTTCCTTCTACTACATGACGTCTCATGAACATGGTAGACAAAACTTGTACAATCAAATATGAAGGGAAATTTCAAAAAACGTTGAAGAAGAGAATGGTTATTGGCAATTTTTGATTGGTGATTGCACGACCGAAAGATGGATCTCGATATAATTCACAAATCTATCTTAAAAACTGAAATAACTTGGATTTTCTTTGCACTTTTCGACTCTAAAACACAAAGACAAGCATTTATACTTCGTCAATTTAATTTTACTTGTGAAAGAACAGTACCCAGAGCTCCTTTGCAATCGCTGTTCGTCAATCGCCAATTCTTTCTGACGTTTTTTGAGATAGGTGTATAACAAGGAAAAACTATCTATCAATTCTTTGCTTTTCGTTTCCGTTCCCGTGTGACTTTTGCCTGATCATGGGCTACCTGTGGTTAGGACTCCAATGCTTTCTGGGTATTTTTAAAGATGGCCGACACTCGTCAAATGCCCGCCCGTTCAAGTAGCTAATCGGCGTCAAATTCCCCACTATACGGAACCCAAGTCTTGTCAAATGCCCGGGGTTTGCCCGGGGGGGGGGGGGATGGGCACCTTTGGATTTGACTCGTACATTATGGGGAACTTTTCAAAAACACCCCAAGATACTGGGAGTCACCTTGGAGATACCACATAAAAACAAGAAATAAAAACAACAAATGCTTTCATAGTCCCCTTCATAGTTCCCTGCTCCATCTTGAAAGGCAGCCGGGCCTTTGCATCAAAGCGAGACAAATGTTGAGCTTGCAATGATAGAGACCTTTAACACCTTGCGGGACAATAATTCATGTGCATCTATCATTGCAAGCTCATCTTACTTCGAACTGTGAATGGGGACTATTGCTGTGGTACTGGTGAACCCTAGTGGTGAGCAAGCACTAGCTATAGATGGCATCACACCCTGTTGAGCCTGGTCATATGTTGCTCCCAAGTAAAGAGTGTTTATAATCTAAACATTCAAGTAATGGCTCTGTAATTCTGACTCCTATATTGTAGATTGAACTGATTATACTATAGTGATGAACTGATTATACTATAGTCTGTGATGAACTGATTGTAGTGATAATAAATGTTCTTTTATTTAGTTTATCATCATCAATGCCACCACCATCAACCCCAACAAAAAGGTAAGCTTTTAACTGTTTTTATACATATATTAGTAATAAATGAAATATCAGAGATAACGGCTGAACTTTAATTTTTTTTATAATTTAATTATGATCATTATATTGAATATCAAGGATCAATAATAGCAAAACAGCTAAATTCGAGAATACCAGCTGTCTTATTCAAATAAAACAGTATAAGAGTTTATTGTGTTATAATTGCATCTTTCTTATAGAGTGCCATAAAATGAATTTATGTAGTGGCTGTGTATTCTGGTTTTAAGTAGGTAATCCAATTATTTTTGGATCACAGTCATACCATTATCTACACCTGTAAAGAGCATTCGAAATCCGCTGTAGACACCATTTTGTTTGCAACAGTACAAAGTGAAAATAATTTGCTCACACCCACTAAAAATATTTTGAATGCACCAGTATCTTTCCCCTCTCCTACTAAGTGGATTTTGTGATGCGCATGAGAGATGCTCGAAGTGACAAGATGTTGTCAATTTTTGGCAGACAACTCCTTTTCTCCCCTCTTCCCTCCTCCTTTTTTTCGCTCCCAGTCCCAGTCTCTCTTGGGCTTGCTTCTCAAAAAGGAAGCCCAAAAGTAAAAAAAAGTAAAAGTTGCCTGTGGAGGAGGCTACTACACCTATTTACCTCCATTGTCGACAACCCAGGGGGTTACTCAGTGGGAATGTGAAGGCTTGGGTCAGTTTCTCTATAACTAAGATGCATGTACATATTAACATAAATTTGAACTTCACTAATGATGTGTTTTTGTTATTTATGTTGGAATATCACAGGAGTTCTTCATGTAAGTATCAGTACCTTAAGTGTACTTCAGTTTTAGTTTATTTTGTGTGTGTAGGGGAAGGGAGGGTTAGTGTTTATTGCTTTTCCTCTCCATGTGGGTAGAGACAACACAACATCTTTTAATTGCAACCCTAAAGACCTTACTTTTTTATCTTTCTTCATCCAGTGATCTTATTCCATTGAATTAAATCAGCTATTTCTTTTTATTATTTCTAGCTAAAGGACCAAGAAAACGAAGAAAGAAAGATCTGTCTTTTGATGGTAAGTTAACAATTTGAAAGGTATTTATTTTTTAAAACTTATGTCTGAAAATAAACAATCCAACCTTTCCTTTCAGATGCATCTGATGGATTCAAGTCACAATGTGAGTTTTTAAGATGTTATGTAATGTGGCGCTTATAAAGCGCATTTCACATGTCTCAATTCGCTTTACCATTATCGTAAGCACTGCTGGCTGCTTACAATATTTGTGAGGAAATTAGTAGTTTATATGAATTACATTGTACACTTAATAAAAAATTTATTTGTCACGTTAACTACTAGAAGTAACTTCAGAAGAACAATGATACGTACTATCCTTCAGCAAAAAATGACCAAGAATTAGCCAATTCATTTGCAGATTTTTTTGCAACCAAGATTGAAAACATTCGTAATGGCTTTGCTATGAATCAAGAACAATACAATAAAGCCGTTACTGAGAAAACCTGTCCTTCCTCCTTTAGTGAATTTGAAATCGTCACCGAGAAAGATATAATGGATTTAATCACAAGGTCTAAAATCAAGTCATGTTCATTAGATCCATTGCCCGCTACTATTATGAAAGAATATTATGGTAACTTAGTTCCAGTATTCAAAAGGGTCATAAATTTATCCCTGTCTACCGGGGTAATGCCGGAGGACCTGAAGACTGCCCTATTAACACCCCTACTAAAAAAACCTAATGCCGACTTTGAGCTGTTTACCAATTTTCGTCCAGTCTCTAACCTGAAGTTTCTATCTAAATTAATTGAAAAATCTGTATATCATCAACTGAACAAATATTTAAAGAACAACAACCTACATGAACCACTACAGTCTGCTTACAAAACATGTCACAGTACAGAGACAGCCCTGCTTACTATCACAGATGACATTCTGCTCTCTCTAGACAGAGGAGAAAATGTTTTCTTAGTACTTTTAGATCTATCAGCTGCGTTTGATACAGTTAATCATTCACGCTTGTTGTGTCGACTTCAAAATACTTTTGGTATTCAAGGTGCAGTTTTGGAATGGTTTCGATCATACCTCTCCAGCAGAACTCAGTTTGTCAGCATAAATAACTCAAATTCTACACTACGTGATCTCACAGTCGGTGTCCCGCAAGGGTCTGTGTTGGGACCAGTATTGTACTTACTTTACACCGCACCACTTGCTGAAGTTATACAATCACACGGCTTGGACTACCATATGTACGCTGATGACAACCAATTGTATTTTTCCTTCACAACACACGAGGTTAGCCTAGCGAAATCTAAAATTGAGGAATGTATCACATCTATTTGTAACTGGATGAACTTGAATGAACTCAAACTAAATAATGAAAAAACTGAAATCATATTATTACACTCTAAATTTCGAACATCGCCACCTGTACAGTCCTTGCTGGTTGGAACTGAAAACGTTACTCTGTCGACATCAGCCAGTAGTTTGGGTGTAAAATTTGATGACACTATGTCCTTTAATGCGCACCTGTCCACTGTTTGTAAGTCGTCGTTCTACCACCTACGCAATATATCCAAAATACGCAAGTATTTAACCAAAGATTCTGCTGCTACCATAGTCCATGCCTTTGTGACATCTAAATTAGACTATTGTAATTCATTGTTGTCTGGCCTGCCTAAATATCAAATACAGAGGCTGCAGTATGTTCAGAATACTGCAGCCAGAGTGGTATGCCAGGGACGAAAATACGATCATATTACACCATTGCTGCATGAACTCCATTGGCTACCTGTACACTATAGATTTACCTTTAAAACGTTACTGATCGTCTTCAAATGTCTTAATGCTAAAGCACCTGACTACTTAAGTTCAAAGCTCCATTATAGGCAGTACTCCAGATCGTTGAGATCTGTCTCACAGAAATTATTAAAAGAACCAAGATCGCATACAAAAACGTATGGAGAGAGAGCATTCTCCAATCTGGCACCAAGACTTTGGAACAATCTACCATATGAATTACGCAGCATAACAACTGTTGAAAGTTTTAAGAAAAAGCTAAAAACATACCTTTTTACGAAATATAAGAAAAACGAAAAACTATTTTAAGGATTATTATTATTATTATTATTATTTTATAATTGTATATATTGTGAATTTTAGAAGTAGTTATATCATATTTTTATAGTTTTATAAATCATATTTGCTTTAGAATTTTTACTTATAATTTAATTTTTCATCAGTTGTAAATAGTTAATTATCTTCTTTGTAAAGCGCCTTGAGCATAGGATAAGTGCGCTATAGAAATAAAGTTTATTATTATTATTATTATTATTAACTCTAAATAATTACTTGTAATACACAAGTGCATTTCTCTCCAATGATTTTCTCATTTGTATTGTTTTAACTTTTTGTCATATCTGCTGCCATTTCATCACCATGGACACACAGCAAGGTGAGTGATGCATTTGTTTATATTGAAGTAATAAGGAAGTACTATGAGGTTATTGGTACTCAGATAATGATGATGTTAAATATGCTGCTGTTTATTAGTTATTTACAATGTACAAGTCTACAGAATACAATTTACATGACAAAAAAAATCTATATTTTACAACTAACAAGGCATGCAAAAATATTAAAATTCAAGTTTATTACAGCTGCAATAATCAAAATTATAAGAGTAGATTTAAGGCCATATACTACTGTTTTTATATTCAAATCTTTAGTTTTCGTCGTATCAAAATAATATTTAATAATAAATATTAAGAATCTGTTGACAACATCATATATCTAGTACATAATAAGATATATATGAAGAATTAACGTAATTATGAGCATATCAATTACACTTTGGTTCCTATTTACAGCTATATCATGAAGCTATTTGACAGAAATGTAGACTTTGCACCATTTGTAGAGGATACTCCATTGTACACTCTAGCAAAAGAGTGGATGGATAACAAACCACACAGAATGAAACTTGCATCTGATATGCAAGACTTCCAGGACAGTGATCCATTGTCAAGCAGTCAGGGAAGCACTTCTAGTGTACTTGCTCCTGTAAGTATCTTAGTGGTTGTGTATTAAGACCAAAATTATATATCGGTGGTTTTATTCTAGAGAGAAAATCATTACAACATTGGTTAATTTTGTTCTTTCTTTGAATGTTACTTTTTTTAAAAAGGTCAAAATGATATTTGCAAATAATGGTGATGCTAAAAAAGGATGATGGTGATGATGATAATGAAAAGGATGATGATAAGATGGTGATGATGATGATGATGATAATAGTAATAAAAAAAGATGGTGGTGATGAAGATGATGCCTATAATGGTGATAAGGATGATAATAGTGATAGAGATAAGATGTAAAGAGATAAGTGTAATAAATTTCAAAATTAAAAATGCTGGTGATGATAATAATGTAATATCATGTTCTTTTACAGGAACGTGTTGATAATACTAAAGCAGTGTACAGGTAAAAACCACCATTGATAGTTTTATAAGCTATTATAATTACCTTTACCATGTGAGCAAAGTTATGTACTAAAATATTTATAGTAGAGATAGGCAATTACATGGGACCACAGGATAAAAAAGAGATCGGCATGAGTCCATATCAGCCTCATTAAATTTCTTTTCAGGTAGTTGCCTGTTTACATGATACCGGTCTGAATATGAACTCAGAATGGCCTAACTTCGTATCGGTTGCTGGGCCAAAATGAGTGATTTTTGTACCAGTCTGTGTTCGTACTAGTCCCTTGTAATAACCGTCTTAGTGAGTGTGTGTCTAAGTCTCACCAAATAATTCGACACTTGTGAGACATTAAAAAAGTGATTTATTTATTAAGTTATATAATGGTACATCATAGATGACATTTTGTTAACAGTTGGTTGTTTCACTACAGTTTACCTCCACCAAAACTGAAGAGAGAAAAGAAAAGAAAGTCTTGTATACCACAACCTCTAGCCCAGCCTCCATCATCTCTCAATATTCACTATGTAAGACAAAAAACATCTTATATTCTACTGAACATTATCATTAAGAGTAGGGGAATATCTCCCAGCACAACAGCCTGGTCTTGAAGGCAAACACTTACCACACTCATGATTGTACACAGCTTGACAGCAAATGTGCCTCATCATATTATATAGCAGTCTGTTAAGCCCTTCACACTTCTCATGCAAAAACTGAGATGTACTTTCTTAGATCGTGTTGTCTCTGCCTAGGGGAGGCCATTGCATTTCATTTTTCATTTCATTTTTCATTTCATTTTTCATTTTTCATTTTATTTTTCATTTCATTATTCATTTTATTACTCATTTTATTATTCATATGATTATTCATTTCATTATTCATTTCATTATTTATTTCATTATTTATTTCATTATTCATTTTATTATTCATTTTATTATTCATTTCATTATTCATTTTATTATTCATTTTATTATTCATTTCATTATTCATTTCATTATTCATTTTATTATTCATTTCATTATTCATTTCATTATTCATTTCATTATTCATTTCATTATTCATTTCATTATTCATTTCATTATTCATTTCATTATTCATTTTATTATTCATTTCATTATTCATTTCATTATTCATTTGATTATTCATTTCATTATTCATTTGATTATTCATTTGATTATTCATTTTATTATTCATTTTATTATTCATTTCATTATTTATTTCATTATTTATTTCATTATTCATTTCATTATTCATATCATTATTTATTTCATTATTCATTTTATTATTCATTTTATTATTAATTTCATTATTCATTTCATTATTCATTTCATTATTCATATCATTATTTATTTCATTATTCATTTTATTACTCATTTTATTATTCATATGATTATTCATTTCATTATTCATTTCATTATTCATATCATTATTTATTTCATTATTCATTTTATTACTCATTTTATTATTCATATGATTATTCATTTCATTATTCATTTTATTATTCATTTTATTATTCATTTTATTATTCATTTTATTATTCATTTTATTATTCATTTTATTATTCATTTTATTATTCATTTTATTATTCATTTTATTATTCATTTCATTATTCATTTCATTATTCATTTCATTATTCATTTTATTATTCATTTTATTATTCATTTCATTATTCATTTCATTATTCATTTCTGTTCTTAAATAGCAAGCAGATGATGCACCAAATATGAATGAACTCAAGCAAAACCACATTCAAAGGTGGAAAAAAGTCAAAACAAGGTAGGTCGCACAGAATACTTTAAACTATTGAATGATTTATTGATAGATTGATTGATTGTTTAATTGATTGATTGATTAATTGATTGATTGTTCAATTGATTGAGTGATTGATTGATTGGCAACAGTTACTAGTGGGGACTCTATTATATCCCCTCTATTACACTGCAAAAACGGCTGAGTAGATACAACACAGTATATTGCGTTAGCCATGCATTCAGGATAACACTTTATAGTGAGTAAACCCAACTCATTATTGAGAGTAAACATAGATGAAGACGCACTATTGAGTACAATGTACTCAATATATTGAGTTTAACCTCACTTTTACTCAATAATGAGTTGGGTTTACTCACTATAAAGTGTCATCCTGAATGCATGATTAACGCAATATACTGTGTTGTATCTTCTCAGCCGTTTTTGCAGTGTATTAAATTACGAATTGACTGACTGATCTAGCAGCCTATTAACTGTTTGGGTGCTTTACTGACTCACTGATCAATAAGTGATGAATTGATTGATTGATCAACTAATGATTTGATTGATTGATCAACTAATGATTTGATTGATTGATTGATTAACTAATGATTTGATTGATTGAAGAACTAATGATTTGATTGATTGATCAACTAATGATTTGATTGATTGATCAACTAATGATTTGATTGATTGATCAACTAATGATTTGATTGATTGATCAACTAATGATTTGATTGATTGATCAACTAATGATTTGATTGATTGATCAACTAATGATTTGATTGATTGATCAACTAATAAATTGATCGATTGATCAATTAATGGTTTGATTGATTGATCAATTAATGGTTTGATTGATTGAATGGTTAATTGATTGATTGATTGATCAAATGATAGTTTTACTGACGGAACTATCGGTTAATTGATTGTATGTTTCAGCTGGAAGCAAGCATCAACAGCCAATCAGCTGTACTACAATGCAAGCATCAAAGCTATAAGGGAATTATTTGAACCCTTCAAATAACTTGCCACCACCCTTAATTTACCAAAACTATAGTAGCACGTCATGTAAAACCTTTCAATTTGACCAAAATAAACATTAACTTACTTTTAGTAGACATGAGACTTTCACGTGAGATGTTTAAATGGAAACTAGCGAGTAAACTAGATAAACGATAGGTAATATAATGAAATTTGTAACACCGTAAAAAATGTTGACTTAACTTTACTGACGTTTACAAATTTCATAATATTACCTATGGTGAGATGTTTGGACGCCTACATACGGGTGACCCTGCAAAAGGGGAGGGGGGGGGGGGGGGGGTACCTATCAATGGAAGACTTGGGCATAATAATAATGTTCATTGTAGGAATAGTTTACGGTTAACACCTGCAAAACGTTTATAACTTATGAAATAGGCGCCTTGTTCCACCGTACGTGAGAAGCCCCTTGTTAGCAGAGAGCTTCATATAAGTAGTATATGCATGTTACAATGATCGCAAAGGTTGTCGGTAATATGAACATAATCGTTTAATTATTGAAACTACCATTGAACCGTAAAAATATTTTGAATGAATAATTATTTAAAAAAAAAAAAAAAACAATTATTGAATTCGGCTTTCGTATGATATGGAAATTATGCAGACATCGGAGGATGTTATCACTCTTAGCCTACGGCTTCGGCAGACCTTGGTCTGCATAATTTTTCATATCAAATTCAGCCTCATCCAATAATTGCTTATTATTAAGAAAACAAACTTAATATCCATCATAACAAAAACTAAACGTCATATCCAGTCACGAAAACCAAAAATCACATTGTGAAATAATAGGAACTTGAACCCTCTACAAGGGTTTTAAGGTTTACATGGTGAAATTTATAAGCGTCTGCTAAATATAAATTATAGTGAATTATAGCTTTAAAAAAGCTAAATAAGTACACGGCGTTTCTTTAGTATGTCTAAATATATTATTAACCACTAAAAAGAACGATTAGGCCTGCCTACCGGGTCCGTTATTTAATGCAACTTAGTGTGATTTAAGGCGATTTTAGAAACATTTAACACTTTTGTACATGCATGCATGGTACAAAATAAGTTATCTGAGATTTTTCGCGCCAAAAAGAAAATCTTCACTCAAAAACAGTGTATAGACTTCAGTCGTCGACTGTGTCGCCCCTGATCAGTGGCTGGCAGCTGGGTCAATTTATATGGAATATAGCGAATTGGCAGTCGACTCAGTCGGTTATGAGTACAAACATAAAACACAATTAAAAAGTTTATTAAATGTGGGTTTTTTTTTTTCAAACTTGAAGATTAGTTATTTAATTAAAAGATCAATCATTTCGTTTTTACCTCCCAAGATAATTATATCAGCTGGAAATAGTTGAATATTAGTTTCAGGCGTGTCTCTTACTGGTAACTATTCAATTGAGCGAGAAACCGACTAGATATACCAACCACAAGTAAAAAAAAAATTCTGGACTTTTTCTTCCCAAGATTGGAGAATAGCTAAGAACTATTATAACATTTAAAAAACTGCCACATCTTTCTAACAAGAGTTTTACAAGCGCTTTTGATATCGTTCATTCTAAGAATATAAATCAAAGGATTAACAGTACAATTAAGGTTGAAAAACGTTGTTGTTGCGTACATAATGTTCATTCCATCTACGTTCAAATCATAAATGTATAAATAAATCCATGTGATTGCCAAAGGAGTACCAAAAATCATCATCAAAAATACAATCAATATCATTGTCCATAAACTCTTCTTATACTTGTGGACATCAATTGTCGCATTCAAGTTATTTGGTTGACTCTTCGGGTTTGAAGCTTCGGTTTGTTTCGGACTAATCTCTTTCATATGAGCTCGTAGAAGTTTCACTGCAGATGTATAGCAGAACATTGTAATAGAATTACAGGTTAAGACGAAACAAAGGAACATAATTGAAATATGTCTATGGTTATTTGAGAGAACTGCAATTATTGCTAAAAGAAGCGCAAACAGCCACTGAAAAACAATCGTTTTAGTTACACGGCGTGAAGTAACGAAGGTTTTATATCTTGTTTTAAGACGAATAGCTAAGAATCGGTCGACACTCAAAGCAGTCAAGCCAATGCCTGTGGCAGTGAGGAGAAAGAAGCACGTGAACATAGTAATCAGAGCCAAAGCACAGGTATGGTTGTTGTCTCGCTTCATCTCAGCTATCATGTACACAGATATCATTGGTTGACAGAGCCCTAGACCAAGGTCGGTGAAAACTTGACTGCTTATTAGCCAATATGATGGAATACCTCGTAAGCGTGGAGTGGTAAGAATGCCCACAAAGACTAAAGAGTTTCCTACGATGGCAGGGAGCGCTGATACAGCGTTAAGTACACTGTTAACAATGTAAAACTCGTAATAGTCTTCAACTTTCGGATTCGTGGCATAGTACCGCCCAACATAGCCTGAACATTGAATTGTGGAATTAGAGGCCATTAATATATAACAAATTCTCGGAAAATAGTATTAGCAGACTTTTCCTTTACGCGCCAAAATGAAAACCTTCACCGCATAAACGTACACTAGTGTATAGACAAGGAAATTCTGTCTCGCGCTGGCTGGCAGCACTTATATGGAAAAACGAGTCGGCAGGTGAACTTGAGTGAGATTGACTCAATGTACACATTGTGTTGTCTAATCAAATAACAACAAATATAAAATTCATTTAAAAAAGTTTATTAAATGTAATATTTTTTTAACTTCTTAAAATTTAGAAAATTAATCATCTAGATCTCCAAATGAAAGGGCTCCAGCTGCGCCGCTAGATCTTTTCAAGGTTGTGTATAGCGGAATACATTTGGAGAATGGGTCTGGTACTCGGGGGTAAAATATTTTCTTCGAGTCTTAGAAAGCTTACCGAATTTTTATCATAGTTTCATAGTTTTAAAGGTGCAATGTACCTTTAGATATTACTATTATTTAATATTTGTAAATTGTAAACTTACACGTCTGTGGTAAGTATTGATGTTTAATAAAGACTATTATTATTATTAAAACATCGGGCTGATGCTCTTCGATGAAATAATATCGGAATTCCTTTAAAATGGGCGTGACATAAACGATTTTGAACCCCGTTATTACTTTTTTCCAACCTTGTTAAAAGCCCTCGGAACATTACTGCAAAGAATACTAAGAAAATGAAGAAATCCCAAATGTCAAATGTCAAAATTCCAAATTTCTATTCCAATACCCTAAACTATATGCCAAATCGCTAGTTTTACATCTAAGCGGATACGACGAGACTAGATCCGATACGTGATGTGCTGTGTGCAGTTATAAAGCTGTCACGGGGACTGACAGACGTGTTGAGAGCACGACGCGATGCGGACAAACCCCAAGTGTTTTCAAGTTTTTGATTTCTTTGATAAAATACGAATCTATTGAAAAAAATGAGACCTTGATGGCTCTAATTAACCGAGTGCTTAATAGCTGACATCAAGCAAGTTTTTGATTTCTTTTATATGATACATATCTATTGAAAAGTTATGAGACATGATGACTGTACAAGTGCAGCTCAAGGTATTAGGAACAAAAGGCTCTTGACAAGTGACGCCTTTAATTTAGACCCCGTCTACACGGATCCGGATACTTTTGAAATCGCATCCTTTTAATGCGAATCGGCTTATCGTCCACACGAATCCAGTGAATGCGGTCACCGAAACCGCATACTTTTACTTGAATCCTCCGGATACGCGGATTCGTGTGGACGCAAATATTTCTATGCGGTTTCAGCCGGATCGGATTCGTGTAGACGTGGCCTTAGCTTTTGGCTGGACAATTGTCCTATTTTACTAGGGAGCTTTAGATTTGACAACGAGTACGACATTGAGTACGAGTACGAGTTTTAAAATTGGCCGTGTGTGTATTGTTGATACTGAATTACATTCCACTTCTTGTTTTTATTCATTTGGTGTTTCAATCCCGGGGGGGGGGGGGGGGGGGGTACTCCCATATATTTACTATACGGGGATGATCCGCTGAACAGGGTATGGTTTTTCGAGCTTTCTGTCATAAACAGGGTATGGGTTTTTGAGTTTTCTGTCATGAACAGGGTATATTTTTTACCCCATTTCCCAATTTCCTTAGTTTTTTTTTTTGTCATATTCAGGTATATTAATTAGGTAATACGATGAGCAGCGCGGTCTTTCGTCTTTCGTGAAATTCAGCACGTTTTCGCGGCATAAACAGGGTCCTAAACTGTCATAAACAGGGTCCCATTTTTATCCCTTGTCATAAACAGGGTATACGAATTTGTTTTTTTTCTGTCATAAACAGGGTAACCGTTTTAGGATCCCAGCGGAACACCCCTACCCAAATCCTAGCGGAGTACCCCCCCCCCCCCCCCCCCCCCGGGGTCTCAATCTATACACAGGACTACAATTCATCATCAACAACACACAGAAGGCCAATTTCAAAACTTGAATTCGTACTCAATCTCGTTCTCGTTGCCAAATCTAAAGTTCCCTACTATGACGTCCGTCAAAACATTCTATTGTTTTAACGCTAAGGATCATGGTCGCCAGTGGGGGACAGATTCATAACAACAATACAAGAATACACGATAAAATTGCATTTACAAGATAGATAGGAAAGAAATGACAACAAAATGCCATAAATATGAAAGTATAAACGTAGACACATAACATACATAAAAATTAGATAATTTGAAGTTATATTTTCAAAGAGAAAAAAGATTTAGTTGAAATTACCATTGTTTTCGGCGATTCTATCCCCCACTAAAACACCGTGACGTCATAATGAATTAGGGCAATTCCCAAGTGCTCTAATTTATAACCGCTGACAGCAAGCAAGCAATTAAGTAGTCTATATTTGATCAACATGCAATCTTGAGCCCGTCACGTCTGGCTTTTTGTCAGCGGTCTTATGGCGCCCGACATTAGACTCTGGGGGAACGGAAGTTTCAGCTCCAATTTTGGAGTTCCGGTTTGGAATGCGCATGCTTAGTTAATATTATAATGATCTGTTGGTTTGGGCATCCTGTGTTACTTAGTACGTTAATGACATTCAAAATATTGTTGACCTAGTAGCATTTTAAATATTTTCTAAGCCAAAACATAAACATTTTCCTTACTAATGAAACATTTAAAGTTTAGGAAGGTTGTTTAACGGCCATCAGGATTTATATAATGATATAAAAACGCGTCTAAATCTCCTTCAATTCAGATCGCTTTAACCGTCGATTTATTTATAGTTTTCCAACGGTTATTAGTTTGCTTTCGTGGTGCGATTGACCTTTAGTAAATAACTGGATGATTGTCAAGGTTTAGAATAGTTTAAAGGAGTATTTTGTGTGTATTCTAATTTGCTTCGCGACTCGATAATCATCGCTTAGTGGCGATACAATATCTCTTCGCTCCGTGACTCGTATATATATTCCGTAAACGACGATATTTAAGTTCTTTAAAAAGAACCGTTGACGTCGTATTACATGTAATCGTAAAATTTACAATTTGAATGTACATTTGTTTACATGATGGACCAATCAGAGCTTTTACTTCGTCTGTTTCCATTGTATTTTCAAGGGCCAATCAGCATAAGCAGAGAATTCCGGTCCCCCAGAGTCTTACGTTACTCGGCTGGCCAAGAGGAACGAAGGCTCGGGGTTCGAGATTGATCAACATGCAGACGTTAAAAAGCACACTCCTCCACCAATCAGAATGCGTGATTTCTAATAGTTATTTTATAAATTTGCTTTTCACAATTTCGTGGGCGGGCTTCCTGTGCATATTTGATACACTTGCGTATTCGGGATCCCTGTGTTAAGTCTAAAGTAAAGATGGCGGACGATCTTGCAGAACACTTTTCGAGGCTAGAAGCTTATTTTCTAGAGAACAACTCGACTATACGAAACTGGAATGGTATTAGAGATGTTTTTAATTGTTTGAAAGAGAAAGTTAAAGATCCAGACAACAGGTATCATTTAAAAAAAAACAATAAATTCAAGATTCATTATCGGTGCGCACGTGTATAAAATGTTATTTGAAGACTTTGAAACCAGGGGCATCTCACAACAGAACCAACTATTAAGGAATAATCTAGTTAAAAGACAAGCCATATTAAACAACGACGTTTCGTTGTCAACATGACAACATTATCAAGCATATGTAAATGAGTAAATGTTTAATACTAAACGTTAATTTCTTTTTACAAAATATTAATCTTAAATGACTAATTTATTCAAATAAATCCCCAGTAAGATTAGCTATTTTAAAATATTTTTATCAACTGCATGGCCACTGTTTTTTATAATATATATTTTCTTTCAGAGCCAGAATTTCATTATTACAAATTAACAAAACAAAACAAGTTTTACTGTTATGTAAACAAGTTCTTGAAGCGAAAGTAATGGAAATGGACGAGAGTGTAGCTGCTTGTATTTCAACGAACACTGAATTACTAAGATTTCTTAGAAATACTGCTGCTGGAGCTGCACAAAGCCAAGAAAACATCATGTAAGTGTATATTGAATTGTATTGGTAAACATAAATGCCTGGGGGAGGGGGGGATGGGGGAGGGGGGGGGGGGGGGATACTCCCTTTGTCCAAGTGGTAGGGGTGATCGGCAGATATTTTGAAAATGACCCCTAAAAGGTACGCACAGATAAAAATAACTGATAACGCCTTGTCTATTTCTACCCCAACAAAGCAACAGAACAGAGTAAAAATGACTCTTACAGGTAGGAAATCATGTTATGTAACTGATTTTTGAGCCAGAACTCTAAAGGGACCCTAAAAGGTACGCACATGAAATATTTGTACCCTAAAAGGTACGGCGATCACCCCTATCTCTTGGACAAAGGGAGTACCCCTCCCGGGCATAAATGCAGCAATAGACTACTTTACTTCGTTTGCAAAGTGCCCATTTCAGACCATGCAACAGTTGTTTGAGAATTGTTTCTTTTATGGTAAAAATCGCACATCATTTACATGCCAAAGAATCAACTCCCAAGGGTGGTGTCATGCTCAAATCATCAGGTGGTCTGAAATGGGTAAACCAACAAGAAAAGAAAGGTCAAGAGGTCTATAGAGTCATATATGAAGAAGTCACATAAACTCATATGTGTTGATGAGCTGTGATCTTCCAGTTGTGTGTAGATATTGGTTTGGGTGTCTGATGTTTTGAAAACATGGGTAGAAGTCATTGTCAGAGATAATATGGATGGTTTCCACTCCAGGTTGTTGCAATATCAGACAATAGTCCTTAATAATAATAATAAATAATAGTAACTTTTTTAACGTCTCAATCTTCTAGCTAGACGCAGTGCGCCCTACTAATCTGGGAGACTCGCTCACACTCACTACCTCTACATTTAATATTTTGCACACAACTCAGCTCGCATGTTCATTTTTGCTGAGGGAAGAAAGCCATCCAACCCAGAGAAAAATCCTTGTGGCATAGGAGAGAAGAACACATCAAACAAACTCAACTCACATATAATCCATGCCCGAGCCAGGACCACAGTGGTGAGAATTTGATTTCAAACAATTGAAACAATTAAAAAATTCCATGGGCCATGATCAAATTCTAAATAATATATAACACCCTAATGAGGATGAGAATGATCTATGAGAAACATGAAAAGGTCTATTATGCCAACAGTCTTGTTCTGGATTGCACACATGGAAAATCTGTCATCAACATCCCTTACACCATTCACTCTTAAACCAAGATGGTGAAAATAAATATGTTATTCTTGTAGATCAGCCGGATCATTAAACAAGAAATTTAAATCACACAAACATATTTTCTACCTGGGTTCAAACCTCTTAAACTAAAATTGTGAAAAAGAATCTGTTATTTTTGAAGGTCATCAGGATCATATTGAACAAGAAGTTTAAATCAGAAGAACTTATTCTACACCTGTTTTAGATCCCTGTGTTATTTTTAAAGGTCATCAGGAATCATTGAACAAGTAATTGAGATCACAAGAATTCTTTTAAAACCTGTCTATCAAGAATCTTGCATAAGTGGTTAGTAGCAAAATAGAATAAATAAACTGATGACTTAAACTAATGAATAAATGAATGAGAAAATGAATGGATGGATGGAGGAATTAATGAATGGATGGATGGAGGAATAAATGAATGGATGGATGGATGGAGGAATAAATGAATGGATAGAGGAATGAATGAGTGGATGGAGGAATAAATGAATGGATGGAGGAATGGATGAATGGATGGATGGATGGAGGAATAAATGAATGGATAGAGGAATGAATGAGTGGATGGAAGAATGGATGGAGGAATAAATGAATGGATGGAGGAATAAATGAATGGATGGATGGATGGAGGAATAAATGAATGGATAGAGGAATGAATGAGTGGATGGAAGAATGAATGGATGGATGGAGGAATAAATGAATGGATGGAGGAATAAATGAATGGATAGAGGAATGAAGGAATAAATGAATGGATGGATGGAGGAATAAATAAATGGATGGATGGATGGATGGATGTAGGAATAAATGAATGGTAGAGGAATTAATGAGTGGATGGAGGAATGAATGAATGAATGAGTGGATTGAGGAATAAATGTAGCAATAAGTAAATGGACAAATAGTTATTCCCAGTGGATGGAATAATGAATTATTAAATAAATGACTGGATGGTTGGATGGATGGATGAATTTATAAATGAAATAATAAATAGATGGGATTGTGTAAGCATGGATAAATGGACAATGAATAGTTAAAATAATGAATGATATTTTTTACTATTGACTTTGTTGTCTTGTATTGTATTGATATATAAGTGATATCAATTTATAATTATGTGTACTTCTTTTAGACAGTGCAAATGGTTCTATCAAGAGTGCTGTACAACTATTAGGTAACTTGGTTGTTGGAAATACCTTAACACAAGATTATGTATGGAGGCAGTGCTTCCCGGAATTTTTCCTGTAAGTCAAAGATAATATGAAAAGCTTTACCACAGGAAGCCCAACCATAGTCGTCATGAGAGATAATGTTGGGCTTCCTGTCTCTCAATGTAAACACAAGCATAAAACATCTATAAGATAAACTGGTCCAATCGTTTCATCCATGGGTTCTCATCTGATTTTCCAATTGATTGATTTTTTTCTTTCAATTCAATAAAAGGTAAAATAGGCCACTTGCACCTCATTTTACTACCAGTACCAGAATGCTTTATATATTTTTTCTTATTCTGATTCATATACCCTCTTGAGAATACTTGGACAATTGACACTAGTTATTTCACAAAAGAATAGGCAAAGCATTCTGGTCATGGTAGTATATGACGCTATAATGGGGGGTGGGGGGTGAGGTGGAGGGGGTATTAGATTTGTGATTTTGCTTTTGTTGTTGGTGCGGTTTTGCAGGTTTTTTTCATTGGCATTTGCAGTTTTACAAATCTTGGGGTTGCGTTTTTTAGCGAATTTTTGTGTGTTTTTTTGTCTATTTTTGTGTGCCATTTTGTAGTTTCCAGGCCCACCTTACACCCCCCCCCCCCCTCTATAATGCAAATGGAACCCTTGTATGACAAAAGACCAAAAAGCTATCTTTGCTCTTTCTTTAGTTATTAATATATACTGATACAATTGTTTCTTTTAACAAACATATTTATTCCTTGTTTACAGTTTAGTAATGACATGCTTGAATAATGAAATACAAAACTGTATGTGTATGGTTATCTACAACTGCATGTCATTACAAAGAAGGTAAGAATCATGTCAACTTGATGGCAAGTTATTAACCAATAAAGTTAGTTCTTGAAATGGTTTGATTGAACTAACTAAGATTCCTTTCTTCAAAGTCTCTCATTTTGACCAGCCACTTATTGGATGACAAATAAACTTATTCTCCAATTGTTGAATAGCCTCTCTGATTTTAACTTCAAATATGATTTGGCTAACTGTTTGTATATAAACAAAAATATGCGACTTTTTAAAAACCAAAAGGATTTTTTTTCCTCAAATCTGGTCCCCATCGTATGTGATACAAAAACTAAAAACTTGTGTATCCCACCCAATAAACTAGTGTGTGTTCATGTTCTACATAATTTGTTACTATCATCTTTGCATGCTTTTCAATAGTAAAATGTCATTGTTGTGTTTTAGAAATGATCTTGTATCATCTCAGAAAGGGTTTAAAATCATGGCACAAGTTTTACATATGTGTGCAGATCACGAGAATCTTGAATGGGGGTGAGTATGTTTAAATAACATATTTATAAAACTCGTTAATATTTTGGTGGAACTGTATGGGATCATACAGATTGGACGCTCATATTGTATATGTGACATTTAGACACTAAGTTAGATAATTACTACTCAATAGTCTTTATTTAGTCAGTTATACTTAACCAGAAACATCAAATCATATCATTTTTGATCTCTTGGTATAGAATTTTATACCCTGTGAGCAGAGGTTCCTTTCTCTTATCTAGAACGACGAGAAAAGTAACCTCTGCCGGTACCCGATAATTACATCCAAGTTTCTGGATGTAAAACATTATGGGCTATCTAATTATAAACTGGTTTTAAACTGGTTTTTCAACCATGCGATGACAGAAAACATCACTTTCCCAAGCGTTAATTAACGTTGATGTTTACTTTTGATTTCAATCAGTCGAGGCCAGGAACAACAAGATTTAACATTAACAATCGCTTTAGCTCTACGCAACATTAGATATAATCTACTCACTAAACAATGTCGTTCTTATATTTCTTAACTGGAGTTTTTGACGACATTAAACGGAGAGCATTTCGCCATCTTTGCTCATAGTACGAAATACGATATTTTAACTTGTCACACAAAAACCTAATCAGTTGACCTTTGGAAAACGCGCATGCTCAACAGGAATAACAACCGGTTGCCGGCAGAGGTTTCTTTTCTCGTCGTTCTAGGTAAGAGAAAGGAACCTCTGCTCGCAGGGTAAGAATTTTATAGACTGAATGGAAGTTTTTATTTATAATTTTTATTTATTTAATTTTATGTCTGTTTTTAATTCTTTTTCTACATACTTAGGTACTTCATACTGGAAACTTTGATCACAAATGGTCATGTTCCTGATCTCTATCAAGGTTTAGAGTTTGACCCCAGCGCACGGTAAATGACATGTTACGATTTGACTAATGAGATTGATTGCATGGGTTTTTTTCTTTTCTTCCATTAACTTTCATCATGATTTTATCCACAGAATTATTCTGCTTGATCTTATTCAAGTGCACCTTACAGGTACGTGCACAGGGAGCCCAGCTTGGTAAAATATCACATAGCAGTTGATGATAATCTATTAGTTTAGATTAGCTCAGGAATTACTGATGTAGGATGAAATAAGATATTCTTTAGAATTTGACTACAGCCCATGGAATTTTGAAGTGTTTCAATTGTTTGATAATGTGTACATTCCTTAAATTACCACAAGCTGTAGTCAAATTGTAAAGAATATATTACACACTATCAAGGCTGAGGTTGTGGACAAGAACTGTGAAAAAGTATATTCCTGTTTTGTCCAGATATATGCCTTACTTAACTGTATGTCCAAATTATACAGATACATGAAAAACATATCATATGCCCTTGGCGGGAATTGAACCCCACGGTTTCGGCTTTCTAGTCAGACATGTTACCACTACACCACAAGGACCAACCACGCTGGATATGCGGCTGGACGATGTAGTATAGGGCAACTGTGGGAGCCGAAACCGTGGAGTTCAATTCCTGCCAAGGGCATAATGATGTTTTTCACTTATATACCAAACGCATTTCATTTCATAATTCACTTCACTTCTATGTTTCAATTTATGGTGTTCAAATTTACCTAAGAGATTAATATCGCCCTGGGACCCCCACAGTTGCCCTATACTACATTGTCACGCTGCATATCCAGCATGGTTGGTCCTTGTGGTGTAGTGGTAACATGTCGCACTAGAAAGCCAAAACCATGGGGTTCAATTCCTGCAAAGGGCATATTATATTTTTCTCATGTATCTGTATCTGTATGTCCAATAATTTTATTTTATGTATTGCTTCACAGGTTCACAAGATGAGGAAACACAACCACACTCACAACCACAAAACGACAAACCTGCCACTAGTGCTGTTTCTGATGAGTCGTTTATCTTTTTTGCACAAGAGTTTGAAAAAGATTCATACAATGTCTTCTCAGAAAAAGAGGGTGACTTCTTTTCTTCAGATAACATGGTAAACAAATGAGCATTTTAGTCAGGCACGTTCATCCTACATGTAGATTCCTATTCTGGCACAAGTCCCCTTCACAGTACCCTGCACCATCTTAAAAGATAGCTAAGCCTTTGCATTGGAACGAGACAAATGTTGAACTTGCAATGATAGAAACCTTTTAACACCCTACGGGACAATTATTCATGTGCCTGTATCATTGCAAGCTCAACATACTTCTTGATTCCATGAAAAGGCCCGGCTACCATTCAAGATGGCGCAGGGAACTGTAAAGGGGACTATTGAAAAAATAAATGACAAAAATAAGGGCTCTTTCTGTTCTTTTCCAGTTGAATGCTGTATTATTCACAAGGTTATTAAGACTTCTTTCATCAGCTTCAGCAATTCACAAGACTTCTCTTCAAAACCGTCACCAATTACTATACACTGCTTTAGGTGAGTGTTGTTATACCGTCTTTTTACAGTTACCAGTTTGTGGTTAATAATAGTTACATATTTTAGGCAGTTTGATGTGTAATATGGCTGCATATGTTACGAGTGAGATGCCTAAATTATAGGATCATCAAAATGCAAATGAACAAGTAAAATATCCATGATCATAAGTTATTTATTATCCAAAGATATTGTTTGTTCTTTTATAAAGCAAAAGGTTTATTTTTACTGGAAAAGCTAGTTATAAACGAGTAAAAATATCGCTGTATATTTTACTCGATCCAGTCCTACTCATGTGCTATTTTAACTCGTCTATGACTAGTTAGTATCCCCCGCAGCCGTTTTAGTGTTGCTATGCAACGCTAATGAGTGGTTGGATAATAGGTTACATCATTATATACCTAAATGGTGTTTTTCTTTTTGTTTTGAGTTCATTTCTTTTCTCATTTGCTCTTCTCATATGAAAAGTCCTTTTCACAGTTCTCGTCAATCAACCTCAACCTCGATAGTGTGTAATATATTCCGAATCTTTAGAATTTGATGACAGATATGTACACATTATCAAAACAATTGAAACACTTGCCATTTCTATAACAACGCATGCTCTGAAGTCGACATTGGCTTTATGTCCAGTGCTCCCTCATTTATCTTTAACCCAATGCCGTTACTATAACAACTGTTGCACAGTCTACTGAAACCAAGTGTCAAACCAGTGGCACTATGGTTCAAACTCTGTGCTAAAGTGAGATTCTCCTCCATGCTCATTGAATTACGATGTTCGTTCATGTGACTCTGAGGGAGAATAACAGTTACTTTTAAAATGATATTTGTTATAGTTATCAAGAACACAAACACTTTATCCACGAAATACAATTAAATAGATGCTGTATGGGTATTCTTTTCTTTGTATTTGATGAATGAGATATAGCAGGAACGTAAAGGTTATTTATTCTTATACCTTCGGCTGACCAGAGTTCATTCTAATATCTATATTCCTTTTCACAGTTCTCGTTGATCAACCTCAGCCTCGATAGTGTATAATATATTCTTTAGAATTTGACTACAGGAATATACACAATATCAAACAATTGAAACACTTCAAGGGTCTTTGTCAAATTGTAAAGAATGAAAGAGAGCTGTGAGGTGGACTATTAGACTAATCAACTCACAACAAGTAACATTCAAACTTGCATTCATTCATTAATTGTTTCAGGCATTTAGTGCTTTAGTTCTTTATGTCGTCAATTTTTCGTTCGTTCATTTATTCATTTGTCATTCATCAATTCGTTCGTTCGTTCTTTTTATTCTATTTCCCATTTGTTTGTTTATGAACATTCTTTAGTTTATTCAGTCAGCCAAACGTTCACTCATTATTAAGTTCACTTCACTTGCTTATTCAACCCATTTATTTGCTCATTTGTTCACTCGTTCATTTTTTGTTCATTCATTCGTTCTTTCTCTTCATTTTATTTTCCATTTGTTTGTATGTAAATTCACTCATATACATTCGTTATTTTATTGTCAGCCAATCATTCACTCATTAATTAGTTCACTCATTAATTAGTTCACTTCAATCGTTTATTCAACCCACTTACATACTCATTTGTTCACTCGTTCATTTTTCTCTTCATGCATTCATTCATTTCCCATCCGTTCATTTATTCACTCATCCATCTACTTATAATGTGTCCCCGATTAGTGCGCCACTATAGTGGTATCTTAGACGTTTTGACACGTTAATGATGATAGTGATTTATATATGCTCTATTTATTCTATTTTTATGATATTCCAGACCTTCTACGTCAAGCCAACGATCCAGCCAATCGTTCTCAGTTCTCTAAAGTGAATTCAACCACGCGGTCTCAGAGGGACAACTTAAGTCCTAGTCATGGGTTCAAACGTGACTTAGTAAGGCTTATTGGAAATATGTGCCACAAAAACAGATCCAACCAAGATACGGTAAACAAACCTGTGTTTGCAAACGATTAGCAATGACACTACGTAAAATAGAAAATCGTCGTTGATGCTATGCTCTATAGGTGGACGTACAGTGACGTAGTTTGTTATGGTTTTTCCAACCAACCTTTGTTAGTAGAACAAAGAAAATTAAAAAATCACTGTTAAAATGGTTGACAAATTAGCATTACAATAACAACACTTGTAAACACTACGCTCACCTATAGGGAGATTTTTTAACGCCGTCGTAACTTAATACAGTAAACAAAAATAAACAAACAAAACCAACAAACAAACAAAACAGACACACACACACAAGATATAGGAATTTTGTTTTTAGAATATTGAACTTGATTACAATATATATTGTATGGAAGACTCCAGTGTAGATGTATACCTCGTTCCCAGGACGTTTCCCTGCCCACGGAAAAGCGAAGGGAAAAGGTCCTGGAACGAGGTTGTGTTGATGTCGGACGGAGTTGTGCCTCTCTCGACCAATGGCTGCATGCGTTACATGTATATAGGTGCTGACCAAGAGGAACGCATGCTCTGAAGTCGAGATTGGCTTTATGTCCAGTGCATCCTCATTTATCTTTAACCCAATGCCGTTACTATAACAACTGTTGCACAGTCTACTGAAACCAAGGGTCTAACCAGTGGCTCTATGGTTCAAACTCTGTGCTAAAGTGAGATTCTCCTTCATACTCATTGAATTGTGATGTCCGTTCATGTGACTCTGAAGGAGAATAACAGTTACTTTTAAAATGATATTTGTTACAGTTATAAAGAACACAAACACTTTATCCACGAAATACAATTAAATAGCCATTTTATTGGTATTCTTTTCTTTGTATTTGATGAATGAGATATAGCAGAAACGTATAGGTCATTTACACCTTATTTCTTATGATTTTTGTGTGATTAAATAGTGACTAAATAACCTCTAACTAAAAACTATTAGGGTGTATCCAATATTGTTTGCACTGAGGCATTTAAAAATTGATGATTAAGTTTCTTTTGCGTAATAATTTATTATAAATAGACACCAAGCTTATTAGGAAGTAATTTTTCTTTGGTTTGGGCATCCTCGTTCTCAGGGCCCTCTCCCTTCGATTTTGGGTGGGGAATGCGAAGGGAGAGGGCCCTGGGAACGAGGTGGTGGTTTGGGTGTTTTTTTTTGTTGATTGGTTTTCATTTAGATATGTTTATTTGCAAATAATCTTTATTTACATTGTCTTTATTTTTGCAGGTACGTGAAAAGGAAGGGATTCCACTTCTATTGGATCACTGTAACATCGATGATCACAATCCCTGTATCCTTGTAACGTTAACTTTTCCAACCGCAGACCAACACAGCGGTCAAACGACTACGCATGCGCAAAAAAAACAACAAGTAAAATGGTCCAGCACACAAATCTGACATTCGCACGGAGTCTATAAGAAAAGATAGAGTGTAAGAGGCCGTTTACATGAGACAGGGTTACCCTAGGTGTAGGGCTAACTCTTATGGTTTTCTTTTCTCTGGGGACTCACAAACAAAAGAGTTAGCCCTGCTAGGAGGGTTACCCTATCTCCATGTAAACGGCCCCTAAGACTTTCATCGCTTTTTTTCTCAAAAAATAAAGACAAATACAAAAGTATACCTTATTATAGGAAATTAACGCTCGGATCAACATACTTTAAATTAACGCGACCTAAATTAACGCGATTCAGAGGGGAAAATGCTTTCAAATGAAGAAAATTAACGCGAAAAGGGGCTAAAGATTTTTAAAGGAAGGAAATTAACGCGATCGAGCCAAATAATAAATCAAAACAAAACTTTATTAACAGCTGCAAAGTTCTTTGACGTGGCATAACAAACGACAAACGTGTAGTGACAAACGAGTAGTGACGATGAGATAGACCCGGAGATGCACTGTTATTTACCAGTCGTTTGACATTTCAGTCCCAAACTCCTAATGTTTACAATGGCAAATTTACCGCTGTGAAAATTTTGCTACGCATGCGTAGTCGTTTGACTGCTGTGTTCAACAGACGCTCTAACTCCTCTCATCCCATTCCCCGCGCGACCTTTGCGTCTCCTCAGTCTTTCTCGGCTGAAACCGCACTCGATCCATCTTCAATCCTTTTTCTCGACGTTTTCGCGTTAAACCATGGATAGTTTTTCAGTAGAAGCTAGTCTTTACGAGGTTTGACTACTATTGTATTATTTTGATCGGCCATGATAGTCTGGATTTTACATTTGAGGGTTAGGGAAAAAATATAGGAAATCCGTAAAGAAAAACGGGAAGAGAAGAGTTAAGAAAAGAAAAGAAAGAAAGAAAAGAAAAAAAATAGAGACAGAAAAGTAAGCAAAGAAAATAATACTGCATGTTATCAATACCATCTGACATACTTTCTGGACGTTGATTTATTGATTATTTAAGAGTAATCTATAGATAAGTAGTCTTTCATAACCGTCCTTAACGTCAATGTGTAGATATCTGTCAATGGGCAGTGTTTGCTTTACGAAACATTTTAGAAGACAATCTTGACAACCAGCAAATAGTAGCCTCTTTAGACAAAAGAGGGATTGTTGATCATTCTAGACTTCACCAGTTTGGTGTTGATATCAAGAAAACTAATGATGGAAAAGTCCAACTTGTCCAAAAGGGGAAAGAATAACGCAAGAGATAACACGTAAAAAACTAAAGATATCCGTGACGTGCTCTAACACGTAAACATACCATTATAAAACTGAACATATCACGTGCTCTAACACGTAAACGTACCATTGGAAAACTAAACATATCACGTGCTCTAACACGTAAACGTACCATTGGGAGACTAAAGATATCACGTGCTCTAGAACGTAAACATACCATTATAAAACTGAACATATCACGTGCTCTAACACGTAAACGTACCATTGGAAGACTAAAGATATCACGTGCTCTAACACGTAAACGTACCATTGGAAAACTGAACATATCACGTGCTCTAACACGTAAACATACCATTGGAAAACTGAACATATCACGTGCTCTAACACGTAAACGTACCATTGGAAAACTAAAGATATCACGTGCTCTAACACGTAAACGTACCATTGGAAGACTAAACATATCACATGCTCTAACACGTAAACGTACCATTGGAAAACTAAACATATCACGTGGTCTAACAAACACGTAAACGTACCATTGGAAAACTGAACATATCACGTGCTCTAACACGTAAACGTACCATTGGAAGACTAAACATATCACATGCTCTAACACGTAAACGTACAATTGGAAAACTAAACATATCACGTGGTCTAACACGTAAACATATCACGTGCACTTTGGTTGTGTACACGAGGTGATCACGTGGTTTTAAATGCAATCTTGGAACTGATTCCATTGGTTCAGTAAGGTTACACATGGTAATCACGAAATCTCATGAAATCATGGAATCAGAATCAGAATCATGAAATCTTGGAATTCCATTGGTTCACGGAAGAACGTTGCACGCTGCAATCGCGTACAATCCCGTACAGAATTTAAAAAAATTATACTATTGTAGCCGCAACAAGAATAATAATTATTGTGTTATAAATGACTAAAATAATGAAAACAATTATAATATTTATGACTATAATAAAGGTGACAAGAATAATGATAAGGTAGTCATTGTCATATATTTCTTACTACAATAAAAGTCAAACAAAACTTAATGATGTCGATGATTGTGCTAATAATAAACTTTATTAGGTAAACAGATTAAGTATTTATGCTTTTTTCCGACCGATCTGGCCCATAATATAACACTAATGTTGTAGATCCTGATTTGCATAAATATTAACTTCAAATTTCTTGGCGAGATTTAAAATGTTTTGTAAAATATGACAGAACTGACCTAGACCTTTTGTAAGTCGTTTACAACATTTGCGTCCGTGTTGAAATGGCGCAGCTTGTGATTAAATCTGCCGATACAACACGGCCGGCTCATGTTGAAAACATTGCTTAGCTCGAGGCGTCGAAGTGTATAAATAAACCAAGGCAACAGAATACGCCTCTTACAGTGTTTTATTTATTTTTTCTTCCTATCCATTTAATTCTTATTGGAAAATTGAGAGAGATGTTTCTTTCCATTTATCTTGTTTTTAGAACATATGATTTGTTATTTAAATTATTGAGTTTACCGCAAACAGAATCGACTTTCAAACACAAATTTTGTTGACTTATTGCCTTGTTGACTTTATCTTCCCAAGCTTTCCGCCCTTTGTTTATGATAATGATTTGGAATATATTTATTCATTTAGAACATATGATTTGTTATTTAAACTGTAAACTTTGCATCAAGGATCTACTTCATTTAACTTTCAAACACAAATGCTGTTGACTTATTGCCTTTGTTGACTTTTCGCCCTTTGTTTATGAATAATGATAATGATAATGATATGGAATTCTTTATTCATTTAGAAAATATGTTTTGTTATTAAACTGTAAGGGTTACATCAAGGATCCACTTCATTTAACTTTCAAAAAAAGTCCTCTTACATTTTGTTGACAAATTATTTTTTATCCTCCGGGCTTTCCGACCTTTATTTGTGATAATGATATGGAATTTATAAATGTAGCGCACTCTTTTTTAATGTGAAATATGTACAAATGCATGCGCTTTGCAATGTCTTCATTTCATTTCCTTCTAATTAGTTCCTTCCTTCATTTGTCATATGTTCTTTTTTGCGTTTTGGTTTGTATTTGCTTTGCGTTTCTTCTCATTTCTAGTCTCGTTACCATGGCAATTCCTTTTTCTGTTACTTTCCTTTCATTCGTATTACCTATGTTAGCTCGTATTATTTTCATTTCGTTTCTCGCATTTTTTTATGGAATTTTTTTTCTCTTTGACTCCCTTTTTTATTTTCACATGTCCAATTTTTCCACAAGCGTGTAGATTTTTACCCAAGTAACCCTAGGTATATCTGTGTACACATGTTGTCAAGACATCAACAATCTTTACTCATCCCTCTGGTTAACAAATACTAACCCGGTTAGCAACTAATAATTTCTAAATAATAGTTGGATCGGACAAAAGACGAACACTATACTCTCGATTCCTTTATCCTTATATTGTTATTTTCTCAGCGCTCGTCAATTGATTGTTGTTGAAACTCTGAGAACCTCTTCTAGCCAATGCTCGCAGAGATCGAGTCAGTTATAAAACTGGTCTGATTTGCATACCATATGTACCTCAAATGACAGATGCAACTTTGTGGACACAGAACGAACGCCTGAGTTAACCCTCCGGAAGAAGTAGCCAAGATTAAAAGTATCTAATACAGTTTTACCATGGTTTTGCTATTCTCATCTCTTCTGGTACTATTGTCTGTTGGTAAAGGACAGTTATTAGGTGAGTTTTGATGGTTTTTCGTTTGAAAACATTCACTTTTTCCCTATCTTTCTCATCTCTTGATGATTGGAAAAACAACACTTCGTTAAACGCGGTAGTAATCCGGCGCACGGATTTCAATATAAAATTGCAATAAATCGGTATCGAGAAGAACGACAAAAAAAAAACATTTCTAACATTACTAACATTTCATTGAATGTAACAAAATATCCCCTTCCTAGTTTTAAATGCAGTAATTATATTTAGAAAGGAAGTATGACCCCATTTTCGTTAACTAGAAGTTAAGAAATCCTCCATCGTATCCGTCAATATAGACCTCCGCTGTTCTTTTAATAGGTAGATAACAACTAATTTATTTCATTGGTAAAGCCTTTGCGCATTTGTGAAATTGCGTGAATAGAATATATCTTTTTTCTTTCTTTTTTTTTCTAATTTGAGTGAGTTTTCACGATGGCCTAATACGATCCTATACAGGTAACAACGTTGTACAAAAAGCCTTTAATCTTTCTTTCAGTAATTAAGAGAACATTGTTTAATTCTCTATATTTGAAATTAATAATGACAAGTTTTGTAGTCAATAGCAATCAATCGTATTCGATCATTAAAAAGAATCGAATTTTGTTACAATCAAAATTGAAACAAACGCAATGGTGTTACAAAATCATAAAAAAGAATCGAATTTTGTTACAATCAAAATTGAAACAAACGCAATGGTGTTACAAAATCATAAAAAAGAATCGAATTTTGTTACAATCAAAATTGAAACAAACGCAATGGTGTTACAAAAAGTAACTTTTTCACTGACGATCAGCATGCAGATTTCGCGACTAGTGGACAGATTGTTTTTTGTTCAATTGTGAAAAGAGACCAATGTTTTGCATCTTAGTGGGGTTGTAATTATGCTCCTAAAAGATAATCACAATAATTTATATTTGGTTTGAAGAATTAATTGATTGAATTATCACCTTTGAAAAAAAACTTGAAATTAATTGGAAACAATTTTATTAGAATTTTCTGATAAAGTAGAAATAATGGACATTAATGCACGAGAGCTTGTTAAATAAACTTTGAAGAAATTAGTTTTTGCTACTGAATGCTAGATGATTCTGCATGCAACATTTTTGTATTTCTGTGTAAGGGTTTTTTAAGATGAAATTCTAAACAGATTGACTCACTGGCGGTGAGAATACGTGTGCAAAGTACATCTGGATTTCCATTATCATTCAAAATTCAAAATGCATCATTGAATGCACTGTGAGGTGTATTTGACGTGTATTGATTTAGATATTGTCAGTATTGTTCTTTAGAGATCCTATTGGAAGGGTCGTATAGAGACAAGAGAGCAATATCCGGTATTGCTTCTACAACCCAAAACTACTTATTCGTCCTTTCAGTATTACAAGTGGTAATACTTTATAGGAGATGTACGTGCGACAGCTGCAGTTACGATCCCGTTTCTATAACAACCGTCAAGTTTGTCACTGTGTAGACTCTGTATCAATATATTTAAATGGATTTTTTTGTGTTTCTTTTAAAAAGAAAATCTCTCTAGACTGAATTTTTCCAGACGTTTCTCTTTTTAGGCATCGTGTATAGTAGTGTCTTGATTGCTGTTAGTCCTTTTACAGGGAATAAATGAGCGCATCCTAATAACAAACAAGAAGAGATTGAAGTGTCAATAGGAGGAAATGCACAAAATCCTATGTCAACGGAAAAAAATAATAATCATAATTAAAAGTTCACTTCGTTGGTACTTAAGCGCTGACATCATGAATTGCAAACTGGCGCGGTTTGCCAGACAAACGTAGCTGAAAAATTAATGTTATTGGAGTGTGCTTCAACAAAATGACGTTTAGGATGTTATTCCTTGACTTAACGTCCAAAACGACAGGAAATTCCCTAGTCCAGAGTTGAACCCACTTTTATTGTGATCTGAAGATGTCAGGTGCGCGCGCGGGGGTAATATTTTATCCAACATCGATAGAAAGCAGTGAAATAACTCTCAATAGTAGAACAAGACCGCACGCGTATAAAAAAAATCTAAAAAAATTTCTTTTGTGAAAATTGAGCCCAGCCTTAGCTTGGGCTAGAAATCCCCCTTCTATTTTTCTGTGTCCATTAAACCACTTTCTTCTCAAGTCTATAAGAAACACCGACCACGGCACTCTTGAAAAGCAGGAACTTTTTTTTTTTATCATATTTATCCATTCTTTGTTTATATTTATATATATCTTATTACATCATTATTTTCTCTATATATTTATTTATTTTTATTCATTGTATAACTGAAGAGTTTTTCCGTGTTTAAATAAAGTTATTATTATTATTATTATTAGGTAAAGCATGCTCTTCATCACTGATTGAAAAAAAGTTTTTTTCTTCGATATCTATTCTAATAACTAAAATATAAGTTTTCACGACCAAAACTTTGAAACTCTATTTATAAAGTTATGAATATATTTAAATTCATTCAAACAAAATATTTAAGAACATTTCATTGAGCTCTACGTACTGAAAAATTAATTGTCTTGCTGTTAATTTTACGTGCACGCCAATAGGTTTTATCTTGCTATTGTCATGATATATTAATTCCATTTTTTACGGTGTTACAAATATCATTCTATTACTTATCCATTATTTATCAAATGGAAACTAGCGAGTAAGCTAGTATAGGCTGCTTCTTATTTATACTCGATCAGTATCCGTATTTTACTCCGACGAAGGGCTAAAGCTCGTGAAACGTCGGTAAAGTTAAGTCAACTTTTTTTACGGTTTTACAAATTTCATTCTGTCACCTTTTCATTATTTATTAGTCTTGATGTATTTTCTTTGTCAGTTTTTCCTGTCATGCCCTAATTAATGTTTTTTCTTCTTCTGAATACTGAGCACTTGTCTAGACTAGCCCTGATCACAGGTGGGCAGTACTTTATAGAATTGTCATGTGACATGTCATGTGTTAACTTGTATACGTGCATCATTAGCTCGCGCGCAATGCATTCTGGGTTGAGCTCAAGAAAAAGTGACAAGCCCAAGCCCCAACAAAAACAAATTGAGCCAAAATCTCGATCTTAAAAAATATTGTGCAACGTACCTACTGCAGAACAAATCGTGCGAGATTGTATTTTTGGTTTTCACGTGACGTCATCAATTTTTTTATTTCGGAAATATTAGTTATATTTACTTCTGGCAGTAATACTCTTTAGATCTCCCCTAAACGAACGTTTGTGCTAAATCTTGTGTCTTTGCTGTGTTTTGGTATTGAAATATAAGCGAGACAAATTGTGTCACGCAACTCTAGTCACGCATCTTTAGTAGTCGAAAATCAAGCTAGATTCATGTCCGTTTAGTATTTATCGATGTTTGATTGAGCTCAAAACCTTAGAATTATCATTAGAAAGCTAAATTACTGGCATTTTTGCCCTAAATTTAAGGAATTTTGTTTTTTTTGCAAAGTTCGGCTTTTGGCCGCCACGGGTCTGGCTCAGAAGGAGACCAACATGGCGGCGCCATACATTTCACTGTAATCAATGCGCATATTCACTGGCTTCGTATTTAGTCACATTTAGTCCATTTAAGCTCAAATTTTAGCAAATCATAAATTGGTCATCTGGCTTTAAGCTAGTGTGGCCTAGGTTGCTATTTGCATCGCAGAAAAGATCTGGTTAATGATATAATCAACACAACCGGAAATGCTTTTGCCATACATTTCTTACTAAAAATCTTTAGTAATAGTTGGCTATAACTTTGCCAATATTCATTCTTCTGACCTCATATTTGCTAACACTGCTAACTAAAGTATGTGCTTCATGAATTCAGTGATTGTTTACAGTTTAAGCGACAATTTAAGGACTTTCAATTTTTTCAATTTTAGGCCTCTTTTAGAATTGGCCGAGCACTCTATCCCCCCCCCCCCCCCCCCCTTCAATCAAATAGCAAATGGTCTGTTTCTATAAACAACTGTTATAAGCACAATAAACAATTGATTAATTGATTAAAATACTTATCCGTTTATTGCTTTCAAGGACTATCTACAACATATGTGAAAGTTGGTTGCTATGCCGACAAAAGCAATACTACACGACCTCTACCTGATCTCCTTGGCAACTATTACTACTCTATGACGTGGAATAATATTAGTGACGTCATTCTTAACTGCTCCAGGCTAGCGCAAACTAAACGACACAGGTAACCCATTAATATTGCAATTTGCTCTAGGGGCGGTTGTACGAAACCTGAATTCACTGGATAAATCCCTAACCAACGGATAAAACTAATACAAATAATATTACAATACTAATACTAATACACTGGATAACTCATCTATTTATCCAGGCTTCGCACAACTGGCCCCTACAAAAATGATTTTCAATATTGTGAGACAAGTTGCTGGGCAAATTGCATCGCGGTGCAAGTTGCTGCCGGTTCCGTTGCGAAAGTAGATGTTCACTTCACTTTTACAATGTTGTCTGCGACAAAAAAAATCAGTGCAAGACAGCACTTGTGTCGCAACGGCATTGCGAGTCAAGTTGCTAATAAGATTACACAGTGAGAAAGCGCATTTAGCTCTTTATGAATGAACTTAATATATCAAAATTTCAACAGTCCTCTTCACAGCTCCCTGCGCCATCTTGAAAGGTAGCCGGGCCTTCGCATTGAGACGAGACGAAATTGAAATTGCAGTGATAGAGACACGTGTATAATTTTGCCCAGGTCCTTCTTAGGTTATGTTGTTTATACTGCAACCATGCTATCTTCAACACAAATTGACTCAAACACATTTATTTATTAAGAAAACCTTTTATTATCCCTGTGTACTGCAGGTTGGTATTGGCTGATTTACATACATTAGTCCATGATTTGTGAGACCCCTACATGTAGTTACTATTGCATTTATTTCATGTGAACTCTTCTCTATCCATATCAACTGTACAGTTATCACCATGACACCTATTAATGATAATAATAATGATAATTAGCATTAGTCAAAGAGCTCAATACAATCTGTTGTGACATTAAATATGATTATCCTTTCGTTATTATTGTGAATTATTATGGATAATTGTATTTTTACATATCTGATATTTCTCTATTGTATTGTTGTTTTCGTTCAGATAATTTATTCATTTAAATCCTTCAAATCTTTACAAACAGAAATCTTTATTCAATTCAAATTCTCGTTATTCCACAATAAATATTTTAAAAGTATCACATATGTTTTGGTGATACTATTTTGTCTATTTTGGAGAGCTTTAATTGTAAGTTAATAAGCTTATATAAAACGTAAACATTTAAAAACTAGACTGTCAGGTGCATTTTTCGATTGTCTAGCTCGAGGTAGTTGTTATTCACAAATATAAGCTTATTATATTATTACTGGTTAATATTTTACAAACGAAAATTTAATAGACCTTTTGCTTTACGATTCAGCTGAATTAGAGCACATATAGAGCAAATATTTAGCATAATAAGAAAGTATCATACCAGTTTATGTTGTCCAAACAAACCGACCCGCGGGAAACCGATTGTTTTCCTTTTCATCTTGGAACCTCAATCATAAGATCCTGGCCTTTCAGCTTAAATATCAACGTCTGGCTTGAACCATAGATAGGTTGTAGTTGCATTTCATTGTCCTGGTCATCCATTTCGAGATCATATAGTAACAACATTCCCTTGAAGAAGACCGCCACTGCTGCTACCGCCTAGAAGCCATTTTGTACGAAGCGAGTCTTACACACTTGTGACGTAACAGATCACGTGACACCGAACGACCCGTAATTCACGGGATGCCGAGGGACGATACAAAAACCGCGAAAAAAATACCTAAAATTTTCAATTTCTGTTTTTTATTACCTTTATGATGTTTTATGTAGTTCTGTAGACATTTTAACAAAAACATGCTATTTATGGTGGGAGTTGCCCTTTAATATATCAAGATATCAACAGTCCTCTTCACAGCTCCCTGCGCCATCTTGAAAGGTAGCCGGGTCTTCGCATTGAGACGAGACGAACGTTGAAATTGCAGTGATAGAGACACGTGTATAATTTTGCTCGTGAGGTGTTAAAAGGTCTCTATCATTGCAAGGTCAACGTTCATCTCGCTTCGATGAAAGGCCCGGCTACCTTTCAAGATGGCACAGACAACTGTGAAAGGGACTATTTCCATTTTCTCAAGTTTCGCCACAACTAGTAGTGGCGTTAATATTCTATTTTTGTTGTTCTGTCAGGTATTTTGGTCTTCAACACTATGGAGAGTGTTGGTCGGGAAAGAACGCTGACATTACTTACGCCCGCGATGGCTCGAGTGACGCATGCGTCAATGGTGTCGGCAAAAAAGGAGCGAATTTTGTGTACAAGTTTTTGAATACCATCGATCAAAGTAAGTATATTATATTGATTATCATTATATTTATCACGGTATCATCATCATCATTTTTGCTACATTATATCTTTATCCATATCAAAGTCTGTGTGGCATTTGCCCTACACTTGTTTACGTTTATTTTCGGTCAATTTTCCCTGCAATTTTTACCAAAAATATGTACAAATGTAAGATTAGCTTCTAATATCTGGTTATCAATAGGTTGTGACATGGGCTGGCATTCCACCAAAGATCTATGTTATCAGATTTCTGCTAATGTCACACCTACTCTAGACCTGGCCAACGAATACTGCGCAAGGCATCTTGGATCCTTTTACCTGGCCAATACATCGAACGATATATCATCTCTTGACCGATTCATTGTAACCCTTGATCTGAACGAACAACTCAACACCACCAACTGTATTGTGCTAAAGGACAACATTATCCCGTACGGGGGGATTCTCACCTCTTGGAACTCTTCCATGCCTCCCCTTGCGGGGGGTCTAATAGCTAACAGCCTGGGTACTGGGTACGAGTGTGCAGTTAAGGATGTTAATGGCAAGTGGTATCATCTTAACTGTGATTTAAAGACCTGTAAGATACTATGCAGTAAAAATAGAGGTAATATTAAGGGCTGAGCTATTAATAGTCACAGTTCCCCGCGCCATCTTGAAAGGTAGCCGGGCCTTTGTTTTAAAGCGAGACGAACGTTGAGCTTGCAATGATAGAGACACGTGAATAATTCCCCCGTGAGGTGTTAAAAGGTCTCTATCATTGCCATCTCAACGTTCGCCTCGTTTCGATGCAAAGGCCCGGCTACCTTTCAAGATGGCGCCGTCTCGATGCAAAGGCCCGGCTACCTTTCAAGATGGCGCAGGGAACTGTGAAGGGGACTATTATCCTTGTTGATATTGGTTGTTCATACTCACTGAGCTTTTTATCCTTATAAAAATAATAAAATAATGATGAGGGTTTCATGCGAAACGTCACCCGTGCTCAATGTACAAAGTGACTCGATAAGAGCATTTCAAAAATCGTTGTCGCAGCCGAAGCTACAGACCACCACAGGCCTGCAAAGGTTGTCAGTATTATGAACATAATTTGTGATCTATTACACGTTTTTTAAAGAAATATCAGTGTTTCACCATTTACCACTGTAACAGTGTTATGGTCATATAACACAAACACGTCCAAAATATGCTATGGATAAATCGATAACAATTAAGAGAAGAAATGCTGACTCCGTCTCGGTTATTATTCACCAATATGCACTTCGCACTCGTTGAATGATTGTTAATTATAACTTCTTTTCAGACGTGTCTCCCCGTGATGGTTCATTCGCGATGGTTCAAGAATATTCCTACTTTAAGAACAACTTATTGCGTTGGCTAATAGTGGATGACGTCCAGCAATGTGCACGTGAATGCCTCGTGACAGACACGTGCAATTCGTTCAATTTTCAACACAGTTCACGTGTGATAGGGTCTAGGTGTGGTTTGAACAAAGGAAGGTCAGCGGACTCCTTGAGAGATCTAACATACTCACCAGAATATCATTATTATGAAAAACGTTAGTGAATATATCACGTGCAAGAAGTATTGAAAACACCAAACCTCCACCGAAGATGTTTTTTTTTTTATTGTGGGCTTCCTATGTCATAGAAGAGAGACTGGGAATCTTAAACATAAAAACAGGAATCCAATCATAAATGGAGAAGGGAGTGGCCTGCAGATGAGGTTAGAGACATTTATTTCGAGAATGGTCCAGGAGGAGAAGTCGTAAAGGGGAGGCAGGTTGGAGTTGAAAAACGCAAAACCCCATCATAATTTGCGGCTAAAAAATGCAAATGCAATGAATATACAAAACTTGACCAAAACCGGACCCTAAGGATTAACCTCCTTTGCAGGCTAATCCATAGTGATTCCTTTGTTGACTTGATCGGAATTCCTGTGTTGAAATATTTGTCAAAGAAGAACTGGGGACGAGTGAAGAAGATAGCCTCTCGGGATCCCTTTTTTCTCCTCACCACAGGAAGTCCGATGAAAAGAGAAATAAGATATGCCTAAGGAGGCTGGATATGAACGATAATTTTTCACCGTAGAAAAACCTTTTTCATCGCTCACCGCAACCGAATATGAAAACAATCCGCAAACCGCTCAGTTTTGTACAGCCGTGCATCTATAAATAGAGAGTTTAAGATTCACGTTTACGCCAAACGTCAAAACTAACCGATTTTTTTGCGTTTACTCTCATAAACAAGGTCCTTATGTTGTTTGTTAATCACATTTTATTCATTGAGATATTTTGCGCAGTTATTTGAAGCTTTTAAAGCAATATTAGAAAGGCCAATCTGACGTTTGGCGTTCCCGTAAACGTGAATCTTAAACTCTCTAATGTAAAAAATAAACGCACCAAACCCGAAACCGCATAACCGCAAACCTTTACGCGTCTACAACACTGGACTTTTTTTCGGTCAGGAAGAAAACCCGTAGAACCTTAAATCCCTTGTGGTAAATAAAAGAACACCACATCGAACAAATTAATTACGTGGTAAAGGAAAGAACAACACATCGAACAAGCTACACTCACATACACCTATTTCTAAAAAGTTTGTCAGGCGATAAGCGATAAGAAGGTAGTATAGGCCATTCCAAGATCCAAGAATAGCTAGAATAAAGTGTTTCAGGACCTTATTCTTGTCAAGAACACGGAAACTTGTGTTGAGATATTCCGTGTTGTTTGTTGACCACGAAACCATTATTAAATCTCGATTATTCGCGTTTAATACTGATTATTACTGATGAATAACCTATATCGTAGACCATTTGGCGACAATACAATATACAATACAATATCTTTATTTAATAGGAGGCAATAACCATTTACAGTATAGGTGAAATAGGTGTATCACACTGATCCAAGTGAAATCAGTCGAACTAAATAATTGTAACATAAAATAAAATGATTGTAAATATATATAATATATAAACGTTTAAAAAATATATTCCTGTACAGTCACGTGACCTATTTGAAGAACAAAAGGCGTATTCTACTGAGCCGAATACAATAAGCATGATTTTCCTTAATAAATAAATAATAGTATAGTAATTTAGTGCAACACTGCCGACTTCATCTGTAAATTATACATGTACATTAAAGTTAAAAAAACATTATGTAACCATTTGTAATTATATTTTTTTTATTGTTTATTGTTTCTGCCATATTACAAGGTATACATATATTATATAAAGTTATATATAAGAAAATTACAATGCAATCAGTATGGCTAAATACAATTAAATATTAATTATGGTGTAATATGGCAAGGAGGCCTCTGGAAATATAACTACTTATCCACCTGTATATCGATCTTGCCTTTTTTCAAAAAAGGTCCACAATACTGGAAATATTGACTAGTGCCGATTCTAAGACCGGTATAAATGACGCGGTAAACAAATTTTTAACTGAGAGCATCCCGCGAACGTGGACCGTATCCTTAATGCAAATGAATACAAACAATAGGTTTTGCTCATTGGCATTAGATTCGACACTTGAAGATGCGCATTTGAACTAAGCATAAAAAGTAAAATAGACCACAGTTCTTCTAGCTCGATCAACCCCAACCTCGATGGCGTGTAACATATTCTTGAGAATATGACTACAGCCCGTGGAATTTTTAGGTGTTTCAATTGTTTGATAATAACGACATTCCTTAAATTACTACTGGCTGCAGTCAAATTCTAAAGAATATATAGATTATATCACACGGTGGCGCAACGTGAAGCCAACGTGTAATGTTCATTTTTATTATATGGACAAAAAAGGCGGGAAGAAACATTTTTTTAGGACGCGCGCGTACATACGGGACATTTGGTACATAACCTTTTTTATACTTTCACTAGTTGAAATATGGAAAAAACGAGTGTTTTAGTTTCCGGTAAATATCCATATAACAATAGACGCTACTAGAATTTCAAGGCTGTGGTTGATCGACGAGAACCGTGACTATCTAGAAAGGTAAGAAAATGTTTTTCCATTTTCTTCATTACGAACTCAACTATAACACACACTACCTTTGCCGACTATAATTTAAAGGAAAAATAACACCAAGACTGTTTTAAGGACATAATAGAGTGGATTTCGTATGACTGTGCAAACAGCACGGACACAGCACGGTACAGTACAAATAAAATTTAGAGAGTTTTTCCTGTGCCTATCAAAACACCACAGGTTACGGCAGTGATTTCGAATGTCTTTATAGAAACTACGGCACGAACACGGCACGGCCGTGAAGGCACGGCACGGTCACGGCAAAAACTTCGAATCTTTTTATATAAATTACGACACGGTCACGGCACGGTACCGTACGTTGCACAGTCATACGAAATCCGCTCTAGACACACTTCATTGCGCAGCATATGCTAGCGTCAATAGCAAGTAAAGTAAGTAATATATGCCTGCTTCGGGTCCTGAAGTCGCCATTATTTAATGCAACTTAGTGCGATTTAACGCGTTTTAAGGGTATTAAAATATAGGAAAATCAGAGGCGACATCAGCGAGGCAACATCTGCGAGGCGACATCAGCGATTTAGGGCGATTTAAGGCGACTTCTAAGTAAAAGGACCCGAGGCAGGTCTTAATATATCCTTTGTCAGTAGTACAGCTTGCGGTAAGCCAAATAATATAAACATCAACAAAAAATAGAACTATAGCACATCTTTTATTTCTACTCGTTGACTAATATACACTTATAGCGTATTTAAAACGTCCCAGCTCTTAAAAGCAACAAGCATGCATCAAGCCAAGAACGAAATGAATCGGTGCTGGTATTGTGCTGGTAATGTGACTTGTTTTCTAAAAACCTTATAAAAGATGTGCGCATTTTCACGCGTGCGACACGGGTGAAAAACGCACGGCGCATGCGTAAGCAAAACAAAAGAGTAACTAAAGATTTTACGAAGGGTTTCGTGTTTTCTTGTGGTTATATATTAAGCGAATTTCTCTTGTATTATTTGACAAGGGAAAGAAAACAACTAATGTAATGTGTTAGGGAAATATAAGCACTAACTTTCCACGAACTTTCTTAACTTTTAAGATTTACCAAACGCCGGTAAATCTCCAATGGTTTTATTGTAAACACGACCGTCTTCCGAGCGTGCGCAGTGCGTTTTTCACCCGTGTCCACGCGTTCTTGTTATTGTGTTACAGCAATTCTGATTCCAATACATTAATTATGAGCACAAAACCAGCCTTTATTTTGGTCTTAGCTTAATGCATGTTGCTAGCGGCGACGTTTTTTGAAATATGTGTAACTCAAATCAAGGTTGTAAAATGAATAACTGTTCGTGACATTGTAGTGCTCGGTGTTGCTTTTATCGTATCCAAGGGAGGGGCTGAAATTACTGTTAACCCGTTCTGTAAACGTTGACAATGTGTTCCATTAAAGCGGATTAACAAAGCTTTACCGGTCTATTTATGTGTTTCGTTTATAGGAATAAAACATACTCTTAACTCCAGACAGTAATGTTAACGCTTAAATAAGTACACTTGTTAATTACTACATTAATGAAAAAAGCGATGAAAGCCGTGTACTTCATAGTTTTTTTTATATGGAGCCCGTACGAATGGTTAGATTTGTGTGATGGATCATTTCACTTGTTTTTTTTTCGCGCATGCGTGGTCGTTTGACCACTTTTTTTCTACTTATCAAATACATCCTTTTACCCAGAGCTCCTCCTTTCCCCTTTAGTTACAAGGTCACGTGCTCTCTTGAGTCAAATCTCAAATATTGGCTAATGTTCAACGCATGCGTAGCACAAACAATGTATGCGAGTTTTGATTGGCTGAAATACGTGTATCTGAAATTACTCTTTTCCCGTGCTGTAAGCGTTGACAATGTGTTCCATTAAAGCAGATTTACAAAGCTTTACCGGTCTATTTATGTGTTTCGTTTTTAGGAATAAAAAATACTCTTAACTCCAGATAGTAATCTTAATACTTTATTGAGTACACTTGTTAATACATTAATGAGAGGACCAGTTACTGTTAAATTATTTAATGACAGAAAACCGTTTACATTAATGAAGTAAACTCATTAGTAAAATAATGGTCTGTTGCACGAATATCCGACACTGTACAAGTAGAAAACATTTGTTTTCAAATTGGTGGACAGCAAACAAGAAAAAGTCTGCGAAAGAAAGCTTTCTTTTAATTTCATGATTAAAACATCCATAAAATGTTCATTATTTTAGCTTCCTACTTTCTCCTCTAATTACCTCAATTCTACCGCAGAAGCGTTCCGCTAATTATGTTTTATACGAGTTAATAAATGTGCTTTTAAGTAAATTACTTTTCAACTCTGTATACTTTTGTGCGGTTACGAAATAACTTCACTTTCAAGTGCCGCTGAAGTAATTTAAAAACTCAAATTAAAGTCTTGTCTTACATAAAAAAAAGTCTTAATAAATAAATGAAATTTTGACCAAAAATACTTGCGTATTTGAGAAAATTTTGTGTTATATATAAATTGCGCGTGTAAACGTCGAAGATTGGCGCGTCAAATTATCACGCTTATCGACACAGCGGTCAAACGACTACGCATGGGTGGCATTATGTGCGGTAAATTTGCCATTGTAAACTTTAGGAATTTCGGACTACGTGTTGAGTCGTATTATAAGAATTAAATCCCCTGAATATATAAGCTTGAAGTTTCGTGTACATAACCTTTGTAAGTTATATTGTGAAGCTACCATTAATTTACACTTTTATGAGAAAAAAGCGATGAAAGTCGTGTACTCGTGTACACGTGTCCGTACGAATGGCTAGATTTGTGTAATGGATCATTTCACTTGGGTTTTTTTCGCGCATGCGTGGTCGTTTGACCACTGTGTTCTATTTATCAAATACATCCTTTTACCCAGAGCTCCTCCTTTCCCCTTTAGTTACAACTGGTCACGTGCTCTCTTGAGTCAAATGTTAGTTAATGTTCAACGCATGCGTAGCACAAACAATGTATGCGAGTTTTGATTGGCTGAAATACGTGTATTTAGTTGTGTTTTTTTTTGGTATCACTACTGTGCAGCAAGACCTCTGGGGCCGGTTGTACGAAGGGTGGATAAAGTTATCCGCGGATAAAAGTTATCCACTGCATAGGTTTTTTTATAGATTTTATCCGCTGGATAAGGATTTATCCGGTGGATAGCGCTATTCAGGCTTGGTACAACCAGTCCCTGTTCAAAAATACCGCTAGCCTAGCTATTTAGATTCAAAATGGCTGCCGTTAGCAATGTTCTTACTTTGATTTCAATAATTTAGATGTTCTATTTTTAAAAGTAATTACTCATAGATATACATTATGCCCTGTTCAAGTCTATCAATCTACGTCAATGCAATATGTCATGTATGTGAATCACATTTTCTGACAAGGTTCACCATTAGCCAATCAGCGTTGAGAACGGACTGCCTTATCTCTGATTGGATTAAAATTAGCTATTTAATTCAAGGCATTTTATGGTGGCAGAGGTGAAGATTAAAATGCTCTACCGTACATTTTAAGCTGATGTTACACGCGACGATTTTCAGCGACGATTTTTCGCGATACGGGTTGACAATTCTTAATATGTGTTACGCGAGCCGTTTTTTCGCGCAATATTTCTACGAATTCAGCATGTTACACAGGGCAATTTTCCGCGATTTCTGTAATGGCAATATCATTCCCAGCTCCCAAGCAGAAGTTGAAGTTGAATCAAAAACTCGCAACGTGTTGCGGTATCCGAAAATCTGCGTACGTGGCCTGTAACACGCATCAGTTTTTGGCGTAACGGCGTATCGTGAAAAATCGTCGCTGAAAATCGTTGCGTGTAACATCACCTTTAAATATCGGTCCTAAGGTATAGAATGATATGCTAATAACGGCGTTTTAAGAAAAAATGGAAGAAATTAATTATTAATTATCATATAATTTGATTATTCTTTAAAAAGAATTCAAATATTCTATATCCATATCAAATAAAACGTACTCTGGACATAAAAGATAATAAAATATACATTTATATATGAAAAAAGAATATACTAAAGTTTGGCTATTTACAATTTAAAAATCGACTTTACGTACATATATAAATATATAATTGTTGAGGTTGCAATCTTTTAATATCGTTTTTGTAAAATACGTTTAAAGCGCAAACCGAGATTGCAAGATTTGATCTGTTTTCCCTGTATCGTCTTCACAAATTAAATTCTCTTCCACGTAGCAAAACAGCCGATTGGTTTCATCATAGTCGGTGCTAGCTTAGAAACAAACGCTCTTTCGCCCCTCTTTCAGCGGGGACAAAAGGAGCGAAAGGAAGGTTTATGTTCTCATCAAGCTAAGTCCCGTTCGCACTTCCCCCTTGGTTTTTCTACATGTTTTCTTTTTCTTTTCTTTTTCAGTTCACATTAACTTATTTGTAATTAGTCTTAAATGTAGATTGCCAATAAAGCTGTTAAAAAAAAAGTCGTGGCCATGCTCATGTTATAATTTGATGTTACACTGCATGTTTAAGTGCTTATATCACCTAAAATGTTAGGGTCTAAATCAAATCTATATATATCATTTAAAGATTCTTTGCGCTGAAACAAATTTTAATTTTTTTAATTGGAATTTTCCGTTGACTTTTTATGAGCTTACAAATTTCAGTATCTGAAGACCCTGTCCGAGTTTGTAACGTCATCATAGGAACACCATATCTAGAGATAAGTAAAACATTAGAGGAAAATAAGCAGTTATTTATTCGCTTGGAAAGGATTTTCAAACTTTAATGGCAAAATCGATCTTATCAATGATAAGCCGAAATTAGCCAGAGTTTGTTTATATTCCTACGATGACGTCACAGCAGGATTTCGACCAACCGTCCATGTTAAAAACAGGTACAAAAATTTCTGGGATTTCATTGCTTATCTTAAATGTCCTACGTTTAAGAGTAGTTTTAGCTAAAAGCTGTGTAGGTGATATAGGCACTTTAAACCATTAGATATGCGATGGGGGAGTTACGCAATTATACTTAAAACAAATTCGAGCATAGCTTTAACCTTAAAATTAATTAATCTTGCGCAACAAAATCATCTGCAACAAATATCATGCAAAGCCGGAAAAGGTATCCTGGACAACCTAAACGGCATCCTGCTACATGAAACTATGAATAACTATGAATGGTCCGTTCCTAAAGAATCAGAAAAACACAATGGCGTTAGTTTGCTTTTAAGCGTAATTAAAACAATAATTAAAATTATACTTGTGCTAATCTTGCCCGTTTTATTCTCGGAAATTGTGCGCCCGCTTACAGTAAACGGACAGTAAAAGATATGACGGCAGAAATAGAACAGAGAATGACGTAAAGCGACTGGGTTTGAACTTGACTGTTATTGCTTAGCGTTTATTGTGATGATCAACACTGAAAGGAATACTATTAAACTTAAGCCCTTAGGTGTCGGCTACTGATTTATTTTGTATCTAATGGAGGATATAAATGGATTGACGTTAGCTTGAGATTTCTGCTGAGAGCAAAGAAAGTAATGTTTATCAAATTCAGTTTAGCCGAGTAATAGATTATTCACCGTTTAAAACTGAAGTGGGTTTCAAAACAAATAACTACAATATACATTATACTCAATACAATAAACTTTATTTTAAGAGGGAAAATAAGGAGTAAACATAAAATGATATGAATATTAATTAAGATTTTTTTATTATTTTATTATTTTACTTTTTAATGTGGCAATCACTAGAAAGCTATTTTCCCGAGCGTCTTCACCAAGTGATGTCTCAGTGAAGGCCCGGGCAAACGGTCACCAACCGATTTGCTTCAACCATCGCCATTCAACAAAATCGAACAGATATTGAAGCAAATGTTGAAACCGTTTGCTTAACTGATTTTCTAAGTCACATGATAATAAAACCTTAGGGATCGTTAATATTCTCATCGACGGGGGTTGTGCATATTGGCCGCTAAGTTGTTTATACTTTCCCGCTATGTTTCATGTTTTGTAGGATATCACTTTCTGCCTGCTGCCCACACCACGGCCATTTTAGTACATGCACTTGCCCCTCAAAACAACCAGACCCCCCCTCGCGATATCTAACAAACGGTTCTTATTAGGAAAAAAAATATTTACCAATCTTGTGACTCTTGTGGCCAGTTACCGTAAAGCTCACAATGTAAAAAAAACATGGCCGGGTCGGTGTTTCTTTGAAACCGAATTTGAGCCAAAAATGTATACTCGGATTGGGCTTTGACGAAGGAATGACGTTGAAAATAGTAAGTAAGTTAAGTAACATTCCTTTTCATAGTACTCAACTACCTATTTAAAGTGATGAGAGATTCACGTTACTAAATAACGTTATTTTATCATCTTTCACCGCGATTAATTACTAATGTGCATTTGTAAAGCGCATTTGAGCATTATTTTGAATGAATAAGCGCGCAATACAAATTCCGCATCATATTATTTCACCCCAAAACGTCCGCAAGTAACTGTCTTTTTATATATGATAGGTAATATAATGAAATTTGTAACACCGTAAAAAATGTTGACTTAACTTTACTGACGTTTCGAGCTTTAGCCCTTCGTCGTCTTCTTCTCTTTTACTCCGACGAAGGGCTAAAGCTCGAAACGTCAGTAAAGTTAAGTCAACATTTTTTACGGTGTTACTAATTTCATTATATTACCTATCATTTATATCAAACACCGACGCAGTCTATACTAGTTTACTCGCTAGTTTCCATTTATATTTCTCTTTTTATATATATAGTGAACACACTCCCTTTTTTACTGATACGTTTAATACATAACAGTCTTTTTTACTTTTAATACAAGTAAGGATTAACGTCCATAACATTAGTAAGTAAAAGCCTTTTTGTACAACAAACAAACTCCACTTTTACTTGGAAGTAGGATTAATTACGTCCAATACGTCAGTAAGTCGCTAACGATGATAAGGCATTATTTTTCTTCGTGTGAAGAGTAAATATGACATGCATCACCTCAGTCTTTTAATCAGTCAAATTAATATTTCATAGCAAAAACTATAAGCCCTTCATAGTTATTGTGACTCTCTTATTGTCTCTCTTAAGATCAAAAACGATATAAAGCGTCCTTATTTCGCCTTGTTTTCGAGGGATTCAAATCATTTCTTTTCGGCATCAATTAATCAATGCTTTTATTTGCAGTAGTGAGAAAGTTATCAATCAACATAGAATGTCCCGTGTAAATATAACGAATTAAAACCCTTCTTGTGTGATTTAATTCAAAGTAATAATAAATATGAGATTTGTGGAACAAATGAACAATTGATTTTCTCAGTAAAAAACTGAATCAGAAATAGTGATGACTTAGCTTGCTATTTGGACGCCTGAAATAATCACCTTAAAGAGGAATTATAATAGCCTGCTAATATCTCAGTTGGAGCTATTTTATAGATATGACTTTAATTAGTATTTGCTTCACCTTTGTGTACATTGGACGGTATTTTTCAATCACAGTGGTCGAAATGAATTGGGATAATATGAGAAAATATGTAAATATTTCAATATTAAAACTATATTTTACTTACAAAAATGCCATAACCATAAATTAGTTTCCCTTTTCTTGGCAAGAAAAAAATGAAAAAAATATCTATATATAAACTGTAATTTATTTTTATATTTATAAATTTTGTATATTTAAATAATTTATATTGAAATATAGTATTTAATAACAATGAAATAGATTTGCATTCTTCTTTGAAATTAAATTGAAAGAACTATATATTTATTTATATATATTTTATTTAAATATACCTGATTTTTGAAATCAGATTTTTGAAATATACCAGATGATGGCGTCAGTATGACTCCAAAACGTCGTGAAATAATACTTTTTTGTATTAGTTTCATTATAATTTGCTTTACTAAATCATTATTTAAATATAGTATGCAATAAGTTTATATCACCAAAGCTACTAAATCAGTTTATATTATCAAAGCAACTCACACAAAAAACAAAAACAAAATGACTACTAATGATTAGTTGCAAGTGGATGATAAAATAGACAACGGCTGTACAGTTTCTCACGAATACGTTTCCCACTTTCGACGGGAGCAGGACTAAATCACGCTCAAATCAAAATAGTTACCTACTAAAAGTTTTTATTTTATAGAGGCTATTTAAACAATCATTACATGACAATTTTCCTGGTCTTTTATAGTGACTAGAGTATATTAACTAAAAAATAACTCTTACACAGTAGAGGGTTGCTTTTATTTCATGGATAAAGTGTTTCAGTTCATTGTTTTTATTTCAAGTATTTTCCTTTCCGTCCTCTATGAAAAATTAAAGGTTGTTTTTCGCACCAGCGAGAGAAAGGAAGAATTTGCTCTTGAATTACCGCCGGTAATCAGCAGAGGTAAAAACTGTAAATTGATGGTTATTTTTTCCTACTAGAAGTGTCTTTTTCGTAGCTTCTTAGCAGGTAATGTTAATTTTAGCCCTATATATTAAAAAAAAAACAATATGTAAATTTCTTTTGCTATTATTTCAACTACTTAGGAACAGAGCCAGAATTAAATTATAAAGAATGCAACTTTTAGATTAAATATGAATTTGAAAAGATTTCTAACAAAAACAATAAAAAAAACAATATTAAAAAATATCAAATACTATATTTGACTGAGGAACAAGATTCCATTTTAGCCACTTGTATAAATACATCATTAAATGCTTTTGCTTTAATCTATTTAAGTGATATTTATTCATGTTGTTGCCAAATTGTCTTGGCAGTATAGATTGTCTTAATACCACATATCCAATCAAATGATGATAGTAAGAAGAGAAAGATTCAATGAGCCATAGGATCGGCAGCAGTAATAAGCGGTGTTGTTTTTACGTATGCAATGAGACAGGAAGTAAAAAATAAATTACTGACCATTTGCAATTTGGAGTTTTCCCTTTCGTTAAGACAAGCGAATTACATGGTTGGTTTTCCTGGGCATTTTATTCTGATTGAAATAACACAGTTTAAGACAAACGAAGGGAGTTCCTTCCAGTTTAGAGTAAGTGGACAACATGAATGCTATCAATACCTCTATCTTTTCGGGCGATCATTCTTCTTACTTATGGTAATATAATAAGTGGCCTAAACCTTTATCAATTCTAGTACCTTATCATATAAAAAGCCATCACATCATGATCGTCATCAAAAGCTGTCATGAACTTCACTTTAATACTGCTTAGTTAAGCTTCTTCATTAGGAATTTGGTATTTTTTCCTAGCTTATCTATTGAGAGTTCTCTTTTTTAAACTCTAGTGGGAATCGCCCGCCGCTATCTTAATTTCAATAAGGTTATATCTTAAAACGCTTAGTTCAGATGTCAAAATTTTGTGTTTGGGGCCAGTTGCTAAGAATAAACCGATGACTATCATTCAGTAAGATTAGTTCTACAAAATGTATTTTTTTTTAAACCGAGAGCCACCAGTATTGATTTCAAAAGCGAAGATATTACAGGGAGAATACTCGACCCATGGACACTTTTTGTGTTATAATGTTCTTTATGTTTTTATTTTCTGAACATTCTACTGCTTCAAAACCTCTTAAAATGAAGCAGTGAGTTCAAAAACACTTAGTGTTCATGGTAGACCTTATTTCTAATTTATTCGCTCAAGGGATGTGGGTTGAGCAACTCCTCACTATAATTGACCATTACTAAAGAGTTACATTTCAAAATATGCTTTACCGGTTTAGTGCTTTCACTCTGCGTGGTAAGCTCGTTTGAAGCCCCTAATTTTAGGCATAAAGCATGTGGTTTGTACTTGAATACCTTCACATTTAACCATAATATGTAAAAACATAGTTAATAGAGGTTTTTCTTTTCATAGATTAATTGAGATACGATTCGGAACAAAACCGCTATATCGCAGTTTATCTCATCATTTAATACTTGACATTGTCTGGGAAAAGCGATTCTATTTGTTCCTGCCTTCAAGGGAGACACCATTTCAATTACAGGTAAGATTTCACTCTATATTTCAGTGTTTTTGAATTTAAAATATGTGATTTTTCATAACACAAATATAAATAAATATTCAGAAGCACAACTAAAATACAAGAGAATTTAGAATCACGTTTTAAATAAATAGATATATGTATATAGTCCGACGGTTGGTATATAGTGAATTTTGTAACAGTCAATTTCAACACGAAAAATCAATGATTTTTGCATATCTTGGGAAGAGAGATTTTATAATGGATAAAAAAGAATATGGCCGATTTTTTTAACGTAGATTTAATTTAATTTTGATATTTTTCATGTTTTTTTTTAATGATCTTCAAAACCCACATTTTATTTTTGTTCAGAAGCGAAAAAAGGTGAGTTTTGAAATAATATTATGGAAATCATTTTCAAAAAGGGATGTTTTTAATATATATATACTTTGATGAATTTTATAGTAGTTAATACCGAAAACGTGTGATTAATTATAGTAATCCTTTTATGCAGCGCGCGGTAGATTACGGAGATCTAGGATTACTTCAGATATAGAAGTAATCGCCTCTCTTCAATTAAACTCGTCATTTAACATTTAAGCATTAATAACCATGTTTTTGTTCTTTATGAATTTTACATTCTTTTCGAATTATTACTGTTGTTTGGGCAGCGATATGTTTGGTGTCTGCCTGTATTTTTCTGAAATTCGCCGCATGTTGAAATAATCAGTTCATTTACATACCCGTAATTAAAAAAATCTATCTGTCAATCAAACCGCCACGGTTTTGATTCGGTATATTTAAAGAATGGAAAAATAGTATATCTTCGGCATCAGCA